>VWYE01002774.1:779980-816472 GCA_013398995.1 Alaudala cheleensis
CTGTCCGCGCCCGCCGCCCCGACGGCGCGCCCGCCCCGCTCCCCTGCGCCCCGACCCGTGAGTTGGGCGGTGCGACGCGGGCAGAGCGGCCCCAGAGCGGCTGCGGGACGGGGAGGGTCGGATACCCGGGGCGAGTGCCGCGGCGCCCCAGCCCGGGCCGCTGTCAGCGCTCCCTGCCTGAGGGAGAGCGGCTTCCCCGCCCTGGTGTCGCTTCGAGAAGGTGTCACTCCCCGGAGATTCCGGGCAGGGGCTTCCCCCGACTGCTCAAAGTAGAGGCCGAGGGGAAGAACCCGCGGGGCGGCGGCGGGGCCGGACGCTGCTGGGCGCTGCCGGCGCGGTGAGAAGATGCGGGGACCGGCATCGCCGCCTCTTTCTATTTTCCTTAACCTGTGTAAAAGCGACGAGTGCCGGCCCAGTCCCGTGACTTTTCTTCGGGTTCCTTTCCTCTGCTTAAGTATTTCTCCGCGTGCAGTTGAAACAACAGAGAAAGGTGCCGCTTCTTCTCTTTGTTTAGTGGAGTTGGCATATTTATTTTAGAGAAAACAGTTGTTGAGATAAATCACCGCCAAACAACAATAATCCTTCATCTGGCTCATTAGCAGGATGATAAAATAATACTCTCCCCTTAACGGTAGTCCCTGGTCCCAAGAGTGTTTTAAAAGATTTTTTTCTCTTTTCTAGTGGCTCAGTATCATCCTTTTGCCACATGATCTCTCTTAAAATGAGTGGTGTTCCTTGTTGTGTGTGTGTCTGTAAAGAAGAAAAGTGGGATGCATTTAGTGTGTGTGGGGGGTTGTTTGTTTGCATTCGTAATCCTTTGCGGTTTTTCTAGTTTTCTCTTACAACACTTTGAAATCACTTCTGTTTCAGAGGTAATACTCCAGAAGTAATTGTACATATTGCATTTATTTGAGAATCCCCTTTCATTTTCAAGGCTTTGTGCCAGGTTCTTAGCCTGTGTAAACTGGTGTGTCTCCATTGTCTCCAGTGTGAGCCTGGACCTTACTCACACGTGAATAGAGTGATGGGCTTAGTCTGGTATAAGCAACTCAACGGCATAATCTTGCCAAAAACCAGGGGAGGGAAATGATTTGTACTCTTAGTGTAAGGAAAGTGTTCTGTATACATTGCTGTTATTTTTTATTTCTTGTTTTGTATCAATTTTGTGCTAACGACTGCAACAGAATTGCTCCTGATTTACATCATGCATGTGGGAGGGGAAACAAACCCTATTTCTTCAAATATATCTCTTTGCCAGTTGTGAGGATTATAATAACTGTATTTACTATTCTGTGGAATTACTGGGAGGCTATAAAAATTGAAGTAAAGTGTGAATGGCCACCATAATCTGCAGAGAAATGCAGAAAAAGTCTTTCAGGAAAAGAGTTGTGTTTTATAAAAGACCTATCAGACGATATAACAACTTCCAAAATTACTTCAATGCACAGTTTTTTTCTGCTGTTCTTACCTGTTTTATAGTGATGTTCCACTGTCATACCTATGTATTTCAGGTACTGATAAATGACTGTATGCAAAATGCTGTCATTTTCATTTATTTTCATTTTAATATAGAAGTTTTTCTTTATATTCAAGAAGTAATCTAGTAGATATTACATCCTGGTTCCAACCAAGGCTAATCCCAGCCAAGGGATTTTTTTCAGTAGCCTGGAGGGGACATGGCTAGGAACCTGGAGGTTATTCTATGCTACCTCACACAATTGCCAGGGGTGGAGGAAAAGGACTGTCTTCCAGGGAGAATGGGCTCCTTCTGTTTGGGGTAGTGTGGCAGCAGTCCCAGGCTGGACAGAGGGATGGGGTGGCCCTAGCTCTAAGCAGGGCCATGGCCGCATGGCTGCGGTCTGGTGGGGGTGGGGTGAGCATTTTGCATGTCAAGCACTCTCTTAAAATAACGCTTTTGTTATTAATATTGCCATTCTTACTGTTCCTTTTCTTATCTCATTGCTGTTTCCAGTAAGTTGTTCTTACGTCAGCCCATGGTCTTTGCCTTTTGTGCCTCTAATTCTTCTCTCCAGGTGCCTGTAGGGGGAAAGGAAAAGGGGAGAGGGTGGAGCAAGTGGCAGCATCATCTTGAGAGTCTCAGTGGGAGAACTAAATTGGGGAGTATCATTCCTAAACCACGACACAGGAACTTAAAGCTCAGATGCTGTCCGTGATCTCAGTGGTGGTAGTGTTCAGTTTATATATGTACAAGTTAACACCACAGAGAGTTTAAATCTTTTTCTAATATCTTAGAGGTCATGAATATAAAACATATGCAGCAAAACTGCATGCCTGGACATTACTCTTATTGAGATTTATTTTACTTTTCATCCACTTATGGACGGGTGAAAGAGATTCTAGGGATTGTAGACAATATTTAGATTAAATCCTGCAAAACCCAAGCACTTGTAGTGCTATCTTGTAGAATTTCAGAAATACTGATTATTTATAGGACTTGAGGAAAAACATTAAAAAGGATATTTTTAAAAAAGAAGTTGTTTACTTCTTTTAAAGTTACAAGAACAGTTAGTCATGTTCTGGTCATGTAGAGAAGGGCCTGGGAACAACTTAGGCTTAGCCTTAGGATTAGCCTCTAGATATTACCTGAGAAAGAAGTTTCTAATTAAATACAGTTGGCAACACCTTTTATAACATGCATTTCCTTGGTAGATTCTCTTCTGTATAAGATGGAAAGTAAAAAAGCCAAATCCCTGGAGACACATTCATAAACAAGGTTTGCTTCTTGTTCTAAAGAAGAGTGCACTGTTCAGTGTCGTCAAAGCACAGTTTTTTGAGTCTTTAAAACTTTTGTCTTCTCTAACTTTTACCTTCTTTATCCCAGCAACATATAAACAAACAGCCTAGGCAAAAGTGAAAAGAATAGTTATTGCATTACTGTGAATAAAATACCCTTTTTCTAATGTTAACCCATTAGGTGCATTAACTGCAAGATTTGCTTATAATTTTCAGTCCTGTTTGTCAGGAGATTTTGACATAAAATGGCAATAATAGTGATTTTCAGTTATGCTTTAATCCATGAAAGTGGAGGTTTTTGGCTGATGCCTTTTACTTTTTTATAATGAATACATTTAAATGTTTCATTCAGTAATCCTAAGGACAGTCTGTAATTAGTCTGCTGTAATTTAATAATAACTTCATTTGTAAATGGGAATCCATATCATTATGTGTAATACAGAATTCTGGGAAAAAATCATTGAGAAGGAAGTGTAGGTGACACAAGTTCAGGAAAAGCTGTTAGTCACTTTCAGGGTTTCATTGAACCTCTTGATGTGGATTTTGCTTCTGAAAACCAAGGAAATTTTGTGTCAGGAAAACTATCTTGCCACACCACTCCTCCCTGATGTTCCACTGTTTTGTTCTTCCTGACTGAAGCATTGTCATATGCCATTGCCAAAGATGTCTGAGCAGAGAACAATGAAGTGTATGTGTATATTTTTGTGCATAAGTATATCATTAAGATTATTAGGAGCTATGTATACATTGGGAAAATATATCATCAGGATCAATGAATCCTTTGGATTACAGCCATAATTCTCACTGATGCCACTAGAAGTCTGAGACATTGGCCTTGTCTGTATTAAAAAATTAAACCAGCTGGCAGAGATTGTGCCTGTGCTATTGCAGACACCATGCCATAAAATACTAAAAGATTAAAATGTTTGGAAAATAAAACAAATTCAAAAAATATTAAATTCTGGAAGGGGTAAATTGACAATGAATTGCAGCAAGATTTAGCTGTGTGAATCCAATTGGTGTTAATGAATGTCACGCAGTGAAAACCTTCATGCTGCTTTGAAAATGTGTTTCTGGGAAACTACCTTAGCAGGATAATGTTGTTTCAACACTTACAGTAAGTGGAAGTTTTTGGGACCTAGAAGTAGACAGATAAACAAAGAACTCTAAATACAGAGATGGTGAATGAGATTTTCTAAGTGGTGAAGGAGCAGTCGATGGAAAGTGTGTGACTAAGTCCCTTCATGTCTTTGACAGTCTCATTTCATGTGCTGATCCTTGGGCTCTTCTGCACTGTGTTCATTCTGTAGATCCTGATTTAGAAGTGTATGCTTTATCCAGTTATAGCTAGTGTGAAATAGTCTGTTCCCTACTTAACCTGTTACTTTCCAAATAATTGAAGTGTCAGCAGGCCACACTGAAAAATTATTCCAGTGGAAACACAACTTCTGTGTACTAATGATTTGACTCGTGTTTGTTTGGGAAGTGCAACTGGTCATTTTAACAGCCTAATCCCTTTCAATATTCATAAGATTTATATTTATGATTGCCATTAACATTAATTATATTGATGTATGTAAATCCTTACATTTGGAGTTGAGACTGTATCCATTAGAATGAACAATATTGTTTCATTATTTGTTACTGGACACAATGGAATTTCAACAGTTATGTGGGGAAATGATATATGTATATATCATGCATAGATTTTAATCTCATTTTTAAATACTTTATAGAGCTGGACACTCTGTGACTTTGACTCTTGATGCTTGCATGTTAGAACTGACAGATACCAGTTACTCAGTTTACAGCTCAGGGATTCAAGGGAATTGATAAATTTGAGAAAGTAAAATCTTTGAACCAATAAATTGCTGCACTTTTTATGCTGATAAAAGAATCACCAGCCCACTGATCTGGAGATGAAGCATCTGTCCACTGATAAAAGAGGAAGAAGTTGAGGGAGTGCCTCTTCTAATAGCAAGGATGGAGAAAGCTTGGGGTTTTAGCCCTGAACAATGCCCTGGTTGCAGGATGTTGCACTTTCTGTTATAACAGCTGAGGTGGGAATGGTGTTTTCCTGTGATAACTCGAATGACATTCCCAAAACGTGTAACCATTGCTGGTGGCTGTACCTAAGAGGCTGATACACAATTTAATTTTGACATTTCACCTTAACATTGGAAGTAATACGCTGCATCCAGTAGAACTACTTGAGTTAAATATTCGCAATGCAAAAATACATGATATGCTTTAGGATCTCTCTCATCAGGAACAGAGAGTAAAAACTAACACTTTTTTCCACTTTGTGTTTTTGTTCTAGTTTTCAAAATTGTTGGGTGTTATTTGTTAGTAAAACACACATTTTGAGCTCAACACTGTAGGATTTAACCTCTCCATGCATCAGCATTTCAGCTTCAGAAGTGAAATCCCCTTCTGTCAAAGCTGCATGTAAGAGTTCTTCTGTTCAGGGTTCCAAAGTTAGAAATTCAAAACTTGAGGACACATGAACTTTCCGAGCCCTCTGAAATTTCTGAACTGGGAAAATTTCTGAAAGGAATCGTGCAGCTCTTGTTTAGTTTTAGGCTCCATCTACCACAGCTGGCTATTTTTCTACAATTCCTGGCTGCTCTATGACTGAGGGAAGCTAATTGTCATATAAACATTTAATGGATATATTCATACTGATAAAGGGAAAGAGTTAAGATTTCAATTATAATAATGACAATTATTACACTGAAATTTGTGAATTATATAGCTACTCTTCCTATCTATAAGACCAGTAAGTTTTGTAAATAGTTACTTTAAGAACATTCAGATGTGCTGCTGATCTGCGTCTATTTCAAGATCTGCTGCATTCTGGGTAGACCCCATTTTTGGGACTAAGAAACAAATATTGTGGTTTGGAAAGTTATTGGAATTCAGGATAGTTGTTGGATCTAAATGGCATTTGGGTGGGACTTACAGAACTTGAGCACTTCATAGGTTTGGTTTTGGAGATCATATGGGATCTATTGCACTTGCAGTTGTTTAGGTGATGTTTAAATGTTGCCAATTTTGTGAGGCTTGGATCTGAAATAAAAACTTGTAAAACTAGTTAATCTTACCTTATATTTTCAATCTGTATTTTACTTGGATCTTATAGGTACAAAGATGCCTTTTTAGTTTTAGGACCAATTTGGTAAATTGACAAATAAGTAATAAAATCACAATCCCTTCAGTTTTCAAGTAAAAGTGTTGCATTTTGGTCCCCCTATTATCTGAATTTAATTGATTAAATGACCAAAGAGAGAGTCAAATCAGTCACACTAGTCATTGGCCCTGATACTGTACAAGAAAAGTGAATGGAGGTTTTGTACTTCACTTGATTAGAACTAGAGTAAATTAATGCATTCCATATTTGCTAAGATGATCATTTCTTGGATGTGCTCGGTGAAGCTGAGAGGCAAAGGACCTGGGATGCCACAAGGGGGAAATTGATTGAATACTAGAACAAAATCATGGTGGGATTATTGGATCATATTTTTAAAAGAAATGTTGGAAACTCCATCTTTGAATAAATTCAAATTAAGCTAAACATAGGTCTCAAAAACCTGATCTAACTGAAGTTCGTGTGATGTCAAATTTGGCCCTGCTATGAATAAAGGTTTTACCAGATGACTCTAAAGATGCCATGCAACTTAGGTTATCCTGTGATTATATGATCTTATCAGAGCATAAGGAATAAGGGTCTTCAATTCTTTGTTAGGAGAGTATTTAACATACACAGTAATTTGAGTTCTTTTGAAATAATTTATTTCTTAATTTCTTGTGTTTATAATGCAGTGGAAATAGGCTTGATATGACAATAACAATTCTAGTATTCTGTTATATCTCTTGATGTCAAACTTTGCTGTCTGAGTGAATGAGAATTACCTGTGATTGCCTTGAGATTTATTATTTCATGAGTAACAATGCTGTGATGCAATGTAGTATATCAGATCTTTTGAACTCATTAATATTGAAGCAAAATATATTTCATTCAGTCAGTCTTGAAATTAATTACTAGGCAGTCATTCTGGGCCAAAAAGCCTGTTAATTCTGTCTGTACAGGGAAATGAACTGCACATTTTTTGGTTTTACATGACTAATATAAAGGAACAGTAATAAGTGATTGTGGGGTTCAGGAAACCAAAAACATGACACAGTTTTTCACCTCTAGGTCACATTTTGAAATTCACTGCAGGTTAGATGAGGGCAAATGTAATTATGAAATGTTTATATTAAATGATACTGGTCTTGCTATAGCCTCAGTATAAAAATGTCATTTGAATATAGAGATTGATCCTAATTTTCACCTTTAATGTTATACAAGGAAGGGTGAAGGTTGATGGGCAGGGTGGATACCAAAATGATGGTTTTTCCAAAGTTTCTTTCAGGTCAGCTGAAGAGGAGTTGGTAGCATGCCAGTGCAATGAAGGGTGCACCACTGCCTTAGCTCATACTAGACATGATATCTTTGTAAGCTTTATAACTGACATTAGATTAAAATGAAAAATAATGTTAATCACATTGTTTTTGTGTAAATTTAATCTTTTTCATTGGTCAGAAAGAACATTTCTTACTGCTTTTTATTTAGTACAATTTGTCTTGAAGACAAAATTCAGGCAGTAGCAAATGGAAAGTGTCTCACTTTGAATCTTGAAGCAGCTCAGTTTTGTCCAAGATGAAAGTTTTCTTCTCATCTTTCATGAGCAGTTAATGCATGCCTTCCTGAAGGGTATGCAAGCAGGTGTTGGATCAGACACTCCTACGCTGAGTGAGACTTGCAATTCCTTGACACAGCTGTGCCACCAGCACTATGACAGGTTTTACTGTGTCATGGGCTTTTTTTGTTTTTTCTTTTCTTTTATGTGTGACCAGTGAAATCTTTGTAGTCTTGCTATGGATCTGTGCCTTTGATAGGTCTGTAAAGGACAGTGGTAAGCAGCATTAGCACTGTACTCTGATCTCAGGAACATACAGAGTGCTTAAGACCCTGGTAATGAAAGGGTAGTAAAAGATTTTATTTTAGACCTTTTACTTTTTACTATACTTCCTTATCTTGTCTTTCTTCAAACACAGCCCTATCTTGCATGCAATCTCAACTCAGATGGATTTTTTAATGCTGTGGTGATTTGGGACTTGTTCTTACAAGTTGCTGAATGCCCTACAGCTCTCATTAAAGTTGCTGAAAGTCATTCTTTTACATATAGGCTCTTTATAATGGTAGGTTCAAGCAAAGGCAGCAGTGAAACCCTTCCACCTGGTGAATGCCAGTAGTACAGTAAAAGAAAAGGAAAAAAGGAAAATTTTCTACCTAATACAGCAGACAGTTTCAGCCAGCAATATGTCCCTTACAGAAGTGAATGCAGCAAAGAAACAAAATTGAAAATTTTGTGAAATGCAGAAGGAAGATAAATGTAAACCAAGTATTTATGTTGAGAGTTAATCTTGAATAATCAGACTTGGTTGTTCCACAGGTCTCTTTTTTTTTTTTTTAATTTAATTTTGTCAGTACAGAAGTTTTGGCTGAGAGTAAGTATAAATATATATAGAAGGGTATATGCTTGACAATGAGCCCAATGGAATTCTCTGAGGAGGGTTTTGACACACACCAAAGAAACTACAGATATAGCAGAATAGAATAATACTTAGGAGATGAAGCATGAGCAGGAAGATCCTGAAATGCTTTTATAGTTAAGGAGATTATGTGGGAGCATGGGATGAAAAGTACAGAAAGGTGTATTTAGATGAGTGTTAAAAAAGTGGGATGTGGAAGCCCTCTTCATCAGAGAGATGAAAGTTTTCTTTGTGTGTGGGAGGAATTCCTGCCTAAGGTTTCACTGAAAATAAGGTCTTAAGGAGAAGATTTTTATTTATCTTTTCTGACATACTGCTGCTAAGCCAGTTTCTCACTATTCTGTTGTAAAATTACTGTGTTAGTGTCAGACCCTTTGAATAAAAAATGCAATGGGAAGCAAAATCATATGATGATGATGATGTTTTCTAGGGAGATTGGAATGACTGCCATGTTTCTCATCCAGCTCAAGTTTTTGTCTTTGGTTGAGCCTTGAATACTCTGTTGTCCTGGGAATGCTGCAACTTAGTGAAGTTGCAGTTGCACTGCCCTGCAGTTCCAGGAATCTCCTGTGAGCAAAGTGCTCCTGGGGCTTAGAAGTGTGCAAGTGAAGCTCAGCACAAGCCACAGTGGAATGAGCAGACATGAAAATCTGTATCAGCCTAGAAAACAAAACCAAACCAAACCTCCCAAAAAACCCTCTCAGGTCAGTGCAGCTTCTTAAAGGGACTGAAAAGAGCTCATGTCTAAATGCATTTTGGAAACAGAATTCTGGTAAAATGGAGCACATAGAAAAACATTCTTTTGGAAGATTAGTCTCCACAATCAACGAATAAAAAGCTGAAGAATTCGAAAGCTGGAAACTTTAGGGCATTATAATACAAGAATAACATCACAGCAATATATAATTTGCCTCTGGCTCATGAGCCATTTATTTTTCCTGCTAAAAGTTTGCTGCATCTTTTTGTTGCAGAGTAAGCAGGGTGTTTAATTTCTCTAACATGTATTTGTTTCGTGAATTAAGTAGACATCAGCAGGGTAAGTATGTTTATGTTTTAACTGGAACAGAAGTTGCTGCTCCTACTGATTGAATAATTTGCATCGTATTGCTGAAAAGCCTCTGCCTCCTCTAATGCAGATGGAGCTACTCTTGAGGATAGATGGTCATCCCATGGAGATCCCCTGAGCTACTGCAGATTCTTTAATCAGACTGTAGTCAGAGAGTACATTTGTAAAATACCTGTTTTGGTGTATTCACCACAATGGGCATTCAGGAAGCCTAAAACATGCCCAAATTTGGGAGGTATTTTTCTTAATTACCTCTGTTTCCAGTTTTTATGTTGGTAGTCACAGATTTATGCTCAGCCTCATTCTTCTTCTGATAAACCATTTCTCCTTCACGTCAACAGGAAATCTTGGCTCCAGTGCCTAGCTGTGAAATGATACACTATTTCCATTTTCACTTTTTTCTTCTGGAGCCAAAGGATTTCCTCCCTCTCTCCTCCCAGTTATTTCAGAACAACATCCAAATTCTGATCTTCATCTGTTTGTCACAGAAGGATTCAGACCCTGTTCCCCAAACCAGTCAAGACTGTTAAAATTCACTTGTGTCTAAATGGGCCCCATCCATTGTTCTTAATCTGAGTGTTTTGCAACTATACAACGTAAGTTTTCTTTAGCTGTATAGTTGCCTTAGTTATTTGTGGTTCTTCACAATGTTGGTTGCACAGCATTATGAAAATGTCTGGTTAGTTCAGAAAAGAAGGGAATGTGAACTGGTGATAACAGACAGATGAACAAGTGGTGTCGTTAATTGTAATGCAGTTATTTGAACACTTGGGATGGGAGTTTTAGGAGGGACTGAGAAAAATGCTTCCAAGCCTGGATTTACAGTGAAAAATTAGAAATATAACAGCAGTAGCCTATATCCAAACTTCATTCAAATGTCAGAAAAGAGTTTTAAGTACATTGAAATATATTAGATGCCATGAATGGTTTTAAGTTGTATATTACTAATGTATAATTTAGTCATAGTGGTTGAAAGCCACCATGAAAGCCAAAGCTGACTGAGTTGTGCCAGAAGTAACCACAAGGTGCCAAAGTTTTTTTAAATTGTATTGAATTATGAAGCCCTTCATCTATATCCTTTCTCTAATAAGTTTTTTTTCATGAGTTAGACATCATGAAGGTGTGTTTACATTTTAATTATAACTGGTTACATTTGTTGATCTGTACAACTGTAAACAGTTGAATGCACTGATGCCTCTTCCAAAGTGTAGGCTGTGCAGCTGATATGTGGTGTGCTGCCTTGCACAGTGGTAATACAGGGTGTGAAACAGGATGATACTGACACCCATCACACAGGTACATGAACCTTATTGCTTGTTCTGTTGTGGGGCAGGTACTAAATCTGTACGCCCCTCATCTGCTGAAATTTTCTATACACCCTGTGTTTTTAAAGGAAGTGTAATGTGTGATTGTTGGAAAGCAATGCAACCTGTAACATCTTCTGGTCACATTTAACAAACCTGGGTCATGTAGGGGTGGGGAAGAAGGTGACATCAGATAATTTCATTGCAATTTTTGTATCCATGAAGGGTTCTAGGTCTCAGTGTTTAACTCAGTATGTGATACTTACTTGCACTGAAAGCTGAGGAAGTGTTTGTGCAGTGCCTTTTGGCCAAAAGTGTCTAGGTTAACCCAACATCTCACTGAACTGAGATTCTGATATCTTCATTGCAGTTGTATTAATTTAATTGTTTAACTTTTAGCTTTATTATGGTTTTGGTTCTCTTGGTCTATCTGACCCATGAAATTCTTGGCCACATGAATATCTTTGTTTCCTAGGCTGGGCTTTACTTGGGCCACATGCCAGTTGTGCTGGAGGGCTCCAGTACTGCTGGGGTTTCACTGTGTGCATTCATCTGTTGAGAAGCTGAAGTAAATAATGCCCCAAGTTCAGGACTTGGTTTGCCCTTCTGGAGATCATTTGAAGCACTCTGCAGCTGAGGTTGGTTCAGCAATACGATGTGTGTCTGAGATACAACCTGCCTCAAGCACTCACAAACCAAAACAGGTAATGGAGTCAGAAAAAGAAGCCTGCAAAAGTTTTTCTTTATGCTCTCTAGAAATTCTCTGGAGTCGTAGTTCAGGCTGGTTTTATGCTTGGTGCTTCTTCATGTTTCTGCACACAGTTATGATTATTCCTTTTTTTATATTGGCCACATATGACTGTGAGCATATTAACATTTCAATATGCAAGTTCACTGTATTTGGGTGGGCTCATAATTTGGCGAACACGTTTCTTTTTATTTGTGTACTGTTTGCAAAGTGGTTTAGAGGTGCTAAAATAGAGGACAAATATCTCCTTCTGTTTCAAGAGGAATGTAGTAAGCAGGGATTCTATTCTGGAAAGGTTATTTTCAGGAGGTAACAGATTTCAGCTGATCCCTGCACAATTAGCTTTCCTGTAGAAGAGACTTGCAAATGCCTACATCTGCACTGATGGGATGCTTCTTTGGGCATGCCCCTGTGTATTGTCACCTCTGGCCTCTGGTCTTGGGGAAGACAAGTATCAGTCTCTTCAGAACATTCTGGAGAACAGGAAAATAAACAAGCATCTCCAAAATACTGGAACTGGCCATCTGTGTACAAGGAAGGCAGTTTTAAGTCAGGGAGGAGTTTTGTTTCCGTTGATTGAAGCACTGTTCAATTTGTACTAGAAGGACTGTGAGTTCATGGTTTTCTTGTTATGGTACTTTGTCAACTCATTTGCTCAATCCAGTTTTTGGTGACTGGAATTGGCTAAAAAATTACAGGATATTCACTGCAATAGAAAGAAGAAATCCAAGTCTCCTGGGTGGCAAACCTTAATTGTTGCCTTTTCTCTGAATGACGAACGCACATCGAATCCCAGCTATCTAGGCAGAAGATAATTTCCAAGGCAGCCTATTCACATCCAATTCTCTTCCTCTAAAAGGGAAGCAATAAATTATGCTGGTGTTTAAGGGTTAATCGCTGTGACTTTAAAGAACATAAACTATCAGAGGCACACCGGTCTGACTGTGCTAAGTGCTGGGCACCTCCTCTATCTGAGTGAGTAACCTCATCTCCTACAGAGAACAGCAGGAGCTGCAGGTGCTGGCATCCTCACTCAGTGGCATCACTGCTCAGAAGGATCGAGCTGTAACTGAGGCAGCTGTGCTACTGACTGGGCTTGGAAAGTGCAAGCACTATTAGAGGGTGCCATTAGATGAAGTCACAGAACCATTAGGAAGCCTGCAAAAATGAGTACCCTCTTCTAACCTGGAAAGTGTTGTGGTTGAGAATATACCCACTGGACATCCTCAAGGGAAGCTTTCTTTCACACATAGTGGCTCTATCAGGGTTACCAGCCAGCATTTCACCAGCAGGAGACTTAGCCTTGTACCATTTCATGGATCCCTACATTGTGCTGAGTAGTGCTGGTCATCTATTATTAATATGCTCACATTTTTTGCTAGGCTCAAAGTATATTATTTTCTTATTAAATCTTCCATTACTTTAAGATGCTTTTAAGGTCTGTTCTGCTCTCATTCTATTAGTTGTGAACAAAAGCTTTCCAAATGTCAGAAGTTAATGTATGCTGATATCTGAATAAGCAGGAAAATACATCAGATTCGTAGGCCATTTTCTTACATAATGATGTCTTTAAGCCTCATACACTGTTTTTAAAAAAATATTTCCCTTTTTTGCTATGTGAGTGCATATTTATACACAATTCCAGTTTTGCATTGGAAATATTGGTTTCATGACAATGTGAGACTTTCTCCTATAATGGTTGTTATTTGGCATTCATAAAGAATTCAAAGAACTCTTAAGTTAGAGAAGTAGTGTTGTGTTTGCTTACACAAGTTGATGGAGGCAGTGACTTGTTTGTTTTGCTTGGAGATGGCTGAAGGGAAGCCAGTGTGCACCTAGGAACAGTGAAGTTAGCTAGCAGAGAGAGTTAGAGAGCTCCCATGGTGGAGAAGTACACCAAGAGAATCTCAGTGCTGCATTAATAACCCACTGCTAATGGCCAGGGTCATCTGGAATGGTTCTGCCTTTGTTCCCCCATGGCTGAGGCTCAGCTCGGGAGCATATTCTCAGAACTGTGTTGGAAATTGCATCATACTTTCTAGAGTTCCCCTGCAAATCTCTTGTTATTTTGATTTCTGGAGTTCTGTTTCCTAAAACTGTACACAGGACCTAGAATAAACCTTCCCCTAATTATTATAGCTGATGTAGGCATAATTTTAAGTGTGCCAATTTAATGCCATTACTTTCCTGATTAACTTTTGCTTTATCAGTAATAATCCTAATACAGGCATTAAATCTTACCAATAACCCCTCCTGCTTAGGTAATCTATTTTTTTCTGTCCTTCTTGGGAGTTATTTTTAATCTTTTGGGAGCTTTGAACTATCTCAGAGCTATGCTCAAAAGTGAGTTTATAGCCTTTTACTGCCACTGCTGCTAGTAGACCTTGCTTGAGGCCATTGAGAAGTTGGGACAAAGCCAGGGGAAACACTCAGGCTCATGTCTTAAGCACAAGATAACCATTCATCTTTTATAAGCCTTTCTTGTCTGATGCTTTCAAATTCTCAGAAAAAATGGCCCAGGAATTAAAATGTTCATGCTTTTTCATAGCACAAATACAGATTTTTCCTTGGAAATTTTGATCATGTAATGCTGGTGTGTTTACAAGCAGCAAGGTGTGTAGTGATGGTAAAAATGAGGTCAAAGGTAAAAAACCTTGCTTTTTCTGTTAGATCATTCAAAACTCACTTTCTGTGGCTCTCTAACCTCTGTAAATCCATTAACATCAGGGGAGGTTTGGTCATTTATACTTGCTGAATATCAGTTTTAAAAGATAACAGCTGAATAGTTGATTTTAAGTTTTCACATATTTGAAAAATTTGCTTTGAAATGTATTAAATGTATATTTAAAAATACTTCTTACCTCTGTATTTCAATAAAATGCTTTGTAGGGTTTGAGATTATAATGGTGTCACTGGTAGTTTCTCACACCATCCCCATGTCTACTTTAGGGGGTTTGTATCTCTGTCTACTTGTTCTTCATTCATCCTTGTCCTATTTTGGAAAGTGTAAAGGTCCACGCAGAAGGCTATTGTTACAGGGAAGACTCAGATAGTCTGTAACTTCTGACCTTTCCAGAACATGTTTTTATATCTCCTTTGAAGCAGCATGGAGGGATGATGATAAGGAAGTTGAAAATATGGCCAGCACACACACGAGTATGTTCAGGGAATAATATTGCCTTCTTTAATATTGAAGGGAAAAAAAAAACCATAACAACAAAATGATGGGATCTAAAACCTATTGGAAATCAGTGAAATATGTTCACACTGATTTTAGGTTTTGTATGTAGCCATGCACAATTTTCTTCAGGTGGTGGTTTGGTTTTTTTTGGTGTGCTTTTGGTTTTTTTTTTTTTTTTTTTGGTGTGTGTGTGTTCTCCTTTAGTTTTTATTGTTTTCAGATGATTAATTGTGCTTTATTAGAGTTGCTGCAAGAGGCAAAATTTAGACTTTCCCTGCTGTGGTTTATTGAACATCTTAATCATAACATTGCATTAACAGAATTCTTCACATTTAGCACTTTTACTTGACTGGGTAGAAACTTTGTTGTGGCTGGAATTGTTGTCTAAAGACCTTTCCAGAAGTGTGAGGAGAGGCATGTTTTTAATGCTGTTGTTCACCTTTCAGAAGAAAGGAAGAGTTGTGAGCAAAACCTCCAACTCAGGGCTGGAACCAATACATTCCACAGCATCATGCTAAAATAATGGTAGAAGGTAAGAAAATATAGTAAGTGGTCACCTTTCTGATAATGTGAGAAAAGATACTTGAAATACATATGAGTTCTTCTCTTGAGGAGAGAACTTGGGAAGTGGGAATATCCTGAAGTCACAGGATTGTTTGGGTTGGAAGTGACCTCTGGAAAACATCTTGTCCAACCACCTGCCAAGGCAGGGTCACCTAGGACAGGTTCCACAGGATGCATTCAGGTGGGTTTGCAATCCCTCCAGAGGGGGAGAGTCTGTGACCTCCCTGGGCAGCCTGGATCAGCAAGAAAGGCAAACCCTTGTTTTAAAGATGTTTTCAGATACAGGTGCACTTTGTCATTTATGCAGGTGAAGAAAGCCTTGGCGTAGTTGTATTCCCTTTAAAGAAAAAGAAATATTCCCACTGAATTTTGTGGCAAAAGGGTTATGATTCTGGTTTGAATTCTGCATATTTTTCCCCATAATTCCTCACTGAGGAATTATTTTTACATGCAAAGTATGTATATGGGTTAAACACTGCTCCATCTTTACTTTTCTATGAAAACAATAAATTTCCCAGGGATTAGGGGTCCTTTTACAGGGGTGTTTGATTAAGAACATATTGTTTGTACAGTTGATTCTGTCTGGAGGCAGATGATCTCTTGTGGCTGCTTTTGACCCTGATTTCAGAAATGGCTGAAAGGAAAAGTGCACAGGCTGAATTAAAACCCACAAAGGACTTGCAACAGAAGTCAGATCTAAAGATCATGGAACAAAAACTTAGTAGTGATACACATTGCTTAGGTTTTTTTCTAATTTGTGGGCTGCAGTCTTGGCAGTATTGGCTTAGATTCATTACAGGAGCCTTTTGGTTTAGATATGACATATGTCAACAGGATTTTCTTTCTTGCTATGGGCTGTTATGACACCTTTTTAAATGTATAAACTAGGCTAAGACAGCTCTCATCTATCCACTGATGCAGACTTATCCTTATCAGGGGCTTTGCCGTCCTGGAGCAGATAGCTGTGGTGTTAAAGTTTTCATGTGAGCTAATAGAAGTACAGGGCAGTTATGGCACAATTTTGTGATACAAACTGGATAGTATCTTCTTATGCATAAGTGAGAAACATACTCAACTGCTATCAGTTCTAACAAATGAATGGGAAAGCTGCCTGTGCATGCAGTTTTGAGGCAGATCTTCTTCCTTTAAAAATAGTGAGTTAACTGGTGAAGAATGAGAACCTCACCAATGGCAAGCAGAAAATTGTGTGCAACATTTGAACACCGATTATCAGAATGACCTTTTGTCAATTATGAATTAGGTGAAATATGTTTGTTTTATGCATGTATTTTGTTGCTTTAAAATGTAATTGTCAAGGGTTCTAATAATGACAGAGAATAAAAAGTTGAAAGGATGGGAAGGAGGGCAATGGCAGGAGAAACAAAATACGTCTGCTTTTGCATGTGAGGATCATGTTTTGGTTGTTGTATCATTCTGTATCATGCTGTATCATATGCTTACTCTTTTCAAGTATCAGCTGACCTCTGATAAAAATTGATCCCTGAGGAACTCCTTGTTGCTCAGATTCTAAATAAAATAAGTAAGCCTGCTAGGGTCATCTTCTCTGCTTCTTTGTCTTTGATCTGGAGAGCTTGGGGTTTCTCACAAACTTGATAAACGGCCCGTGTCCCCTGAATATCTGCTGGTGACTTGGAAATACATTTCTCAGTCTTGGATTTTATGATAGTTTTCTTCCATAGACACATTACTCTGTAGCTATTTACTGGATATACAAGGGTTACCATGCCTTAGACTGCTCAAAGCCATATTTTTCATTTTGAATCATATTTGAACACATTTTACATTGAATCATTCCAGTCAACATGAGTCTGTGAAAGGCAGGTGCTGCTGACCAACCTGATCTTCTATGAGAAGGTGACCCATCTAGTGGATGGAGGAGAGGCTGTGGGTGTTTTTTACCTGGAGTTTATAAAAGCTTTTGACACCATTTCCCACAGCGTTCTCCTGGAGAGATTGACTGCTTGTGGCTTGGACATGTACACTTTGTGCTGGGTAAAAGACTGCCTGGATGGCTGGGTCTGGGGAGTGGTGGTGAATGGAGTTAAATCCAGCTGGCAGCAGGTCACAAGTGGGGTTACCCAGAGCTCAGCTTTGGTGTCTGACTTTTTCATATTTTTATCAACTGGGTGAGACAATCGAGTGCACCCTCAGTCAGTTTGCAGATGACACCAAGTTGGGCAGGAGTACTGATCTGCTAGAGGGCAAGAAGGCTCTGCAGGGGGGTCTGGACAGGTTGGATTGATGGGCTGTGGCCAATTTTAAGAGATTTGATGGGGCATCAAGGCCCAGTCCTGCCCAACTACCCCATCCAATGCTACAGACTGGGGGCAGAGTGGTTGGAAAGCTGCTCACAAGAGAAGCACCTGGGGGTGCTGGTCAACAGCCAGTTGAACATGATCCAGTGGCCCAGGTTGCCAAGAAGGCCCATGGCATCCTTGGGTCAGAAATAGTGTGTCCCTATCTCAAATCCTGTGTTCAGTTTTGGGCCTCTCACTACAAGAAAGACATAGAGGTGCTGGAGCATGTCCAGAGAAGGGCAATGGAGCTGGGTGAAGGGGTCTGGAGCACAAGTCCTGTAAGGAACAGCTGAGGAATCTGGGGCTGTTAAGCCTGGAGAAAAGGAGGCCCAGGGGGGACCTTATTGCTCTCTTATGACTACTTGAAAGAAGGCTGTTGTGCGCTGGGGGTCAGTCTCTTCTCCGAACAAGTGATATTTGGAAAAATGTCTTCCCTGGATTGTCAAGCAGTGGAACAGGCTACCTAGGGAAGTGGTTGAATCACCACACATGAAGGTATTCAAAAGACATATAGATGCCCACATCTTATACTTATCCCTATACTTAAGGACATGGTTTAGTGGTGGCCTTGGCAGTTTTAGGTTGATGGTTGGCTTTGATGATCTTAAAGAACTTTTCCAACCTAAATGGTTTTATCATTCTGTAAGAACTCAAGTTAGAGGAACCATCAAGACTGAAGCAAGCCATTACTGAGGCCTCAGGGCAGTATCACTGTATCTTCCTTTATAAAAAACATCTAGTTGTTGAAATCTTATCTTTCTGCTGCTTAAGTTTCCTTACAACTATAAAATATGTCCCAGTGCCTTGTGCAGACATGGATTTACCTGGGAATGGTGGAGTAAGTATCCCCTTCTCTTATAAAAAGTTTTTGGATGCATGACATGGAGATGCTGTTCATTCACAGTGCTGCTAGATCCAGTCCTAGTGCATTTTAACTTTCATTTTTTTTTCAATGTAAGACAATTATTTCCAGTTATTTTCCTTTTTAATGTGTATATTTGGTATGTATGGCAGGTTTTTTGTAACAGGGAGGCCACAAGGGTGGCTTCAGTGAGAAGCTGCCAGAAGCTTCCCCTATGCCTTGTAGAGCCAATTCCAGCTGGCTCCAAGATGGATCTCCAGTGGCCAAGGCTGCATCAGTCATCAACAGCAGTAGTGCCTCTATAGTAAGATATTGAAGGGGAAAAAGTTATTGGGCAGAAGTAATTGCATCCAAGAGTTAGGATATGTGAGAGAAAAAGTTCTGCTTCTCTTTTTCCTACTGTGATTTAACTTGTAGTAAGTTCATTTCACCAAGTCAAGACTGTTTTGCCCATGGCTGTAATTGGTGAGTGAACAATGGAGTGGTTAAAGTGGATATTGCTAGTGGAAAACCCCACATATGTGGAGAAAACACTTGGTTTGAATGGCAGTTCAGACTTTGATTAATCTTCAGCTCTGTGCATTTTTTTTTGTTGTCCTTAGGCTACTAAATAAATATTTTTGGAACCACCAATTTATAACGAATGTCTTCTCTTGGTGGCTTAGTGAATATCTAGTAGTAAATCCTCACAGAACTGTGTTAGAAAGTAATTTTCAGGAGAGAGCTCTTCCCCTTAGCTGGAATTTAGCTGATACTATATTGTCATAGGGGGCAAGCATGCTAAGACTTACTGCTCTGCTGTAAATTCCTAAAGGAAAATCTTGGCACTTAGCATTTTCATAGGGTTTTTTTTCCATTAATGCCTTATCCTGATTTTTAAGAAGTTGAGTCACACAATTTATTCAGTTTGAAAATAATGTATCCAAATTTGCTGGAGGCTCTAGGATTTTTTTTTCTGCTTATTGATCATAGCATTTTGATATTGCCTTCTACTTGTTGGTGTTCTTTGAATGCTCAAAGCTTACTGGAGTTTCAAAATATATTTCTAATAAGGGTGTATTTTCAATTACCATCATTATTTCTTTGTTTTCAGGGTATGTTCTGTCTTTACAAACAAGTCAAAAAGACCAGAATCTTGTTAATGACTTTCAGGTCAGTGTGTCACCCAGCATCCACTCCCTGCAGACCTGCCAAACAAGCAGTGGTGCTGTTTCAAGGACTGTCACAAGCACCAGGTTAAATATACTTGGAACTATGGGTTCTTTGGGATCAAAGGTTCATATGTGATTTTGGTGCTTTCCTGGCTGTTGAAAAAACAACCATGAAGTGGTCAAAGTAATAAATGAGTGCATGTGCTCTTCTTTATTATCCCAGTAATTTAGACCGTTCTGTTCAGTCAGTGGAGCTCAAAGAGTCCAGTTTCAGGTAACTGACAATTTACTTCTTAAATCTTAATCTCTTAGTTTGAACAACATCTGGCACCAAGAGAAGAGAACACTGAGGCACATCCATATCAAATTCATAATGTTTTCTACCTTCTGTAGATAAGAGTCTGTGAACTGTATAAGCATATAAGGTATGCAAAATAATGGTAGGTTCTAAATCAGCAAAGGTAAGGTATAAAGATCAAATATTATAGATTAATTTGTGGAGTGCCACCATTAATACATTGGTTTAAAAAGAGACTGCACTATTTGATACCTATTCCTAGCTTTAAAATAAAGTGTGTTCTCTGGGAGACAGCTCAGTATTGCCACTGAGTATTAATATAGGAAAAACAAGTTCATTGTTCAGCCAGATGTTTTACAGCTAGAAAAGCAGCAGGATTTTTGGGAACTACTGATAATAGATCTCTCAATATTTGTCTTTTTAATGTTCTTTTTAATGGAAACTAAAACTATCGATGCTGTTGCCTTATAGAGTGAAATATTATATATTCCTTTACTACATGAAAAAGTCAGAACTAGTAAAGAAACAAAAGAAAAGGTTGGGTTTTTCTGATAGGTAAAACCCCCTTCAGTAGGAGATTTTTCACAGAGAACATTACCTTTATTCAGAAATACTACTGTGGTGTCTCTCTGAGAGTTGACACCTGTTGATGTGTTTTCAGTCTTCTCTATGGATGTCTAGATTAAGGTGACATACTTTTCTCTGTTGACATATGATATGAATCTCTAGTCTTAATGCATAATGACAGATGTAGTACAGGTGAAGAGCATTTAGGAGAAGGAAGACAAAGCTGCACAAAAATTTCCAGGAAGCATTAAACAGCACTGTCAAATTAATCTTGTTTGAATTTTATGCTGACTATTTTAAACTGAAAAGTCAAATTTTCACATAATGTGAAAAATTTTAATTAATTCAGAAGTCTGTGATACAACCATTATTACAGAGAAACTTGAGCCATCCCTGTAAAAAATATGAGCACATACACATGTGGAACAGGAAAATAGAAGTATTTTAGAAGAATGTCACTAAAACGAAATAAAGTAGTGTGTATGTGTGTGTGTTTGTGTGCAGACACAGTTTTTGGTTACTTCTTGCTGCCTACCTCCATGTGTGGCTGACTCTTGGGAAGGAATTAATCCTTGAGAAGTTCTTAAGTCAATCCAGAGGAGCAGTGGCATGAGGAATTTGAGGGTCTGAACTTGTAGAAAGCCCACCTGTTTTGTTTTTAAATGATTCTAACAGTTAATGGATTTTCATGGATTAGTTTTATCACTGTTGAATCAATGTTTTTGGATAAAAAGTCTTCCTCTGAAAGAAATGTGAGTTTCAGCGGTCACTGGATTGGTTGCTTGTAATTCTGAGTAGATTCAGAACTTGAAATAGGTATATTGGGAAAAGATTCCTGTACTGAAGAACAAACTAGTGTTTTCTTTTGTTTTGTTTAGATTGACAGGTACAAAATTCAAGATTCATAGAGCTAACATTAAATGTATTCACGAGTGTATCTAAGACTCTAGCCTATCAATTATTATGCCTTACTAATTTTACTTGAGCTATTTCTTTTTAAGTATTAACTCCTATTTTAACTGAAAGGGATCAATAAGTAAATTTTGGATGTGACGTAAAGGGCAAATAGAGAAACCATTTCTTAATTCTACTTAATGCATCAATCTTATCATAAATTGTCTGGAGACTAGTGGCTGCAGGAAAATTACTGTAGGCACCAAAACAGCTGGCAATTGCATTTTCAAATTTATAGATGGAAATAAAAAATAAGTAATTGTTGGAATTCTGTGTTGTGTAATATATGCTCACATAGTCTTCCTGTTCTTTCTACAAAAAAATTAATCTATAAGTGTATGAAAAAAAGACACTTTCTTTATGTTTGAGCTCATAAACAATTTTTCATACACCTCTTATTTCTTCATGTTTTCTTTAGGACTTGCAAATATTTAAGAGGTTTCATAGATTATTCTCTCCTATATGTGGCTCTTATTCTTTCTGTCTCCTCTTAAATGTAATGTGAAGGTCAGACTCTCAGGCTACAGCAACAGCAAGGGGAGTATTTGAGTCAGTGTTGGTTGTGGTTTGTTTTTGATGTGAATGTGATTTGCTAGGTTTCATACATCCCATAAAATAACTCATGACAGCTACATGCTAAAACAGATAGCTTTTCTTCCTTCCATAAACCTTTGACTTGACTGTTCTCTCCACTGCCTTTCACTAAATAGAAAATTTGTGCTAACTCTTGCCCAATAGATGTCCAGAAATCATGTTTAAATGTGGCAGAAACCCATGAAAATAGTTTCAGGGGTCAGTTGGCTGCAGGTGCTGTCTGTGCTGAGATGGGAATGATTTATCTGAAGTTTTGTGCCTTCTAGGGTTAGGACCAGTAATTATTTCAGCACAGGGGAAATGCCTGTACCTACTAGTGAGGTACAGATTTCAGATATGTGATGACAGTACCTTCTGTCTTCTCATAAAATCTATCCTGACCAAACCTTCCTGAGCCTTTCTTCCTCTCACCTTGCCAGGTAGTCCAGTGTTTCCCCCCACCCTTTGTTTAAATATATATATTTTTTTAATCAAAGGACTGTATCTGCTTTCTGAAGAGATTGAAAATGGAGAGTGTTACCACAATTGCCGTGTTTCAAAATAAAACCGAATACCCTGTAAAAAGAAAAAACTATTTTCCCTAGTTTTGCTTATTTGTGTACTTATGTGTAGAGGATCATGTGTATGAAATTAAGCAAAAAAAAATATTCCTAATTATTTTGAAAACCATTTTCTGTTGCCTTTTGAACCACCAGCTGTGCAATTGCTAACATGGTTCTAACAGAACAAAAGTGTTCATGTTGTAATGACGATGATTATTAACAATAGAAATGTCACAACAGAGTTTATTTTAGCTGTACACTGTATTTTAGTGAAGTTTCCAGAGCAGCCAGGTGGGAGAGAAATGCAATATTAGAAGATTATAAACTAGGAACTATGAATAAGGTCAAAACAAAAGCTGGAAATGGTATGCTGAGTACATTTATGAAGCTCAAACTACTCATAAAATTGCAGATGAATTGTGTTCTCCTTGCTCTATGTGGAGCAGGTTCCCAGCATGAATTATCATTTGTGGAAATTGTGGAAGGATAAGGTGTACAAATGCACCATATATCCTCTTTAGTGAGACAAAATTAGAATTAACTATGTGTGACTTGGTCAAACATAAGGACAATGTAGAGACAAAACACTTGAGCTGGCACTAGAGACCCAATTTCTTTGTAACTACTTGTCTTTAAAGCGGCTTACAAAACCTGTTGGTTTATACATTACTCTTTCTTCTGGTTTAGTTAAGGACATGCATACTATTTTTCAAACTATTTTTCAGTACTGTTATTCAGGAACTATTCTTCAGGGAACATTTAGGATAGGTATAAAACTCCAAGGCAGGTTTATTCATGACTACTCTGTTATTTTAGATATTGCTTCTCTTGTACCTCCTGGAGGACAAACACACAAATCACTTGAGTTGAAGAATGGAGAAAGAAGGTGTTGCATGTTGTACTTTGATAATCAGCTTCAAAGTAATAAAGCCAGAAGGATTCAGGAATGTGATAATTAAATTTAATAGGACGAGATTCACTGCAATAGATAAACAGTGAAACACATGAGAAGAGCTGAAGGCTGCAATTACATTTTATAATGTTTTTTGGTGTGTGAATTCAGTCCTTGCTGGTGTTACATCTGATCTACAGCTGTGGCAAGGAAGCAGTGCTGTGTCTGTGCACATGGAGATCCAACCATGGCCAAATTCTGCTCACTTGCAAAAGAATTCAAATGAGTAATCTTTATCTGACAAGTGCTATCTCTTTGGACTAATTACATTAATATGCACTTACTATTTGCATATTAATTATTACATTCCTGTTCCACTGTTGCAATCAAGTTGTTTTAAACTATTTCTTGGTAACTGGAAGTTGTGCATACAGTCCCAGGTAGTGCTAAGAAGGAACTCACTTTCTTGCTTTTGCTGTAAGTTTTTTTGAAAATATTTAAAACTGCAAACCAAAAGCTGATTTTTCATGTTTTTTAATTGAACTCAAGACAGCAGAGGTAGCAGCTGGCAATCATTTTAATACTGTACTGAGCAAAAGCACTGCATCTAATGAAAATGTCATGATGTAATATGAATTACTTCATAAACACATTTTTTCATGAGTAATAACAATTGTAGTTGTATTTCTTACCAAAATTGATTTTAGTCAAGTGAATAAGATAAATATGTTTTTTTTTTCTTTAGTTCCTTATTCTTTTCTGCCAAATATACACATTTATTAACTTTATGGTTCATACCATTACTTGCTGTCATGTAGGTATTGGCTAGCATGTGCAGAATTTTGTGTTCATTTTTTCTTGTTGGTTTGTAGTATACAATGTATAATCACATGGTTACTCTCTGTGTGACATGCTTTGCTGACTTGCTGTAGTTTTCACATTCCAAGTGTTGGGGGGGTTTAACCCCCTTAGAGGTGTTAAATTTTAACTTCCTTACCATGAAGTATTGGGTGCTTGAAGATCTGAGTGCATTGGATAGAGATGTTCATACAGCCACTATGAATATAGTCCTCTTTATTCCACACAGATTCCACCTTGGAGGAATCTCTCCACAATTGGTCTTATCCTGTTGTACTAATGGCAAACTGGTCTCTTGAGCTGATCACTTCCCTACAACCCAGTAAGGCAGATGGATTTGGATATGGGGATGCAAAGTGGTCATAGGGCAAATGCATCCTTCACATTGGTCTGCTGGAAAACTTGGGCAGTCAGTATGTGAGTGGGTTGTAGACTGGCAGGGCAAAGTTTCAACTCTGGAATGTATTGCTAAACTCACAGGCTGCTCAAGTTAGAAATGTTTTGGGGTGAACATCTAATCACTGACTACAAATTCTCATTTGAGAGGATGTGAAAAATACATAAAAGAATATGGATAATAGGGACGTCTTTATGGATGAGAACTGTTATTTTTTTAGGCTGGTGTATGTTTACATTCCCTGAATCTTCTGTAGTTCTCCAGTTGCAGCTTTTTATTACTTCTTAGCAGCTTAGTATGACTTTGGCAGAAAGGAGTTGATGATGCATGAGGGAAAGTGGTATCCACTAGGGTGTTTTTTTCCTCTTCATTTTGACGCACTGCATATGGATATCTTCAGTATCCCATTTTATGTATTTTTACTGTGAGTGCAAAGAAGTGGAACAAATGTGAGCAAGAACAGATTTCATTTGCTATTCCACTGCCATTATCCTGTTAGTACTTTATTACTTACTGAAAACCTATCTTGGAGTAATGGTGTGGTACTGCTTACGAGCAAAGATGTGATTAATGGCAAGGATTTGAGCTTTTTTCTTTTGTAATGGGGAAGTGCTGACTTGGTGCAGAAGTTATATCACTTACCTTACTCACTGAGTGTTTAATGTAAGCAGCATGGAAGATGCCTGCTGTTGTAGTTGAGGTGATAACATTACTCATTAGACATATTTTCTTCCAGTTGGTGGAGGCAAATTCTGCACATACAGATCTGAATTTCTACATCTCTATGCATTATTCAGGGTAATAACTTTATGTGGATGTATTTCAGGCTCATGTCTGTTTGGGAACCACTCCTGGTGGCTTTTCCAGGTATCAGAACTACATGATCAGTTGCCTAGATCACATAGGATTATCTTTGTTTCCTAACAATGATGGTTGAACCTTACTGTGCGTGCAAGAGTGACAAAGTGATGTAACAAAGAACTACACTGACCTTTCCTTTTCTCATTAACCACTGTTTGACCTTACTGATTTCCTCAGAGAATGGCCCTGGCTAGGACAGCTCTGCCAGAAGCTCTTTTGGGAGGATCTTACTGCACCTCCTGAAGTGGTCACTTTTCACTGAGGCATTCACTGTGCTGGAGGGATACCAAGAATTACATGAAGATACATTATCCTGTCAGCCGTGAATGAGTCTGTTAAGACTGAAAAGGGTTCTGGATGTCCTTTCAGCTCTGCTTATATATTTCAGTGATTGGCAAAATACAGCAATCAGCCTGGAGTAGAGCCTTGGGCTCCAGGAGGTCTGATAAGCTCTGAAATATGGTTTTATGTTATTCTCTGTCCCCTGAAAACATATGAAACGGATATTCCTCCTTCCCTGTCCCCTTCAAATCCTTTTTCTTTTCTCAATTAATACACTCACTCTTGGAGTCAGACTAGTTGCCAACCTAGTGTTTAGAGTAATGGGTTTGGCATTTGGACTGCTGAAGGAGGAATTGAGCTGGTCTTCCATTACCTAGGCAGGTGCTCTCACTGCTCTGGAGAGGAAGCAGGGAACTCCATGGGATGCTTTAAAAAAACCAAGTGCTGGATAGTGCTCTAAAAATGTGATGTTAAGAAGTGTGAAAACTCTGAAGTGTCCAAATTAGGCTATTTCAGATCCCCTTAGTTCATGGATTCAAATTTCTTTAGGCATGAACTAGACATCAAATGCTTCCTCCCTCTAAAAAAATTGGCATAAAGCAGAAAATTACATTTCAAAGTGCCAAGGGAGACCTAAGGACACAACTGCAGCTGCAGCTGAAGTTGGGAATAGTCATTAGTTATTCCCAACAATGCAGAGTTTATCAGGTTCAGAATTTGGCATCAAAATCTTCACAGCATTTTTAGTTTGTAATCTTAGAACTGCTGATCTAGTAGGTTTCCTATTCTTAAGATGTTTCCTTTGAACACAGTGGATCTTTAGGGGATCATAGGCCCAATATCAGGATTAGCAGTTTATAAAACTAGTTCACTGAAATCAGTTTGGGCTTTAAATATTTCCTCCAAGCTCATGAGAGAAAAACCAAAATCAACAGAAATGATGTAGCAGCAATGAAAAGGCAGTGCAAACTTGACTGAAATGAAATCTAGTTCAGAATCTGAAGGAAGGACTGTGGGTGGTGTTGCTTCTCTGACTGACCTTGGGATACTCTCCCAAGAAATGAGGAGTAAGATATGAGAAGATATGAGGAGGAAATTTGACAGATATAAGGGAGAACTTCTTTCCTGTGTGCATGACCAAACACTGGCACAGATTACACACGGAGCTTGTGGAGTCTTCCTCACTAGAGATACTCAAGACCCTTCTGGACACAATCCTGTGCCACGTACTCTGGGATGACCCCACTTGAGCAGGATGGTAGGACCAGATGGCCCATTCTGTGAATCTGTGCTCCTCCATTACTCTGAACTTCTGTCCTATGTTATCTATGTACTTTCCCCCATGATTCTCATGGAGTGCTCTTTCATAACACCCAGAATCATTGCATCATTCCATCAAAAACCCACCTTGGCTTGAGAAAACCCAATGTAAACTATAACTTGCTTCCTGTCCACCAGGGTGTACCTGTAAGGTGCAAGTCTTTTCTTTCTTAGCCATACTTGCACTGAACTCACACTGCCTAGTTCTTAATCCTTAAAACACCATGTAAACTGCTTATCTGATGTCTGTGGTAGACTTATTTATGCAATTACTTATATACTTTATATACAAAAGCAAATTCTGTGTCAAGTCACTTGCTCACCAGTGTGAACGCAGAGAGCAGGACCCACAATTGTTTGCTCCTTTCCAGCTGTGTTTCCTGTTCTTAGAACAATTACGGGTTGCAGAAAATAAGGCTTAAAAATCAAAGCAGATTTACATGAAAGCATAATTGTTTATGTTTTATTTGTTGTGCTGCAGTCCAAGAGCTGCAGCACAAAAATTCTTGAGCACTCATAACAGCCATGTGGCCCACACATGCCATCAGGTAAGAATGTGCATCAGGGTGTAAGATTTTTTCTTCCTTTTTACAGAATTTAGTATGCTTACATGTGGATGTCCATGTATTTTAGAACATTGAAGAAAATTTGACAGGAATTAAGAAATATTTTTCATGCTTTTTAAATAGTTATTGGGTGGACTTGAGGTATCCCAAGTGTGTATTATTGTCTGGCTTAATTCTGTAGTTTATCAGAAATGAACTGCTGATGTTTTTCAAGACAAAACATATTGATTATTGGGGTACTCTCAGGGAATCATTACTGTCTTTCTCACACAGGTAGCTGTAACCTTTCAAGAACTGACTACTGTTTAGATGAATTGTCATCTGTTTGATCTCTGAAAAGCCATGAGAGGATTATAGGTGACCTGGGACATCACACTTTTTTTGATTAACAAATTTTCATTGAGCTGAAATGCATGTTTCTGTGCTCTTTAATAGTCAAGATAGACTTCAAATGCAAAAACAAAAAGAGAAGAAATCTGCAGAAGCTATTAATGACCCCCAATGCAAATACAAAACCAGAATGTAGGAAGAAGAAACAGTCTACTGTTAAGTAGTTCTAACAAAGAGACCACATTTAAACGTGCCCTGTAAATGATAACTAATTTTTTTTAACTGAGAGATACAGGAAATCAGTAAGACAAGAATCCAAAACATTCGCATTGGCTACTGAAATCTGATCAAGTATACTCCAAGAATTTAGAATTCAGTTTCCAAATGACATGTATTACAAAAATGATGCTGTTTAGTTTTAAGGATACATTTCTGAATATTAGTAAATGAATGTTTACAGTCTGACTTAGATATATGTATTTTTAAGCACAGATAGGCTACGCATAGATTTGGTCAAATTCACAGTAATTTCATGTATGTTAATGTTAAACACAGTTTAACATGAAATAAAAACAAATATAAAAAAATGAAGGAGGTCAAGTAGCACATGGGAAGTTTTCAGTGTTTTAAACTGTACATCAGTGTTAGTGGCCCATGTAGAGTGTAGCATGATGGTACATGATATAGGAGGGTGCCCTTTGAAAAGAATTTTCATGTATGAAAGCTCCATATCTGGCCAAGGAAACTTTTCTAGTTGAGTTTGTTTTAGGTTCATATAGTTTTCTAATTATTAAGATATACAAGAGACATTATTTTAATAAATGTCCTGTGTGAATGGTATCTAAAACCACTTAATCCAGCTCTGTGTTCTTAAATTGTCTTTGCTTTTATTAGTACAGTTAAAAATTGCCAAACAAGAAACTGTTTTTCTTTTTTTTTTATTCAATACAAAAAATTGGAACAAAATTGTTTTTATATTGATCTGCAATAATAATGCATGTGTGTATTTATTGGAACTGTCCTTAAGGTAAAGAAAGGTTTTTGCCCATTTGTCATCACAACTTGTTTCTGAAGTATAAACAGAATAATTCTTATTTATAATTAGAAAAAGGGTGTGAGGAGAAGTTAATTTATTAAGGATGAAATTTGTATTACAAATTTGAATTTCTAAAAGTTTCAGAACAGTTTTGTGTTAAATTGAATTAGAGCATACATTGCACAAGGTTTTAGTATTATTTATCTCTACATTCTGTGAAAGTAACAAAATCAATTAACAGCAGGTGCTTTTTGGTTTTCCAAAGATAAAACATTTTTGAGTGTTTGTAAACACAGTGGATATAAAGACCTCAATTTTAAACTTGGGAAGTATCTAACAAGTCTGTTGCAATAAGGGGAAAACTGTCTCTTGTTTTAAAGCCCAGCATTATCAGAGGTGGAGTTCCTTCTTAGATATACAGTATGGAGCTCTACTGTAATTACCTTGCAAACATGAAAGATGAGAATATTAACACATTTGCAGCTTTGGGGCACAAATTAAGAGGTTTTTTTTCCCATCTTTATGTCTTTTGATCTTTGGGTCTGAAATGCATAAAGAATAAATCTAAATAGTACTGTAAGAGCAAACCCTGTCACAAGATGTATTTATCCCTTTGGGAGAAAACAATTAGGTTAGAAAGAGTCCAATTGATTTCCTTATTTTGCCAAAAATTTACTTGTTCCAGTTACAAGCATAAATTGATTATTTGGAATACGTAAGAAGTCTGTAAAGAAAATAGTTTGAATTTTCAAGTTTTCATTTTTTTAGTTTTGAAGCTATTTAATAAGCTCTTTGCATTTTTTCTTGCTTTTTAGAAAGTCAGTCAGCATTTTATGTCCTGAACATTGTCTGTGAATAGAAATTTCATCTTAAACCTTCAGTAAATAACATGTATTGGGTTTAAAATGCATGAAGAGGATTAGTGCTTTATGTTGGAAGAATACTTTCTATATATCTAGATGTCCATGTAATCTTTAGGAAAGACAGCAGTTTAGTTTCCTGTAATACAACAAAACTGTTCATACTTTCATTCTATATTGCACACACTGCTTGAAATAAATCAAAAGTTGAAACTAAAACCTATACAGAACAATTACATATTGTTTTAAGTATACAGAATGTATATTTATATATTTGTCTAAGCACTCCAACCAATAGTTTTAGCTGAGCTGGGGCAGATGAATGGGCTGATATGGAGGATGTCTTTCAGGGTTATAAGTAGGCTATTTGTTTTTTGCCATACTTATAAAACAAAATAATTCCAACCAGGGAAAGTGTCTTTGTTGTTCACGTTGGTCCTGCTGCCATTTTCTGAGCATTGAAAATTAATATGGACAATGTCTTCTGAAAAGATGATCTGAAAAGGTGGGCAGAGAGAAGAACCTTCCAAAGTTTAACAAGGAAAAACGCAGGGTCCTGTACATGAGGGGAAGCATTTGCATCTACCAGCACAGGCTGGGGGCTGATCTGATGGAAAGGTCTGCAGAGAAGGACCTGGAGGTACTGGTGGACAACCTCTGTCCATGAGCCAGCAGTGCCCTCATGGCCAAGAAGACCAGTGGTGTCCTGGGCTGCATTAGGAAGGGCATTGCCAGCAGGTGGAGGGAGGTGATCCTGCCCCTCTTCTCAGCCCTGGTGAGGCTTCATCTGGGGTGTTGTGTGCAGTTCTGGGCTCCTCAGGACAAGAGACATGGAGCTCCTGGAGCAGAGAGCTACTGAGTTGGTCAGTGGAGTGTAAAATCTCTCTTATGAGCAAAAACTGATGGAACTGGCCCTGTTCAGCCTCAAGAAGAGGTGACTGCAAGGTTGCCTCATTCATGTGTATAAATATCTAAGAGGAGGGTGTCAAGAGGACAGAGCTGGCTCTTCTTGGTGGTGCCAGCCTATAGGACAAGAAGCAATAGGCAGAAGCTGATGTGCATGAATTTTCACCCAAACATAAAGAACTTGTTTACTGTTGTTTTTCTTCAGTATAGAAGAAAAGGCATTTAATGTCTAAGTAAAGTTAGACACTAACTCTTTGGAGCTTTGAAGCTGAGAGCCAAGCTTGTTTCCTAAATGATCTAGAAGGGCAATTATCTTTCACATGTGAAAATGTTGGCAATTGCTGCGGTAAGTGGCTGCTCAGAAGCCCTCTTGTACAAGCACTGTCAAGTACTTTGGAACATTTTAAATTTCTTTCTTTAGACCCAGCAGAGAGCTGTAGATAAAAAATACCTTCGCATTTTGGTTCCCAGCAGCTATCTCCCGTAATTGACTGGGTATTTCTGCCAAGCAGAGGTTTTTAGTGTGATAGAGCAATGAGACTGAGGAGCTGTCAGACGCTGTTGTTTCACAGCAAATGGATTCATGATGGATTAGCTGTGTGCCTCCTACCAGAGGCGACAGGCCCAGATGACACAAACTGAAATCCTCTGCCACCATGCAAACAGACCAGCATCCTAGGGAGATTGATTGGGATGCCATCAATGTACAGTCCTTTTCAAGGCATGAATTCAGAGATGGAAAGCCCTTTCCAATGTATTTCCACACAAATTAACTTTATTTTATCATTGCTCCTCGCAAATAAAGTTACCTGGATCTCAGAACTTTGTTTCCTCTGTAGACAGATATTGATATTTCTCTGAACTTGCTTACTGCTGGCAAATACTATCCCAGTGATATCACTGTCTTTTGATACATGTACCTTTTTATTCAGGAGAGGTGTTTGGTATTGCTAATTTGTGGTTCATTTACCATGGGCTCTTTTTTGTAATGATACTGAGAAGAACAATAGCCTCATGTCATTTTACAGGAGCTCAATACCATGTACTGAAGTGATTTAATTGCAAAACTCATGGTTTTTTCATATGATTCTGTCACTGTTTGTATTTAAATATGTATAAGTAGTACAATAGATTATATATGTTATATGTTACAAATCAAGTAACAAGCCCACATCATCTCAATATGGGATGGTAGTGAATGAAGATTAACACATAAAAACTGCTTTGGGCTTGATACTACTGTGAAGTATACATAGAAACACTTGCTTTCCTATTCTGCCTCTTTTGTTTTCTATGTGGCCGTAGCGAGGTCTCACAATGAAGACTTTCAGTCTCTTATCTCAGTCTCTTGAGCTTCACCCTTTCCTATCACCCATCCCATTTTTGTGTGGAAGGGGAAGGAGCTTCCTCTCTAAGAGGGCCCTCCATTAACCCATTTATTCTCCTAAAAAGAAAGTATTGTCACTGCTTTTAAAATTAGGCTATCTAGATACAATTCTCCACAAGTTTCACTGATTAAATTAAAGAGAGTCTCCTTTTGTGGTAGAAGTTATTTTATTAGTCATGCTGGCCCCTTCCAAGAAGATGCCTACTCCCAGCTGTTGGATTTCTTGGTATGATGTGAAGATCTTCCTTTATGTGAATCCCCAATAATCAAACTCTCTAGGTTTTCAAATGTGGTAGTTGAACTTAGGTCACGCAGGGCCAAAGGAAAAGCATCCATGAAGACCTTCATGCCAGTGCTAACCACCCTGTGGGAGGAACTAAATGGACTGGTTACAGTCTTGGAAAGAATTCATATCACTGTAAAAGTCTGCATTCTATCCCAGGGGGAACAAAAGCCTTCCAATGCTACCTGTAATACCTTGTCTTCTGTTATACAAAGGAATTAGTCACACTTTCATCATGGTCCAGATTTAGTGTCCTTCAAAACAACCAACTTATTTGCAGGATGCTAAAAGATTCTGACTTCATCCTTATCCTGGACATTAAGTATATATGTATGTGAAAATAATTTTGTTTCTCCCTTGTTATGTGTTAATAATATATCTCTACAAGATATTGAAATTGACAGGGTTTTTTTTAGCTTTTTTTGGCTTTATCTAGGATTATTAATCTACACTGTACGTATTTTGCCCTTTTTTTGTTCAATAGCATTAAAATCAGTCAGGAGGAAATAGTTACTAGTACTACTACTTGTCTAATCCACATGATTTAGGATATAAACAGTTGCTGTGTGGCATCTGAAGGGCTTTTGATACAGCTATACGATAGCATAATTTCTTCTTTGGATGAGGTGCTGCTGGAAACATTTGCCAGTAGGCTGGTGGAAGGGAGAGACTAGCAGTCATCTGCAGCACATTTGCAAACAGCAAATCATTTGGGCATTTTAATTCTGGCTTGAGAAAGAGCGAATGGAACTCAGTGTCATGAAAGCCTCAGTGATTCATTATAAATACATGCAGAACAATGTGCACTGGAAGGGATAATTTGAGATGCCTTGGATCAAAATTCTTGGTGGCCACATGATTAAGTAGTTCTAACAACCTGGCTTGTTCTTTTTTTTTTATTTTTTTTTATTTTTTTTAATTTCAGGGAGACTATAATTTTACTCATGTCTTTGCAACTAGGAGTGTTGTGGTACTTAGCAGTAATTCCTATGGGTGCCAGAACCCTTGTGGTTTCTTACTAAAGAGGTGCTTCTCTAGGGCCAGCTTCTTTCTAAAGAGAAACTTCACTGGCAGGATAGCTTGGGAGGTCCAGTTTTGAGACATGGCCCTACAGGAAACATTTGGGAACCTGTGATTCTTGCACAGGACACTGAGTGTGCAGTCGATAGCAGTAGCCAAAGGTGAAAGCATGCTGAGGTTGCTGTCAGAGACTTCAGAGAAATCATCAGCAGGACTCGTTACTTTAACTGCAGTAGCTGAGTAAGTTACTGCTTTACTGAAATGAATGGGACAGCTGCAGTTCAGCACTGTTCTGCTGAATTAGCAGGCAAAATTTAATAGTGAACTACTACACAAAAGAAGCAAAGGGTCACAGAGACCATCAGTGAAAGAAGGCTGGAAGCAATGTTTACCCAGGGAGATTTAATCAGTACTCAGGTGGCTGGAAACAGGGATGGCCAGTTTTAATTAGTCCTTGGAGACATGAGAAACATGTGGCAAGCTACTTACTGTTTGTTTTGGATAAATAGAAAATGCAGAATGCCCGGCACTACACTTGAGGCTGCAATTAAGGGTCACCATTTTTCATGCTGCTGTTTACTCAGTCACTAATTGGCACAGCCATGTGTTTTGATCTAAGCAAGGTTCGTTTACCTATGTTATTTGAAAGGCTATGGTTTTCAGTCTAGACAATAATACATCAAAACCAAGAGAAAGTACAAAACAAATGTGAACCTGTTTTAGTCCAGAGGAGGGCCACAAAAATGATCCAAGGGATGGAGCCCCTTTCCTATGAGAGAAAAATGAGGGAGCTATGGGAGTCCAGCCTGGAGAAGAGGAGTTTCCAGTGAGATCTCACTGCCTAAAGTACCTAAAGGAAGGCTTGTAAAAAAGGGGTGAACAGACTTCTTAGAAGGGCCAGTTATGGTAGGGTAGAGGTTATGATTTTAAACTAAAATAAGGTGAATTCAGACTAGATATAAGAAAGAAATTTTTTACAATGAGAGTGGTGAAACACTGACACAGGTTGCCAAGAGAGGTGGTGGTTGCACCATCCCTGGAAAAATCCAAGGCCAGGTTACATGAGGCTCTGAGCAACCTGACTTAGCTGGTGTTCCTGCTCACTGGAGGAGGGTTGGGCTAGATGGCCTTTAAAGGGCCTTCAAACCCAAACCATTCTGTGGTAAAAAATTAGTAATTTTATCTTTGTCAGTCAATTTTTTACTGGAAAGCAGTTCAGGGCTGATGACCTGATATGTTCCTTAGTTAAAATCCAGTATACAAAATGGAACTTTACAACCACACACTGATTTTTTTTTTTTCTTCCTCCCTCTCACTCATCCTTCATCAAAGAAAGCGAGTAATTATTACAGACAAAGCAGAACTAAGATTATGGTGATGGCTTTCTCTTTGATATGCATGTCCAAAACTAATCAGTTGTATTCTACCTTCATAACCCTCTCCTATCCAAAATATAATTTTGCTTTTGTAGGGTTTCCTTTTTTTTTGTTTTTTTTTTGGAGGACATGGAGTTAGTATACTCAGAACTGAAATCACATTTTTTACTGTCTGACATAGCCACCAATTCAGTGTCATGCCAACATAAAGCAGTTTTTCTCACAATAGGTTACTTTGTTACCTCAGTCTGCTCTAGCAAGGGTAAAGCTCATAATTCCTTTGTGAGTTTATTCATGAGAAAATGATAATTGATGTGGAATGTGGAATAATCTATTAAAGATTTTCTATAGGTTTTTTTTTAGAAATCCCTGTATTCCTTTCTCATGAAGCAATATTTACACTTCAGTTCTGTGATTGTGTTTTTAATTCTGTACCATTATAATGCATGTAGTAACTACAGTGTAGTCTTGTGTGAGCTAACTGATATTAATGTTAACAGAAGCACAGCTAGATAAACCACAAGTGTGCTCGTGTGTGCTGTCTGAGTTAAATGAAGTGGAAATTTACTACTGTGAGCTGTGCAATGTGAGATACCATACAGTCTCGTTTGTTCACGGCTGATCTTCAGGCATGTCCACTGGGGGCAAAGAAATCCAGAAATCTTTTGCTTGTCCATTGCAGCTTTTGATTTGTGACTCTTTTTAGCATGTCCTGAGGGAATCACTACCTAGGTGGTACAGGAAGGAAGGAAGCACAGTACATTCTGTGTCAAAATAGTGTGGGTGCTGTCCTACACATGGAGTAGGTAACCTAAGGAGGGATGGCAGCACTCTGAGGCTCACAGTTGCTAGTAGGGCCCTATTTGTATTTGCTGTTTCTTCATGAGACTATTCAAGTTTAATGTGGTGTTACATGCTTAGGGATCATGAGACATTTTCTGGTATAGTATTTCTCCTGAAAAACTAGGTTTGCCAGTTGCACCTCCACAAGTACATGTGTTTGCAGAAAGAGTCCGGCTTAGGCAAAATTCCTATGCTGGAGTTAAAAATATATGGTGAAAATGTCCTTTTTTAATGCTTGGGAAATATTTCAAATGAAAACATAGCTGAATAGTGTTCATGAGCCTCAGTCTGAGCAGCCTGTCTTGTTGTCTGCTGAGTAGTCATAGGTTCTCTCTGCTGTGTTGTTTTGAATGAACACAAACACATAAATCATATGCATGGCATTGCAAAAACTATCCCTTCTGGGTTCTCATTTAGTAATGAGAGAAGACAACAAAGGTGTATGTAGGAATACAGAATGCCTTTTACACTTTCTTACTTAAAGTCTCCATTTTAAAGCTTTTTATTAATGATTTAGTCTGCCAATGTTGTCTTAAAATCTTTGTATCCGTTTTTCCCTTTCTGTGGAGAAAGCTGTGGTTCCTTTCTGTCCATTCATCCATTCAGTTCATCAGATCAGAGAAGTCAGGTAGTCAACCTTGTAGTAAGCTAGGGGAAAACTGGTGCTCCCCTTGCAATGGAGACTGCACACCCCCTCCCACCAGATTATTACAAATTTGAAATTAAAGGGCTCTCAGGCAAAGATGTGGGAATGGGAATAACAGGGTTTTTTTA
>VWYE01002774.1:816483-913284 GCA_013398995.1 Alaudala cheleensis
AATGGCGGGACAGAGTCGGGGCCTCTCCAGCAGGGCAGGAGAGCTCAGAAATCCCCAGGCACACGAGCAGATGGCGGTGGGTCTTCCCAGGAGCGGAGACGATGGTGACCCTACCAAGCACTGAAGAACATTAGGAAGTTTTCTGTCTCTCTTGCATGGCTAGAAGGCTCAGAAGTCACTCACAGTAGGCATAACTGCTGCAAATCCACTCTTGATTCCAGTATTGGCAAAGATTGTGTGCAAAACCAGAAGGAAATTGTATTTTCTGAAGTACAGTCAGTCATTCTGAAGAACACAACATTGCTTCATTTTGCAATGGCTCCACATTAGGGTATTGCTGTATTTACCTTTATATTCCTGTCAGGTGAAGTCTATGTAGTCTGTGAAAAAGGTGTGGCAGAATCTGCAGGGGCAGGGAAGTCATAGGATTTTGTAGGGTGGGGGGATCAGAGGAAAGATTGTTTAGAAGTTTAACAAGAATGCTGGTTGTACAGTGCTTTGGTCCTTTTTGTAGTTTGCTGCTTCCACTGTGACTGTTTAGTAGTTACACTTTTACTGTGGCATATTGTTTTTTACATTGACAGTCACAGTGATTTGGTACTCCAGCACTGGTGTTTCCTGAAATGTATGTACCATTGTGAATTAAATAAGAAAGTCAGTTATTTTCCACCAAGATTACATAAAATCTGCTGGAATTCTTTTACTTTTGGTTGAAATTCTTTTTCTATCCCTAGAAATGTACCTGTTAGCACATAGTTAAGACAACAGTCACATTTTCTGATAGAAATTTTGACTGCTTCTAAAAGAGAGAAAAAATGCTGCAGTGTAGGGTTGATGTGGGGTGGTTCCGGGACAGTGATGAAGGATCTCCAAAGTCCAGAGCAGCTCTTTGAACATGCAGTTTATTGTGAGGGTCATGGGTAGCAAAGGGGGCCCACTCAAGCTGCCAGCTAGGAGTAAGCCCCAGGGATGGAGGGAGAGAGGGATAGCAGGGGAGAAACAGGCAAGCAGGCAGAGAAAGTAAGCATGAAGGCACGAGCTTGAGGTTGTGTGTAAGTTTGTGTGTCTGTGAGTGTGTGTCTGTTATGCAGGCAGGCAGAAAGAAACTTGTGTGTGTGTGTGTGTGTATGTGCTGTGTGCTTGCATGTGTGTGTGTAGTGTCTGTGTGTATGTGTTGTGTCTGCTTGTTGCAATACATTTTATCTTTCTCTATGTTGAATATTACAATTTACAATAACCAATCCATAGAAGACACATATCCCATACAGTTTACATATAGCCTATAAGACTTACTACATTAACACACTTGTTACACTTTAAACCTTAAAACTTCCAAAAACTCTTTTTTGCCATGTTACTAGAGTCTGTGATCTTTGGACTCTTAGAATGCCTTCACTATCTTCGGGTTTTGTTTAATCACGGAGGATTCTCCTGTGGTCTGCTGAGCTATTGTTTCCTAGTCATTCATTAACTCGCTTTTGGCTTAGATGTCAAAGGTTGCTTTCATTTCTACCTTGCTTATAGATTTCATATTGTCTCAATCCCCTTGCCAGGTATAATTATATGGCTGTCCTGTTCCTTTTTCCTCAACACTGCAGAGTAACTAAGACACTTTAAGAAAAATTTATTTCTAGTTTTCACTTGCATTCTTTTGACAAAGAATAGGGAGGAGCTTGCAGAAATTAGGAAAAATAAAAACATAATTTTAATGAAGATACAGGTGTCAACTGACAAGCTGTAGTATCATTCTTTTACAGTTTATGTTTATCTCATTCCTTTGTATTATTTCCTTTGCTTGCCTAAATCTGATGTTTTGCAACTCATTTGGCTGTCTGTACTGAAGAGGTTTTGATTGGATGACTTTGATTGTATATGACAGTTTCAGTTCCAGGTATGTGGCCCACAGCATGTGCCAGGAGAATGACACAAGAGCACTTGTGACATGGCCATAGCATTCCACTGCTAATAGAAGACAGCTACCTTCAAGGGCTGGACAGCTCCCAGTATTTATGTACACATGCCAGCAGAAACTGAGGAAAAGGATTTAGTAATTTGCTCCTTGACATGAGTCTTCTATGATTTTCTGGTTTCTGGGGTGGTTCCATTCAACAAGGAAGCACAGAGGAGCTGACTTTACTTATTGGGGTTTTCTCAAGTTAATGGAGCTTTTCATGTGTGTGTGGACAAGATCATGGATTATGGCTGTATTTATGGACGTGATTCAGAGGGATGGCATACACAGTGTCTGTTAGGGCAGAAACCTATAAAGCAAAAGAGGGTGATAGATACGTCAAGCTGCTTTTGTTCTTCCCATGTGTTTATTATGTGTCTGACTTGTAACAGTCTCACTTTAGTTTCCGCTCTGGTGCCATGTAGTACTTCAGTTTTTAAAAGTACATTACAGCCTGTCAATCTTACACTGCGTTTTACTTTCTCAGAGAACTGTTTGAATTTGAAATCAGGTTATTTACATAAGACTGCTATAAAATCTTTGTTACAGTCATGTCTCCACTTGTTTTCTGCTTGGGGATGCTCACCAGGCATCCATAAGTATAAATGTGGATGTGTATAGGTCTGTATCTCAAGATGACTGAATCTGAGGAATATTCAAAACCTGTCCTTATGTCTGTGGAATACTGCACTTCCCTGTGATGTGGAGCTTTGCTGCATGATCAAAGATGAGGTGGGAAGTCAATTTCTCTTTGTGGAGGGTATGAATACCCCTCCAGTGATCTGTCCTTGTGGGTGTGCAGCATTGCTATTTCACCTTTAAGGGTCTTAGGACAGTCTAAGCCATGTGCACACTATCATGCATACAGCACAAGAGACACTAAAAGATCTACCTATCTGTCTAAAAGATACTATAGATATCTACCACAAAATCTTCCTCATTTGGCTTCCTGACAGCATGTTTGGGGCTGTCAGTGTCCTCAACAGACCATGCTCCCCTACCCAGCTCATGGTCAAAGTCAGATCCTGCTGTTCTGTAGCAGTCCCATGCTTCTTGAATTTTTCCTTTCTCCAGCCTTCAGTGAATTAGAGTAACTGGAAAAGCAACAGCCCTGGGCTGGTGGTCTTGGTTGTGCTACCACCATTGTGCTTGGTACAAGGATAGGCTTCATTAGTTGCTGATGGGTCTTTCAGGAGCAGATGAAGGGAAGTACACAGAAAGTGACATAGAGAAAAGCCTCCCAGCAAAATGATAAACTAGAAATCAGGACTTGAAGTAGATTAATTTCTATGTGGTCACAGTTATTGATGCACATTAAGGATGCCACAGGCTAAAACTTGATAATAAAAGTGAATAAGCATTTGTTGGAAAAATTTATTCAAATATATTTTTTCCAGTTGTTGATTTAACATTTCCTTTGAAAGCAGCTGTAATCTTTGATGACTAATTCTGTGACGATTAAAATGAAATGTGTAGAAGTGCTGAATTATCTCTGTCTCAACACAATAAAAGTGGCCATATCATGCTTACCAATGTGAGTAGATATTTTCCCTTCTAATTTGCTAAGGTTATCACAAGACTCTTGAAATATAGCCTATTTGTGCAGGTCTAATTTCCAGCTTACTCAACCCCTACATCATGTTTTTTTTAATATGGTTTGTACAAAAAAATAAATTAGGTATTTGGAAGGAAGTCACTATATTTCAAAACACCCAAGTGAGCTTTTTGCAGGGATCTTACAATTAAATTGCAAAGAACATTGCTGCAAAACTGTCTCTCTCTTTCAGGATTTGCAGTTTAATGTGTTCAGCAGGGATGGGTCCCTAACTGAGTAAAACCAAATGGATGGCTTTTGCTTTCATGTGTTACTAATTCTCTCTACTCTGCTTGGGAACTGAATTAATGCAATGCTGTTTCACATATTCCATGTACACTGTAAAAAGCAGGTGGTTTGAAACCTATGTTGTTTTCACTGACTTGTAGCTGTGTTCAAGACTTCCAGTTACTTATAGATGTGTATGTATAGATACTGTACATTATCTTAGTAAACTTGTAGGAACAAGTATTATGTCATTGCTGATTGTTTCAGTAATACTTTCAGTGAGGGAGGCCCTGTTGCTTTAGGTGCTTCTTCATTCAAATAAATAGCTTTATGTCATTTAAATATAGCAACTGTTTACAAGAAAGATTAAAAAAAAATACTAAAAAGTGTGTTGATGGTGGCAGTTTAATGGGTTCTGATTGGAATATTTGGTTGAGTGAAAAACCCATAAACTTTATATCCAGTTTTCTGGCCTAAATTCTGCTTCAGGTTATGTGGATATAATCTACTTGTGTACATTGTGCTGCTTCAGGCTTGGATATTCACTAGACAGAATAAACATAAATTATCACCAAAGCATATAATATAGGCTGTGAGTTTAGTTTAGTTAGTTTTAAAACTCTTTTCAAATTTTGAAAATCATCCTACAGTTAAAGCCCCGAAGATTCTGCATAGAAAATGTTTGGGTTTTTTTTTTTTTTCCAAGGTCTAAGTACTGTGTGATAGAGGAGGTGGCAGCTGCATTTGAGTGTGGAATTGTAGACTTAGAACAAGGTTACTGGTCTAGTGCCTCAAAAGGTGGTTTTGGAGCCAATTTTAGCACCCATGTTGATGACCTTGCCTCAGAAGTAGCACTTGTGAAATGTGGTGATTGATGAAGCCCGGAGGCATTGTCTAATCAAAGGCAGGGTGACTGAAGGGAGAGAAATGAAAGTCAACAGTGCAAAGTGGAAGACTTTGTATTTAGGGACTGGTATTGGGATTATTGGGCTCTTAACATAGAGCCACTTACTTGCAAACAGCTGAGGAAGAGAAAGCTGTTATTTCATCATTTGCTAAAATATGTCTGTAAGCAGTTAAGGGAAAAGTACACTAGCAACAGGCTGGACATGACAAGCCATAAAGTTCCTTCCATTGTTCCTGTATCAATTGCTGGCTTGACAGAAGTGCATTACTGCCTGCGAAGAAAAAATGAATACAGCAACATTTGTTCAATAACTGATGTCTCAGCATTGTATATATACTTTTACCAGCAGTATTTTGAATAAACCAGCATATAGTGCTTGATGTAATATTGGCACTTACAGTTCATTCTTTATTTCTTCTTGCTTAATTCAGTGTTTCTGAATAGAGAGTTATCAGCTGATAACATTCAAATGAATAATTATTTTCTCCTTCATGTACTTGCATGCTACAAATTGTGCATACAGCTTTATGGCTGATTTGGAGAAGACTGCAGCATGTAATTGAGAGACTCTAAGCTTCAGGAAAAGTTACCTAAAACAGGAACAAAAAACCCCTCTGACTTTGTAATAATAGATGGAATATGATAGTCTACCCTATTGCCTGGAGCTTAGTGTTTATGCTTCTATATTGATTGAAATGCTTTAATTTTGCATTCTGTCTCAGTTACAACTGTGCATTCAATGCTTGCAATTTTAAGGAAGAGAATATTCTAATTAAATTATTTTTTTAGGGGAAATGTTTAATGATGTGCATGTTTGCATGATTATTTGCATCTCTTAACTTATTATGGAGCTCCAGCAGATAAAAACAAGATAAATTATATTATATAGCGGCATTCTGACAAAGTATAACAAAATGCTTCAGAAGGAGGTCATTATTAAACAACAGGGACAAAATAAGATTTTAAGGTATCATTTAAGGAGATAAATTGCTTTTGTGTCTGAGAAGGGAGGAGAAGATTGAATTACAGACAAAGGAGGAAGAGAAAACAAAAGCATGACCTTCCCATTTGGGGAAGTATGAGGGACACCAAAAGGGGTGAGTGTGCCACCATGAAAAGAGGGAGTGTCTGAGTGTGAGGTCAAACTGGTCAGAGGAGAAAGTCAGTAAGAAATTCTACATTACAGGAATATGGTCTTGAAAATAATATAACCTTTTCCCTTTAGATTCAGAGGTAGGCTAAAAATGGGAGATGCATCATTTTGTCTCACAAAGTATTTGGCTAAGACACTTCTGGTGTTTTTAGAGCTGGGGGTTGAGAGGTGGGCAGAAAATGAAAAAAGAAGTGGTGGCAGGTTGGGATGTGTTGAAGAAGATATATCTCATCTTTGGGTATTAAATGTAGTTTTCTTTTTTACCCTACTTATTGGCTAGTCCAACACGAAGTTTGCTGATGTTTCACACACAGAACAGAAGGCACACTTTAGGCACAGTTACAGAGAAAAGATGTGTAGAGTTTAAGAAGACAAGGCCCTAATGTGATCAGGTGCTGGGCTTGGCATCTTGGTTACACTTGGCTGGGCTCTTTTATCTCCCCTTCTCTCCATTTTTCCTGCTTGTTCTTTCCCCCCATACATTTGTCTCCTTCCCAAATAAAAGACCTGTCCCTAATGATTTTCCCCTGCAAATGCCAGTTTCACCACATCCATAACCAAATTTGATGTTACCAACAGTGTTATCTGGGCCTTCTGAGCCTTAAATGGTATTACTGCTATGGCCACCGAAGTGCTCTTGGCCTTGCAAGACTCTTCACTTCACAGGTGCTATTACTCCTCCCTGCTTCTCATCATCACATAGCTTCCCCTTAGCTAACCATGCAATTCAACCATCCTTCTTGGCACCATCTGTACTTCTGTCACCTTNGGTGCTCTTGGCCTTACAAGACTCTTCACTTCACAGGTGAAGAGTCCTTCTTGTCACCATCTGTACTTCTGTCACCTTCTCACTGTTATTTCTTGCTGTACAGCAATTTCTTGTGTCATGTACTGAGTTTCTCATGTTTGCTTGGCTGTGATGCAATACCTGCATTACCTTAAGAACTTCTACTGGAAGTGGATTTGCTGCTGGTTCAGGTGGGACACAGTTTGGGAGCCTTCTTGTATAAAGCACATAGTGAGGATGAATAAACACCCCCAGAAAGTCCCAAAGGCATTGCAGCTCTAAGCTGCTTGTGCTTCTTTTTGAATTTTTTGTGTACCTGGGAATAACTCACATAGAGATATCTGTAGACAGAGATGCATTTTCTCTTTCACTGGCAATTTGCAGGGAGATCCTTCTTAAGAACTTGATAAGTGGTATAATTTAGTCTTTAATCTATAAACCTTTTCTTCTTAAGCTGTAAACCAGTATTTTTTAATGTAATGTAGTAAAGTACTGATACTTTTGACAAGTTTTCAGTCTATTGTGTTTGTTCTACTTTGAAAATGAAGTATTTTTTGTCATTATCAAAGGGTTATTTTGTCATTATGCACTTTAAAAGTTGCAGCTGTACATCACTTTAAATAGTGAGCAGCATATTCTGTAGTATCTGTGAAATTATTCATGTAATGGTCATCTTAGTATTGACAGTTTTAAGCAGTTTGAAACACCTTGAAACTGTTGGTATTTAATAAAGTAGGATCTTCTCTCTTCATAATTGCTTTTCTTCATGCACTTTTTGCATGAAACACCTAGCACATCAGCATATTCTTTCTGATGTTCTGTGGTGTAATTTGTAACTTGCCCAGAAAACATGCACTGTTTTCCTTTTAATGGACTTTAAATAGCAATCAAGCATATGTAGAAGTTAAACTGTACATAAAGAAACTCTGACCTTGGTCCATCACACTGAATAAAAATACAAGTTCTGCTTCACTACTCAGAGAAGCCTTAACAACTTTTACTGTTTTAAGAACATCCCTTGAATGAACTTCACCTATGTTTGAGAGCATTGCCTGTCCCATCCGAAAATACTTAGGAATTTTTTGTGTGACTAAAGGCTGTAACTGATAGTAAAATATCTATTGCATATATATATTTTGAAGCCTAGAGCAGAAACATAAGGAAACATCCTGAGGCCTACCTATGTCTGTACAGATTGCTGATGAGAAATTTTCTTTGTAAAATGAGTCATTAGTCAACTTTTGCTTTCTGAGCTAAAATTTTTACATTGTGTGAGTGATATAGTAAATCACTCTGACAAGTCACTTTATTGAAGTCAAATTGGAGATTTATAAATGAATAATCCTTATTTAACATGGAGCTTTACTTTCCTCATGAAAAGTTAGGAGAAAAAAGAGATCTTGTTCTGCTAATTTGTTATTGAAACACAATACACTTACCTAGGATTGTGGTGGGTTTATTCATAATTGTGTTGTAAGACAAGAGTTTCTATATGCTTAGGAAAGTGAGTGCCCAAGGATTTGTATATCAGAAATTTAATGAGAATGATTATTAATTATTAACAGCTCAAGGGTGAAAAATTAGATCTCACCAGTGGGAATCTCATAGATAGGAAAAGCTGTGTTCACTGAAAAAAGAGATGTTTTCTGCTTAGATTCCTTCAATTAAAAAACTGAAATACAACAGCTGCTGATAGACTTTCTACAGGAATGTGTGAACTCCAGTCTTTCTGTCCAGCATTCTCTGTCAAAAGCTTTGGCCACTGTGGACATATTTGACTGTTTTGAGAAAATACAAAATCCATAGATTCAGACCTGTTAAAAACCTAGGTTTCTAGGTCTTGGTTTTTTAAGGTACCATAGAGAAGTGCACCTGGAACCTGAATTTTATATGCTGTATCTGAATGAAAATATAAGCCATATCTGTTTTGTGTGATTTATGTAAAAAGACTTGTGAGACATTGTTAGACCTCAGTAGCACAAAAGCGTGCATTTCCTAAGACAAATGTAAAATGTGGCAGAATTCAATAACAAAGATGAGCTATAACACTTTGTAAATATTCCCTTTATGGTAAATTAGCCTCTTTCTTACATAATTCCACCTTATTTTATTGCCATTCCCTGTTGTCTCTTTGCACATGTTCTCACATGCCTTTCTAACGTGACACTTGTGGGTTGTGTAGCATCCTGTGCTTTAGCTGGTATTTCCAAGCAGAAAAAGACTTGCTTTATTAGTTGATGATTGATTTTTCTGATGTAAATTTTCATCCTTCTCTTAAAAGAATGGAGAAGTGGAGCAGTGTGTTAAATTGTGGGGATGATGCTTCAAGAGGGGGTTAATGGATCACTGGGGAATGTTAAAGAAGAGAATATTCCAGTCAGATAGGAGAGATTGAGAAAACTGCAATCACAAAACCAAAATAATATAGATGAATGCTGACAGTTGCTGCTTTCTGTAATTTTTCTTAAGCCAAAAGATAAATTTCAACAAGGCTCCTGGAAGAAGTGTAGCAGAACCAGGATTCAAACCTGGGGTCACAGAACTAGCCAGGCCATACATGGAAAAAATGGGAATTGAGCTTGGCTCTATGACTGGGCTACTCAGTACATCTGGTTATGTTTTGAAAATCATTAGTGTTTCATATGCTAATTTTTATATGAAGGCTACGACAGACATTGTACGTGCCTGCCAGGGAAAATGAGAAGCTGCACCTGCTGACATGCTTACATTGAAGCATAGGAGTGATGCCATCCATCCATATGTGCCTGCTGTTTCCATGCTGTTTCCATGTTTGACTTACTCTTCCTGTGTTAGAAGGTACATAGAAACACTCATAAAAGCCCCTCAGTGCAGGTAGTGACTGTGTGAATGTCAGAGAGGGGGCACTTCATTTGACTCTGCCTCAACAAAACAAATATCCAGGGAAACACAACTTCTCAGTTACATGTCTTCCCCTTATTTTGTTCCAAATTTGCATGTGTTCCCTTTTGTTGGTTTAAAAAGCAGTGGAAGGTTGCTTATATTTCACAATTTTGGTAACCCTGAATAGTAAATTCAGATCAAAAATCCTCAAAGCAGTTAATAAAGTCATTGCAACAGACCTCCCACTGTATCCTGCTGGGGCTCCTGAGAAAAATAATTAATCTCAAGCCTACTTATTTCAGCACTGTTCACTCACTGAACAAATGTGCGGGGAAAAAGACCTTCCTGAAATAATTACCTAGTTCACAGATTATAGTTCTGACTGAGAAAAGTACTTAGCCATAATGGAAATGCCAGGCCATTTTTGTTACCATTTTCCTTGTGTAGATTTCCCAAAGTGAAGAGTTAATTTCAAAAGCTGACCAGGGAAGCTGGAAGTAGTATTGTTATGACTGGTATTATTTTAATTTTTGTAGTGAAATTTAGGTGTGAAAATCAGGATTCCACTCTGCTAAGTGCAAAATAATGAAGAGACAGGCTCTTTCCTTACAGGGTATACAGCCTGAGTCCAGCAAATTAATGAGCAGTTGAGTTCTATTTTGAAAACAAAAAAAATTTAAAAAGTTATAGAGTTATAGAATATAGGGTTGGAATGGACCCTAAAGATCATCTAGTTCTGATCCTCCTGCCAAGGGTAGGGCCACCTTCCACAAGACCAGATTGCTCAAATCCCCATCCATTCTAGCCTTGAACACTTCCAGGGATGGGGCATCCACAACTTCGGGCAGTTTGTTCCAGTGCTTCACCACCTGCTGGGTAAAGAATTTCTTCCTGGTATCTAATTAAACTCACCCTCTTTCAGACTGAAGCCATTTCCCCTTGTCCTATCATTACATGCTTTTGTAAAAATGTCCCTCTCCAGCCATTTAGGTTGCAATAAGTCTGCAATAGGGTTTTCCTGGAGCCCTGTCTTCTCCAGGCTGAACAACCTCCAAATCTCAGCCTGGCTTCAGAGCAGAATTCCAGCCCTTTGAGCATCTTTGTGGCTCTCCTCTGGGCTTGCTCCATGTTCTTATTTTAGGGATGCAGCATTCCAGGTGGGGTCTCATGAGAGTGGAGTAGAGAGGGAATCTGCTCCCCTGACCTGCTGGCCATGCTTCTTGTTATGCAGCCCAGGGTGCAGTTGGCCTTCTGAACCACAAGTACATGGTAGATAATGTTTAGCTTCACATCTACTGACACCCCAAGTCTTTCTCCTCAGGGCTTTTTCAATCCCTTCTCTGCCCAGCCTGTATCCGTGCTTGTGGTGCTTCATTTAAGTTGTTTTCCCTAATTTTGAAATACACAAATTTTCCATAGTTTTTTTTTTCAATTATTTTTTTGTGAGCATAGTTCAGTTCTCTTTTGTGAATTTACAAATTCTCTTGTAAACTTTGTGAATTGTGTGATTTGTGAAGGGCTAAACATATGTGAAAAGGATTATTCCTGGCCTTAATGATTCCTTCACTGGCAATGAAGACAGCATGATCAGAAATAGTAACATTTCTATTGTAGCTGAACAAGTTGTGGTCCAAACCATGGCCAAGCCTGTCCATCTGCAGGGAGGGAAGCAGAGCAGTCTCAGCAGCATGGTTGCATTCCCAGTCTGCTCCAGTGAATAAGATCTGCAAAAAAGTGGGAAACAGGCAGATTCTTGTCTTTGTGATTGTCACTGTAGGACATAAGAAACCCCTTGCACAATCATATTCAGAACAAATAATTGTTTTCCCATTTTGGGAGACATAACAGCAACATCTTGCATCAGTTGCAGAAAGAAAGCACTGCTGCTCAATCCAGTGTTCCCCTCCAATCCAAGCCTAAGGACTTGGTACTTGGGAACCATTGTTAACTTCCGTTTCTTGTCATTCTCATCTCTCTTCGTGCTGTGCTATCTTTCAGAAATGAAATAGCAATAAATGAACAGGTTTCTCAGTATGCCCATGTGCCTGTCTGATACCTGCCTTGTGGGGTGTGTGATTTGATTTTTGAGTAAGAGCATCTGTCTCATAAAGCAGTGTCTCTGCAGTGGGGAGCTCTGTGCAGTGCTCTGATTAAGGCAGCTGGATTTTTTGGTGGCTTTTAATAAATTTCTCAGAGGCTTGATTTTTCCCTCATCTAAAGAACAGCAGGTAATTCTAACTTGGTTGGGGAAGCCTGTAAGGAGGATTAAAATCATAGACTAGTCTGTGGTGTAGCAGAGCATGTTGAAAACCATGGTGCAGTGCCTGTACCCCCAGCAGCAGGGGCCATGCAGGTGAGCAGTGGGGTGTGTGGCACTGCCCTGCTGCTGAAGGCTGCACAGGATCCAGCACAGGATCCAGCACAGGAGCTCTGGCAGCTGTGGCTCCAAGAGTGCTGGACAGTGTTTGTGTACTGAGGCACCAACAGGCACTGTGGCTGAGGGGAATTCTGCTTCTAATGGCCTTAGCTCTTCTAGAAACAAATTGGACTACACAACGAAAAACATGTAATTTGGAAATATTTATTTGTAGGCAAGTGAGCTGTAAAAATATAAATATCTTGATTTATAAAACTCTCCCTACTGTATCAACATTGATGGTACACAAGGCAGTTTCTTGCTGTGCTCTTTTCTTTCAGGGAACCAGAAAATCCCAGGAAATATTCTGTTTCTCTTTAAAGCACTGCACTAATGACCTTGTTACAAGTTTATATCTTAAACTTTGTTTGCAAATCTTTCATTCCTCTTGCTTAAGAAGTTGTAGCTGTAACTCACTTGAAATTGAACAAGAGACTTGCAGCAGCATGCTATAAATTAACTATTAATTCAGAAGATCATTTTTTGAATGCTGAAATTTCAGAACAATTAACTTAATAATGATTTTTATATTGGTTCCATCCTTAATACATAAACTGCTCATTACATCTTCATGTTGTCTATTGATCCATCTTTTATACCAGTTTATTCCATTCTCCTGCTTACCAATTGCACCCACTAGCTTGAATTTATTGGAACTGTTAAATGACATTTAATGCACTGTAGCTGGGAAACAGATCCAGTAGACAAACCTATTATTATACTAATGGAGTTTTTTGAATTACATTTCACTAAGCTTAGTGTTATCTTCCATATTATTCTCAAACCCAGTGACAGGTGGGATAGTTTAATATCTTCTGAGCTGTGTACAATTTTGCTCTATTTGCTTGATGAACCCATGGTTTCAGGCATTGTTTTCTGCTATTTCTAAAGAAGCTTAAATGTATAAAACAGTCATAAGCAAAACAAGCAAGCAGCAAAATTGTTCTGGACTATGGAGGCAGTTTTCCTTTCAGAAATTTTAGGAAGCAGCAGTGCACTGCCCCAATTTCTGAAAAAAATCAGAATAAAATTATTTGAAAAAATCTTTCTAGAAACATAAACCAATACTAATATAAATAAGGACAGCTCATGTAATTTCCATGGAATTATGCAATTAAAAACTGAATTCTGTCTGTGGATTGAAAGTTACACCATTTTTGATGAGTAGGAAAAACCTCACGCCAGAGGGACCTGCTCTGTCTTTGCTGAGAAGCAACAAATGCCTACATGTAATTATTAAATAGAAACCTTGAATCTCTGATACTCCTGACTGAAATCACTGGTAATTACTTTTGACCAGGACTTCACATAAGTTTAAAGGTGCTTAAACAAACCCCAGTCCACCAAATCTTTTTGAATTCAGGGAATTCAATTCATCTGGCAGTCTCTTTGGAGAACTTTGCCTCCTGGAGGGTGCAAAGTGCAATTCATGCCTTGCCACCATTCTCTTGGAGATAAAAAAATGCAGAATGACCAACCTTGTTCTGTCCAGTTGATAAGCAAGTAGAAGATGCCAGTCAGCAGAAAATTAGGAAAACCAGTTTCTCTGCAGTTGAATAACATCTCTCATGTTTGCTGCGCAAATGAGCAGTGAAACAGTTATGTTTGGCTTTTTAGTTCTAGGAAGAGATGACAGGTCACCTTAATCTGTGGACCATTAACAAGAAGACAAATCTCCCTGTGAATAAGAGATTTTTACCTGTAAACATAGTACATATAGTATTAGCAGTATTAGCTTTGTTCTTGCTGTTCTAAGGGAAGCAGTCGTACAGTCGAGTTCTGCTGCTGAGGCCTAACATACTCTGCAGTTAATAAAATCCATTGCAGAGGTGACAAGACCTCCCCTGAGAGCTGAGCTATCCATGCAATTCTCATGCTTTTCCTTTGTAACAGAGGTTTTCATTCTTTTGCACTTTGCATTCATGGAAGGGGCTTGAAGCCCCCTCCCTTGCGTAGCAGCAGGCTCTTGGCTCCTCACTGATGCTGGAATGGGGAGGCTGCTGAACAAAGGAATTCCAAGAGCTTTTCATTTCCGTGATCCAGTGGCACAGTTATTCAGCTCCTCTTTTCTTGATGAACTGGGTTTGTCAATGAAAGAGGGGTTATCTCATCAGCCACAGCCTACGTGGCACTGTCTGCTTACACCCTTTGTCACAGAGCCTGAAAAGAATCTATTACCAGAGTCAACAGTTGTCCTGTATTGCCACTGAGTCCTTCCAGCAGCCTGTTTGGAGAGAGTGAGGCTGGAGAGTCACCTTCTCTCTGCCCCCCGGGCTTTATTCACAAGGAGCATTCTGCAGAGGTGTCAAGAGAAACCACAAGCTGTGTTAGAAAACAGACCAGAGACCTCACTTAGGATTCATCAGTGAGCTGAGTGAGACAGCAGAGCTTGATTTGCACCTTTCTGAAAATCAAATAAACTTACCCCATGGATCATGTGCTGTTATGAAATAGGATGCACCTGTCCAAGAGTATTTAATATTTTAAAAAATCTCTGAACGCTTTAATTCTGCAATTGTTTCCTTTCCTGTCACATACTTTTTACTGAAATGACACAGCTATATTCCCAGTAATAACCCTCCTGAAGGCATTTCACAAGCTCTTTAATATCTGAGGTCTTTGTATAAATTGTCCTGGACCTTCTAAGGAATTTACTCCTATGGGACACAGAAATGACCAAAGGAGATTCTTTGCAAGTGTAGAAAAAAACAGTCTTTGGGTAAGATACCTCAAATTAGCATTATTGTGAGTTTGGTAGATATTTGTAATGTAATTACCTTTCCCACAATCACCTATACTAATTTTAGGTGTATAAACCTACTTTTTCTCCCCTAAAGTAGACTTAATTATTGTCTATGTGGAAATGTTTTAGGTTTGCACTCCAGCTTAATTTGCTATTACTTTTAGTTGAAATATCAAAAAATGGCATTGTAAGAGCACATTTCTTTCCTGTGGTCTGTCACAAGCAGTCTTGCTTAATTTTAGGAATATTCAGTTGTGGCTCTCTGATTAATTCTGGTTTTTTTTGTAAGTCAGAAAATCTCTCTGGAACTTAACAAAATTTCAGTGCTGTCCAGTAATGAAGGTCATCCAAAATCAGAAGATAGAGTGAGTGGAGATATTAAACAACTATCTCAGCCCAGTCAAATGGCAGAACACATTTAAAAAAGGAGCATAAGGAGCATCTTCTTAGTGGCTTTTTTTTTGTTTTGTTTTGTTTTGTTTTTCCCACTGTGAATTGCTGCAAATCTTGGTCTCTGGTATTTTTTTCAACCTACATTTCTATGCTGTTAGTGCCACTGTAAACTATTGGTGAGTCTAGAAAATCAAAATGGCTTTTCTGTGACATTTAAGATGACTTCTTTAAAAAGGGGTTACAGACTGTCTAGGAATCACTGTAAACCTCTTTTAGATGAATTATAAAATAGATTTCAGTACCAGGACCTTGGCAGGAATTTGACCCAAATTATTTCACTGCAACCTTCGTGATGGAAATCAAAAATATATTTATCCAGGACAGGACTGAATTATTTGTTATGGATGGCTTTGTGTAGAATTTTTCTTTGTAATGAAAAGTTCTCCAGCAGTAAATTTATGTAACCATAGAAGTACAGACTTCTGCCTTTAATGACAGTACATTTCTTCCACTTGCTGTGGAGCACCTATTGTGGTTTCCCTTCCCAGTTTTTAATAAAAACTTTTACCAATTTTGTTATCCACAGTCATTGATTTTTGGTGGTTTAGATGCTTAGCATGAGGACATGCTTGATACATTTGGGGACTGAACTATTCCTATAACCCTAGATTTAAAATTCCTCCCTGGCCTGAGGGAGAGTGTCAACCTCATCTTTCTAAGCCTTCTGATGTTTTCATTTTTGTAGTGGAGTTTTCACAGATTTTCATGTAAACAATAAATGTTGTTGTAACTGTCTCTGTTGTTTTGCATTCCTTCTCATGGGAGGAGAAAATTTACTGTTGGTTTGATCAGTGTGATTGGAGAGGTGGAAACTTCATCCTCCAATCCCTGGCCATGGTTAAGATTCTATATATATCAAGGTCAAAAATTAAACTCTCTCCTTTTCTGCTTTGGAAATCTCAGTGTGTCATGTTGTCCTTTTTGTGTACTAGTGTGACAGGAGAGCAAGAGAGCTCCTGGCTGTTGGGTACATGCTGAAGTCAGTATTCTTCTCTCATGTGAACACAAAATGTTTATGTTTGTATTTTGCATAGATTGCCTCTTATGAATGGTGAGTATGGTAATTTCCCACTGTTATTTGATTAATTGCCTGAGCACCACGGCTATTCCGAGGACTTTTTAGGTAACTCTTGTACATTCCCTGATTGGCATACCTGATAAATTCAGTAATTAAACTGTATGGTGCTAGCTGTGCAATCACCTAATTTTATTTGTCCCATTTGCTTATCTGTGTCTCCCCCAAAGCTCTGAATGTGGCTTAGAGAACTGCTGAGTGTTCAATAAGGTGACATTTATGTGTCTATCTATGAAGTTTACTAAATTTCCATTTTTTCACTGTCACCCTTATTCACTCTCCTCAGTCACAAACCAGTCCATAGCATTTGAGAAAAAGCAAATGTAATTCACATTCACAAATGACACTCTTTCTGCTATAAATATATTCCTTTCTGCAGTTTACATAGTTTTCCATTCTGCCTTCATGTTTAATTATATTTAGGTGTTATATTTCAGAAAGCTAGTGATTTTGTCAAGTCTTTCTAGCTTTTTATGCCTGTCGTTTTCAAACATTGGTGGGCCAGTCAGTTTAGCATAGACAGAATTTACCTGAATTGCAAATACAAGAAAAGTCATATGACTCATTTTTCATCTTAATTCTGCAGTGCTACCTTCCCAAAGCCAAGGGTAGCCTGGAGTGTGTTCTAAAATAATAGGAGATGTCTTCATGTAAACTTCTCCAGCTGATTTGTTAGAAAAGGCATTCTGTTCCAACTTAATGGCCAGTAAAAAATCCTAATTTATCAAAAAAAGGAATGTTCTAGTTGTTGTTTTTTTTTTTTTTTTGTTACTCATTCATCTGAAAGTACTCATAGGAATATTTTTATAAAGACCTGCCTGAGGAATAAATACTTGAAAGCAAGGCAGGTTAAGTTGCCAAATAACTGGGAAAAATAACTGGAAGTTGCAGGGCAGTTGAATGTGAATTGCTTATTTAAATTGTCTTCTTTTATTTGCATTGTAATTTTACACTTCCTGAAACAAATGTTCAAATTTGGAAGAAATTGTTCTGTAAGCTAGATGAAGATACAAACCACTTCAACACTGCCTTGCTTGTGATTCTATTGTTATTTGTTAACGGCTTAACCAGGCTTGCTTCACTGGTTTTACCTCTTCCTTATGCTAACTATTTTTTGCAATTCTAGCTTTGCAAGACCCATGTGCATGGCACCATGTCATATCAATTGTAAAATTGCAATTGTTTGAACATGTCTTGTGCTGAAGTCCAGGACTTTCTTGCTGTCTTTTGTTCCAACTGTGGAATCATTGGGATGCTGAAACAGGTGAACAGCCATTGTTTTTGCTCTACTCTAAAAGAAAGTGAAGGAATTGGATGATGGTTGAGAAAATGCTGGGAGCAGCAGTGGAGCCACCCTGGTGGGCTGCAGTGTCCCCTCTGTGGCTCCTAAGTGAGACCCTTGTGAAGAACCAAAAGCCACCAGGCTCTGTCACTGTTGAGTTGTGTCACTTGTATTAAAGTCCATCAGGGATGGATTGTTTAGTGCATGGACCATACTGCTCAATAGGAGTTTAAAAATGATGGTGACACTGACTTCTGATGGGTAGAGGCATAACATGGGTAAAGGTTGTGTGAATCTGATCAAAATTTCAAAGGCTGAGAGAAGATACACAAAAAACTACCTCAATAATAATAGAAGCTCCATAATTTGCGGCGGCTGTGCAGAGGTTTGCTGTTAGCACCTCCCCCAAATGTGTTATATTTACTTGGGAAGATAAGAGATTTGTGTGGGTGAACAGAAATGCATGAGACAGCTGTAGCAAAACTGTGTGGATGCACAATGTGTAGTATAGCCCTTCCCAATTAGTCTAAGTGGAAGATTGCAGTGCAAAGTAACTTTCCAACTTGGATAAACTGTACCATGTATTCTGCTGTTAGTATCATGCTGAACTTTCTGAAGTTCATAAAGTGTATTGTTGGAGCTAATTAATATGCTGCTTTTTGTTTAATATTCCAAAGGCCTCAAGTTAGTAGTTTGATAATTAGGCTGTGTTTCATATTTAGATACAAATTGCAGATAATTAGAAATGCTGAGATACCATGTGGGTCAAGTGGGCACCATTATTTGAGCTATTTAAAGCATTTTAGTGGTAGCTGATGAAGTGCAAAGTAAGCTGGACAGCAGAGAGGTTCTTTTCCATTATACATTAAATCTGTAGGCATAAGTAGAGTTACATTTTTCTACTCCAGTTAAAAGATTCTTAAACTCTCCTTAAGTTGCTACAACAAGTAATTGACTACTGCAGCATCTCCTCATGATGAGGTGTGTTAGGCTTTTCAGGAATGAGCTGTCATTTTGTACTTTGTGCTGGGGTGAAAAAGAAAACCAGTTTTTAACAATGCTACACCATGTCAAATTGCTTTCCAGAAGTCCCAGTGTCTTAATTTTTATAAGTTTAAATTGAACTGCTGTTATGCTCTGCTGCCTACTTTCTGTTCCATCTTCCTTTGCTGCCAAAAGGTGTTCAGCTCTGCCTGAGGTTTGTGTCAAGAAGTGCTTTAATACAGTCCATGATGTCAAATACAGGCTATGGGATGGACATGCTCTGCAGTAACAGAAGCAACAAAGTTAAAGAAATTTTAAAATGTAGCAATAAAAAATTCAAAACAGTTTGTGTGATGTCTTTTCCAGACAAGGTTTTAAATTTTGGACACTCGTGCCCTGCAAGTGAAACATTTTCAGTATCTCAAGTAAAAGAAGCCTTTATAAATAAAGCAGTAAGGATCACCTGGTATTTTGGAGAATGTTGAGAAAGGACTTTTCTGTCAGCATCTCCAGCTACTCCACCTATCAGCTGTTTCTAGCAAGTTTTCCTCAGTATTACCTTGTCTCCAGTACTTAGAACATACACATTTTTCTGAAAGGGCTATGTTGCAAGTCACTATAGGGAAAAGGATAACAAATTCTCATTTTTTGTGGCAAATGGTATTTTTGCCATTTTTGAGGAGAAATGAAAACTGATGCTGACCTGTTCTGAAAACAGTAGCCTGCTGAGGAAAGGGAGACCTCCAGCCCTTGGGATATCATGATACAGAAGCAAAAGAAAAATAGTTTCCAGTATCAAATTGTACAATATGTAGAAGCATGTGCCCTTTGGGTAGGTTTTTAATTTAAATTGCTTCATGGGAGCCTTTCCTCGCTAGGGAAATACATCATATGTAGACTGTGCTTGAACAGAACACATTCCTCTTAGGACCTTTTTGGTGCATGTAGTGAGGAGAAGCTCTTACTGGCTAGTGACAAGTATGAGACAAAGGGAATGAAAAAGTTCTGGACCTGATTTGAGTGCCTTTTGCACTTGTAGAGGGCACTTAACAGAAAAGTTAAGTGTTATTTGAACCTAGAGTAAAAGACTTGTGTGATTTGTATATTCAGGGTCAAGTTTATGGATTGTTCTATCACTGAATGGGTCAGGTTGGAAGGGACTAGAGTAGGTCAAGCAGGGACGTCCCAGAGCACATGGCACAGGACTGCATCAAAGCAGTTCTTGAAAATCTCCAGTGAGGGAGACTCCACAACCACTCTGGGCAATCTGTTCCAGTGCTTGGTCATCTGCAAGGTAAAGAAATTCTTCCTCATGTTCAGGTGGAGCTCCCTGTGAATCTGTTTCTGCCCATTGCCACTTCTTCTATTGGTTGGCACCACCAAAAGGAGCCTGGCTCCAACCTCTTGACACCCACTCAGATATTTATACACATGAATGACATCCCCTCTCAGTCACTCCTTTGAGGCTGAACAGGCCCAGCCCCCTCAGCCTTTCTTTGCAAGAGAGATTCTGCTTCTACATAGTTTGATACTGGAAACAGTCAGCAGATTTAGAAAAAAATTAATAAATATAACTTTTTTATCTCTATAGTTTAACTCAGTTCTTCCACAGTATTTTGTGTCCTCAGTGATGTACACAATTCTTTCAAAATACAGTATCATAAAGTGTGTAACTGTGTTGATACAGCAACAAAATCAGATCAGATCACAAGAAGATGTTGGATCTTATTTCTAATTCAAGAACAGGAAGCTGACCTATGCAATTCATTGGACCTTCTGGAGGAGAGTAGTGAGTGACAGAAAAGTTTCCAAATGGTACCTCTGGGAATATTGAGAGCCACCAAGAAGAACATAGGCAGCTGGACGTTCAATTTATGCCATTCAATTTCCAGTCATTAATTTAGTTTAGTGTACAAAAGTAGGAGAATCATTCTTGTTATTATGGTTTTTATAGGGGAATATTATGTGTAAAGGCCCGAGCTGATGGGTTTTTTTAATGGATTAAAAAAACTTTCCAACCTAGGATTTCAGAGAAAACATGGAGTATTTGTGAAATGGGTCCTTCACTGCTTTTTTAGTCTTAACTTACACTTTAATGAACTATAATGGAGCCAGGCATGGAGTCAGATCCCTATGGAAGCAGAAGGAATGTGTCAGAGAGAGAATGCCCTCTGCTTTGGTGCCTCATGGATTCTATGGATGAGCTGGGGCCATGGAGGGAGTCCCCGTGCTGCACAAGGGTGCAGTTTCTTTTCTTCTGTTTCTGATTTTTTACAAGTCACACACTCAAACTAAAGATGCTTCCCATGTCTAAATAGAAAGAAACACGTTCATTGAATCTGTCATTGCTGTATATCCAGTCATGTGTTTATTCAGGTTCTTTCTTCTGTCTTGCTGTTTTTCAGCCCAACTGAAGCAGCTGAAAGCATTCATCATGTACATAAAAATGTGGAATTGATGCCTGATGGATTGGTCTCTCACCATTCTTCTCAATGTTACAGTTTATTATGTTGCCTTTCACATTCTGTCCTGCGCATACATTCCTCCTGTATTTCTCTGTCCTGTACACATGCACTTCATAGCTAAAACCAGGTGACAAATATATATACTGGATGTGTAAACTACTTTATTTCTATATTTGCTGCATTTCCCCCCATCAAGTGAAGGCATTAAAACAAATTAGAACATTGCTTAATGTGGTGTAAAATGATTGCCATATGAGCAGTCAATTAACAAGATAAAATTCACAATAATGCCTTAAAGGTGAAATGTGAGAGCTTCCAATAAAAAAGAACATGTAGGAAAAAAAAATCTTTCCTGGTCCTCAAATCATTATCAAAGTATACAGGCAAACAACCATGACAAATACATTTAATTATATGTATCTTAAAGAACTCTTCCTTCATTGCTGCTTTCTGAAGGCTTGATTGTTTATCCATCCTCATAAAGTTTATGCAGGGAAGGTGATTCCAGAAGAGGAGTACCCCATCACTAGGTGCAAAATTTACCTCTTGCCTTTGGGTACTAGAAATTACCTCCTTTTTCATACCTTGTGCTAAGGACAAAGACATTTCTGGCTCCAGAATGAGAGTGAGGGCTTTGAATTCAGAGATGGAGGCAACACTTGATAAGATGCCAGTTCTCCCAGGAGCCATGACTGTGAGGCTCTTCCCTTCAGTGTTTGTGAGGGAAGTGCAGATGCTCACCATCACTTACTGCTGAGTGTCTGTGAAGTGCCAAAGGTCTGGCAATCCATCTTGCAAGACTGAAGTCATGCCACTACCAGTGCCTTCCTTATTGGTGTGTTGGCACTTTCATATTAAATACTACTCATACTACAGTTCCAAAGAAAATTACTGCCTGGGGGTTTGAATTAAGTGTAATCTGAGCAATCTGGCAGGTTTTGTCTAAATGTATATAACATACTGAGCTTACACGAGTCACACTGATATGATTTTGACTATCTTTTGGATGTGTATAAAGTCTGTTTTCAAAATTATCAGATATATCAACATTATCAAATTTGCAAGATTATCAAATATATCAAATTTTATTATCTCAAAATTAACTCCTTGTGTGAGCACTGTGTCCTTTGGAAGAGAGAGACTTGTATGGCTTGGGGACATTTACAAAAATGGTCCAAGGGGCAGGCTCAGGCCCTGAGCATGGTGTGTGGTCATCCCTCACCACAGCTGTACATCTGAGACTCTGTCTGACTTATGACAGTATTTACCAAAAGTCTACCTTGGAAAAAGATTAGAGGGAGGATTCATTACTTTAATTTTATCTTGATTCCTGTTGTATTGAATACGATCTCAGGTGAAACTGTACCTGACTCAGCAGTGTATTTTTTAATCTGAGTTGTCTTCTTGATTTCCCAAATACTCAGAGTTCTAAATGTTGTGATGTCCTAGCCACAAAATACCCTGCATACAGAAGACAGGGGATTTCCATGACTCAGTTCCATTTTTAACTCCAGTATTTTTTTCTAAATCAAAGCATATTTCTTAAAATGCATTTTAGGATATGAAAAGAATTTGTTCTGTGGTGCTTTGTTCATGTATGTGTACAAAGACATATTTGTTCCTCGTATATGTTCCTCATACCAGTGTGCATCCAAGTTTTTATTCAAAATTCTGTGCTGGTGCTGTTCTAATGCAAGCTTTTGGTGTTCAGTGAAAATTTTATTTTTATGTATAAATTCAAGCTCTAAAGGCAGCCTGCCTGATCAAGAATGCACTTAACTGAAAACCAGTAGCTTCTTTCAGTTGAACAGAATAATTTTAACAAATATTTACTGTGTAAATGGATGCACAGAAAAATTAATTGGTCAAAACTTTTGCTATTATATTGTCCATTCAGCATTAATGTTTATTGCAACCACAACTCCAGTTTATGGTGGAAGTTGTACAGAAAGGTAAAGAAACAGTCTGTGCTTGAGGAAGCTTAAAGCCTAAAGGATTCATGTAGAAATGATGAAACATAGAGCTCAACAAATTGAAAAGAAATCAACAGTAAACTTTGATTTGTATCTTACTGGACTTAAAATTTAGAGGCACTTACTAGCACTGTTTCTGCCCAAGCTCCAGTGACAAGAGAAAAATCAGTGATAGTAGTAGGAAATGTGTGTGTTTAAAGGGATAAGTGTAAAGAGACTGTTACAAAACTGATAGATTTGTTTTGATGCTGATAATAATTTTTAGAATATATATTTTGTTGCCTTTCCTTTGTAAACGAGGTTGCAAATTAAAAATGTATTACCTCGCTTGACAAGCAGAGTGCTTCCTGAGTGCAAGACTTGAAGCCATTAATGTATGGTTAGTATACCCCTTTGACCTGTACAGGAAATCTGCCTGACTAAAGAGAAAGATTTTGATAGCAAGACACTTGCTGTGCATATTTATTTATTTGATATTTGGAATTTTTTAACATCTCCCCCACTGTGGCAACATGAGGCTGTGGAGCTGCGCACTTGTCATCCTATTTGCAGGCGTTACTGTCTGTGGTTTGTGGAATGCACAATTTGATGTAGTGTGCTTGTCTTTGCAGATATCATTGTCTGAAGGACTTGATTGAATGAGTTGTCATATCAGGAAACTCAGTAAGTCAATTTGTTATACTGATATTCCTGTAAAATACATGAGGACTGAGCCAAGAGCTGCTGTCTTCCAAGAGGTGTTTCAATAGTCCTGTCTGATAAATCAGATTGAATTGTATCAGTTAAGCGCTGTATCTTGAATTTCCTTCCACTCTTACTTTAGCTAGACTGTGAAGGCAGAGTTACATAAAATCCTGTCACAAGTCTCATGGCTTGAAGGAATGAGGAAATGGAAAGGGGGAGAGAGATATTTACTTATCAGTTGTCCATTAAGCAACCTTTAGTCTTGTCTCTCTGTGCAGAGAGTGTACATGGCTGAAGTCTGAAGAAAACTGTTTCACAAACAGTAGGAATAATTAAAACATCACCTGTACAAAATCATGAATAGCAACAGCAGTGCCTATTGAAATATACTTAATTATTGACAGGCACTTGGCAATTTCATTCCTTCCTGCTGTGAACACCACAATATCTGAACTATTAGTAAAATCAGCAGGTAGCTGTACCATGTTAACTTACATGAAAAAGATCAAATCAAATCTGGTAAGGATATTTTAAAATGGACTTCATATGTTGTTATATTATCAGTACATACTGTGAGGGACTGGAATGCAGAACAGTACTGAAAGTTGTGTAATTCCTTCATTGCACCTGAATCAGAATCTAATGGATAATATGTGTCCTGAGGAGAGCATCCTTTTAAGGCTTGCTGGCCTGTGAGTCTTAGCCCAGAAATGGGAAGAGAAGCAATTTACAAATCATCTGAGGGACTTCTTGTGTCTGCAGTCGACCCTTGTGATCCTTACTTGTTCTTTGACATTGGCATCTGGAATGCAGTTTTGCAAAGAGGATATAGGCCCTGGTAACCCAGAACTAACTTTTTGCATTCCTCAGTGAATGAAATTGCTTCAGAAATGAAGTACAGCACATAAGTGCTTCAGGTTATTCAGTGTTCCACATAATATAGGTAATTTTGATGATGGGTTTTTAAGATCAACGAGTGCTTGAATGGAAGAATATATTTCTGGTTTCTGCTATTAATCACTTTATGACCCTAAGTCTAAGATTATTAGTTATGATTAGGAGAAATTTTTCTCATGATGCATGAAGTCTGTCACCTCAGTAATTGTTTAGGTCAGGGTAACTCTCTGCCTGGAAGAATTCACCCTCTCTTGGGCCTAATCCAAAAGATTTCAATACAGTTAACATGCAGCTCTTTAGTTTTTGTTACTTTAGGTAAATAATCAAATCTGATTATTTAACAATATGGATACTTTGGAATGAGAAGAAGATTGCATTGCTGAAATTATGTTTTCTTTCAGCAAATAAAAGCTGCAGTTTTTCTTGTGAGAAGCTAATTTGACTGTACACATGGAATTAATTGGGTGATGAAGTGGTCTCTAGGGATGTGGGAGATGCTGTCAAAACCTTGTGTAGAATTAATCAGAACAGAAGGTTGTGCTGTGGTCTTCTCCATCTTGGGCAAGTGCCCTGAATATAGAACTATTTATTTTTCTTATGGAAGGATGAAAAATGTGTTTGATAGAATAAATCTTCCCCCGCGACAACCCCTCCCCCCCAACAATTCCATGTATATTTTTCAAAACTATTTTTCCTTTCCTTAAATAGATGCAGTTTTTGTCAGATTTTCATGGGCTAGGGCTTTGCATTTGACTCCATCTTTTCACCAGTTTTCCACACATGTATGTCATGCCCTACTGCATTTTAGAACTATTATTATTATATTTAGAACTCTGTTCTTACCATTGTGGTCTTAATCCTTTATATGATGGCCATATGCCACTGAAAAAGCTGTGCATTTAATTAGTAATGATGGTGGTGGATTTTAGCTTATCAGGCAGGCCTTCCTCCTGTTCTTTTTTCTGAATGGCTTTCAGAAGAATGCTGTTTCCTTAAGTAAGGAAGTTAAACATGTCTTAAGAATGTTGAAATTACCTTATCTGAATGTGAGAAAAGCAATATTCTCATGATAATGATAAAATGTAAACAGCTAGCTACTGTAAGTGGGAAAAATCCTTTTCTTTTAAGTGGAGCTAAACCAGTTTATGCCAGCAGAATTTCTGGTGTAACATAATTCTTTCTATTTATACATTTCTCCTTGTCATAGAAGAATGTGGAATAGCCAAGCCTGAATGTTTGATGCTGTGTAAGTGGACCTGCAAGGGTTTTCTCAGTGGTTATATACTTTCCCTGCACTCCCTGCTTTCCAGTGCAGAAAGATCATTTTTGCAACGTAAGATGCCATTTTGACCTTGCATACCCACCTAATTTCTATCCTCTCCAGTGAGATTTCCAGTAGGCTACCCAGGCACCCAAAGCAAAGAAGGAGGCTTCCTAAAGGATTTTCCCTAGGAAGAGAAAAGTTTAAAAAAATATTTTTGTGATTGAATTGTTGTTGGAGAGATGGGGATGCCACAAGATCTGGGAGTATGCCTGTAATAGCAAAGTCACAGGTACCTCCCCAGTGAGTCTGAATTGTGCCTGAGTTGGACGGGCAGTGGAGCTTTTGATTAAGTCTTTCCTGTGGAATTGCTTTCTAATTAAGCTTAAGGGAGGTACTTGAGTACAGCTAATACCTCATTTTCAATTCTTCTGGTAGCACAGCATCTGGAGGAGCTCAGAGGAATATGTGACTTCTTACACCATTGGTTTTCATTGGCACCCCTCACCTATAGAAACACAGTATATTGCACTCCTCCAGTCTCTGAGCCCAGTGTAAATCTTTACTGTTCCTTTTTAATTTTTTAAATGATATCTTTCTGATTTCTACTGTGGCTAAATAGGTGGTGCTGTCAGGTTCTGTCAGGTACTCACTGATGTACCATGAATGAAGGTGCTTTGTTGATGACCATTCCATTACCTTGAATGGGTTTTGGCATGAATATGCTATTTCTCCTGTACTTATTTGTGCTTTCTTCTTCCGCTTGGCTGGGTCTCCTTATGACTTCTCTAATCTAGCTTTTGTCACTCTTCCCAGTTTCTTCAGTATTTTGCTGAATTTCTACTTCCTTCTCCTCTCCCTCCTCATTCAGAATATCCTTTAATGGAGCTCTGTGACCAAGAAAGAATTTTAGAAATAATAAATAGAGTTATTTGCCCTTTTTACATTGCCCTTTTACACTTAATTTACTCCCTTTTTACTTATTTTTCTCTTTGCAGATTTAGAATTAATGTTTTTTTGCTCTCACTTTCTTTTTAGTCTCAGGAGTTATTCATTTGAAAACCAATGGAATTTAGAAAAATACATATTTCTTAGTGTTGCAAGAGGCAGATAGTTGCCTATCTTACTCTGCATATAATAGTTTTGTCTTGGGAAATCCTGAGTTAGGGATGAAGTTGTTCTGTCATCTAAAGCACATAATAGCAGATCTAGATGTTTCAATTACTCGTGCATCTCCCCTGGAAGTTGTTCAGAAACCTTTGTAGTTGAAATGTTTGTTTATTCCTGGTTCTCAGTGTTTGAAAAACAAATGTATTTTACTTGCTTTTAGCCTTTTTCAACTGGAGCATACAGTCTCTTTCTTAGTCTGCCCAGTTGCTTGGCTTGTTTTAAAGATGTTTACATATTGAAGATTGTTTCTCTTGCTGTTTGCATCACTCTGAAGTTTTGTTTCCATTATAGATGTCCTTTCATTTTATGTTTTGTTGCTCTCTGCTCTGAAATACTGGGAGGGGGCTGGGTTTGTCCTCTCTGCTTCTAGAAGACATTCAGAGGAGATTGTTTTCTTATTCCCCTTATTGATCCTTTAAATCACACTTTCTCTCCAGTCCGTGCAGTTTAGCTGATCAATGGTGTGGCACAACAGCTATAATGTGTGATTTTCTAAGAAAACCACATGCTAGAAAAACCACATTGTCCAGTCTACTCTCCAAATTTTTACATATAACCTCTTCTCAAATAATCCACAAACCACTGACACAGTATTCATGGGAGAAAATCCAATTGACTCAATTTTTTTCTGCATCATTAACAGACTAAGCACGCACAATGTTTATTTAGATCAAACAGCATGTTTTATAACAAAACCAAACAGTGATGTCCTCTACAGAGCAATGACAACAGTCCTTCAAAACACACAGATTCCCCCATCATATGCAGGGTGGAATTCTAATCTGTTCTAATTCTAATAGTGCTCTCCACTATGTTCTCATACTCAGTAGCATGAAGGATTTGCTTACTAAGTACCTTTTCAGTGCAGTGTTAAGATATATATTGTCAATATAGCTGTGAATGCTAAAGACTTTTAAATGTAGAAAATGCAGCCTTTGTTTAGCAGTGTATTTGTCATCAGGTTTTGAAGAAGTCATGCTGCAAAATGAACCCTTTTAGGTCAAATATGATCCCTGAAAATCACCTACAATACAGTTTCATATGCAAGGTGAGAGCCTTCTAAAAGACTGAATCAAATAAATTAGCTGTGTAGCACTGCTGCTGCCTCACTGATCTGAGAGCTGAACTGAAAGGCATGTCAGACTCCACAGTGCTGTTACATTATTCTGCACCTCTGGAGAAGTCTCTGCAGTCAAAACCAAAGAATATCTCTGCTGCCAAAGGAAAAAATGGGCAGAACTTTCTGCTTTCTGAAAGTTCCTGATATCATTTTGTGCTTTGGCCCATAAATGAGAATTACTGGCAAATTATAAAGGATTACAGACTTGGATATATCATGCTGCAGATTTAACATTGCTACTACCCATATGCAGCTAATATGCAAGGTTTTGGGAATCAGGAAACCATTTGGGCCGGAATCTTGCTAAGTTTGTATCAAATTAAATGGTTAACCTCTGCTGTTTGATTGGTGCTAGNCGTTTGTATCAGATTAAATGATTAACCTCTGCCTACCCTCTGCTGTTTGATTGGTGCTAGCTGCCTTCAGAGCTGGCCTAGCACTGACTGGATGGGAAGAAATTTCACCTCCAAATACTATGCCAAATGCAGCTGGTGCACCTGCCAGTACCAAACTGCAGGTTAAAATGCCTTCTTCGCCAGCACAAATATTAGTGACCTTTGAAAAAAAAAGGTTGTGAGATGTAAATCACTTAAGGTGCAAACAGCCATGCAGTTTCAGCAAGAAGGAGCAGGAGAATGATGCAAAATTCAAAGTTGAAGAATTACTTATAGTGAACTTTTGAGAGATATGCACATATTTCCCACTGTGCTGTGCATCTGTATATAGACAAATATCTGAATCCTAATGCATTCAGAGTTTGTGTGCTGTGGTTGATCACACAAGTCCTGAAGGACAAATGCAATTTTTCTTTGACATTTGCTTCTGCACTCAGATATGGAAGAGAATTAATTTTTAGAGGCATTTTTCATTTTCTGCACTTTTTGTGTGGTTACAATCCAAAAGGGAAAAAAGGAAATAAAAATAGAATAGAATTATGTACCAGTCTCATTCATGAAGTGCTCTGTAGTTCTGAGGGGAAACTCTTTTGGCAGTGATTATATGGCTGAATGTTTTTCTTTGGTAAAAAAATACATCTGAGACTTTTGTGACCTTTTTTTTTTAATGAAGGAGAACAGAATATCTCTAGAATTGTCTAATATCCTAAATATTTAAAATTGCTTCATGAAGTACAAGAGCCAAGCAACAAAGAGAGCTGCACTGTGAAGCAGAGGATGGATCATGCAGAGGAGTAAAAACACAAAGATGATACAGGGACATTTGCTTTGGCCAGAACAGTTTCTGTAGGGCAGGTAGAGAGAGACTTCTATGAAGGCCTGTAGTGGCAATGATTTTACACTGAAAGAGGGCAGGCTTAGATTAGATACAGGAAGACATTTTTTACAATACGGGTGGGCAGACAATGGAACAGTCTGGCCAAGTGGCTACTTCATCCCTGGATGAAGGCCAGATTGGAAGGGGCTTTGAGCAACCTGCTCTAGTAAAAGATGTCCTTTTCCATGGCAGGTGGGTTGGAATAGATGATCTTAAAGGTCCCTTATAACTGAAGTAATTTTGTGTTACTCATGTTCTGTGAACACCAGTTGTTTATTTCATCAGGGGCACTGAAGGAACAGAGAGACGTAGAAGAAAGGTCATAGTGCTGGGGCATTGTATTGAAAAGCTCCCTCACAGCATCTCAATACTGAAGAACAGTAGTAATCAAAATATGAAACTGTGAATCCCAGCCATACATCAGAAGATCTTACTAAAGTTTCCCTCCCTCTTCACCTGAATAATACTGGAATTATCGGGCCACTTTGGAGACAAACTGAGCACTTTATTAATTATTTTTTCAAGTCAAAAAGTAAAAAGAGTTAATGACAGACCAAAATTGATAACACTTATGAAGATTTGTTCCAGTGGGACTTAGTTAATGAATAAAATCCAACAACCAGTTAAGATTTTTTCCCCCTTTTTAAAGCATCTTTTCATAATAAAGGCCAGGCTGATAAAACAGAAGAGTTTTTGCCATCTCTACATTCAGCGGGCCCTCCCAGGTTTTTCTGGAATGGGGAATTAGCAGCCCTGTCAACAAATAGATAACACTGTTGCTTTCAGAGTCAGTTGAATAATACAGAGCCACCTTACTGGCAGACACCTTAAAGTGTATTTGCCAGGAAATTTGTAAAATGTCTTCAAAAGTCTAAAATTCATGGACCTAGTACAAACATTAGTTTGGACAAATACTATTTCCCTGTACCTTTCTGCCAGCTGCAGTGTCCTGTGCTGCAGTTGGTAATTGCCTCTCTCTTTTCTCCCTGTCCCACAGGGACAAACAAGCTTTTCATCTGTCTCCTTGCTCTGCTTCACAGATGCTAGCCATACTCTTCTTGCAATCAGTTATCTAAATGATTAACATAATTAAGTTAAACTCAGTGAAATTGTTTCCAAATTGTATTTAGCTTTTGAGGGTCGATTTGGCTTGGAAGTGGAGCTGATACTTCCAAATTTTCCTTTGTCTTTTTTTTTTTTTAAGTTTCGGCATGATTATATTATGCTTTTCTTTAATTTCTTGTTTTCTTTATAGATTATAGCTTTAGATCTCTGTAATTCATGGACATGTAAAAAGTCTAGATCAGAGGTAGTGACTTACCTTTTCCTCTGAGCAGTGCATGGAGTTATTGATGAGATTGTTAAGTTTCTAATTATTGATCAGCAGTATAGCAACTCAGCCAGTGCAAGCGAACTCTGCTCTCTTTAGAAATAGCAAATATTTTTTTGTAAGCGTGTTTTTGTATTTCTTTATGGCCAGAGAACATGATGAGGCGTTTTTTATTGAAGTCTGTGGTTGAGTAGAATTATTGCTTCTCCTGGCTGAACTGGCTGTTTAGATGAAGAAAAGCAAACAACATGAATTTGAGAACAGTGACATCAGTAAACAACCCCCCCCCCCCTTTTTTTGCTTCTCCTATTGACACAGATTTAGATTAGCCTTGTTGTCCCTATTTTTCATAATCACCTGTCTTTCAGATGTGTTTCTGCTCCAGAAGTACCACAGTGCTTCAGTAAATCATAGTAATGCTGTATTAGAAACTGAAGAGAACTGTACTGAGACATTCTGGTGATTTAAATAGAAATGGCATCAAACTCCTGTGATTTTGTGTGACATAAGATGACTTGTAGACAAGTCAAAACCATCTAGAGAACAACATTTTTTGCTAGTGTAGCCATTTCATATGTGTAAGCTGTGTAGATACATGACCCTTTGCACTGATGGAGCAAAGTATTTTTAATTGCAAAATTAATTACAAGAACAGAGTGTTGCATTTAATTTCACTGTGTAAGATTGCTGAGAATGAGCAACCACATGGGAAAATAGGAGAACAGGAGTGAAAAGGAGGGACAAGAGAAAAAATGTAGTGGCAGTTGGAACTTGCTTCCTACTATTTAGTCACTACTTCCAAATAGGGGTGTGCTTGGGTTTTGTTTTTTGTTTTGTCCTATTTGGGGCTTTATTTTTGGTTGACATGTGAATGACACTGCTAAGTATCTTGGCTGCCTGTTCAGTCAGTCTGGGCTTGTCTCCCCAAGCGCCACTGTTTGGTGTTACTGTGCAGAAGCTGCATTCAGTGATTTGCAGTAATTTAGGGCACAGCACATCTTCTAGATGATTCTTCATGCCACAGGTGTTGAAGTGGTTCCTTTTGTTTAGCAAAACAAAACTGAATTCTAATGAAAAGGTTAATGTATTGGAAAATGACTCCAAATGGAATAAAATTGCATTTTGCTAACTAATTAAATTTATTTTTTATCCTTTATCATAAAAATATAAGCTTTTATAGAGCCTGGTATTGCTTTTCTTTCAAGGCCTTTGGGGGATGTATTAGCACTCACTCTCTTTCTTGCTGCTCTCCATTCAAAAGTATGTTTCAAATGCAGACCAGCATTCTTTATCACAAGGATTCCTGCACTTCTCTTTTTGTTGTCTGGTCTATTTGTGTTAAGGACTCTTGCTTTCCTTTGCAGTGTGTAGTATTTTTCTGCTATAAATCTTTGTTTCCTTGCACCACTGGAACATACAACCTAAGTTAAATCAGTCAGCAGTAAAACATTTGAGTTTTACCTCATTCTAAGTTCTTGTGTTGGAGGAATTCTGCAGAGTTCAACATTTTTGTTGAACATCTGTTAGAGCTCACTGTGAGTTTTGATTTCACTTTATAGCTATTTACTTGGAGTAATATGAACACTGGATGAGATGTCCATTGAGAGATTTGGAACTGCCTGTAAGATATGAGATCTATATCACCTGGTATACAAATGGGTGACTTTTGGCAATGTTCTTGCTGGGGCAGAAAGGCTTTCAGGTAGCTCTGCTGTTAAAATAATTGCTACTCCTAGCATTTCATTTAAGATTACCGAAACATCTAACATTTTATTCCATTCAATTTTTGGGGAGTTCAAGTTTAGAGACTCTGACAGGGAAAAAAGGATATGTGAGAATTTCCCCCCACTTTTGTGACTATGACAGAGTAATTAACGTAGCAGTGCATGAGTTGCTGTTTTAATTAATGTCCTGTTAGCATGCATGTAATGAGTGTAGATGGAAAGATTTCTAACCTTGCTATTATCATGTTTGGGCTGAACATTTCTCTGAAGGCAGCTTAAGATTTGGGCCTTTTGAGTTTTAAAAAAAAAGAATACCTACTTGGGACAGTGGTCAATTTAAGTGGAGTAAACTATTTTTAACAGGATGAAGCACCATCTTTATTGCCATTTAGAGCCTTTTATAACACCAGTGTCAATCTGTTAAAGACCACCCTCTGACCAACTGTGCACTATCAGGCATGATTGCCAAATTATTAGCACCAGCCTGACCACAGCATCACTGCTTGTGTGTGTGAGCAGGAATTTGTGATGGAAGCAAAAATGAGGAAGCTGTCATGAGAATGGCAGGGTTTAGTTTGTTGACCAGTAAAATCACAGGGATTGTTTCATTGGGTCCTAATAAGAACAGGGGAGCAATGCAAGGGTATTCATCATTTCAAAATGGATTTTGGCTGTGTTACCATATTAGGAATCCTAGTAAAAGTTTAGGCTATGTCCTTCTTAATCACCCAGATTGTGCTAGATCCTGGATAAGGAATACCAACAGGCTTGGTCACTTATTTTTAATGCAGGTGCATTTTTACTCTGACCTGAGACAGATTTAATTTCTTCCTGTGGGTTTTGAACTGGATTGAGATGAAGAACTGGGGAGAAGGAGGAGGTACAGAGCAGAACAATACAAGCAGAGATGTCTCAAAGAAGTGGTGGATGTATTTCAGTAGCTGTGACTGTGAGACCTTTGTGGGGATGATGGCCTCTGTCTGTGCAACATGTATATAAATATATCAATGCCAAAGAACTCCTGTATCAAAAACTCAGGAGATTAATGTTACGTGAGCACTGGATAGCAGTTAGTATCCATGTGGTAATTCTGTTCTTTCCTATGGCTTTGGCATTTGCTTTTGGTACTTTGCCATTCCTCAAGAACTGCTGGATGGCTTTCAGTCAGTGTCTTGCTCAGCACTGGAGAGCCCTTGCAGCTAGCCAGGAAAAAACAGAGATTAAATAAAAAAAATGTAAGACTCTAATTTCTTCTTTAACTCTAGTTGAAGCTATTTGGATAGCATGATAGCATGTGATTAAAAATACCCAGTGTTTGGCTCTCTGTCTGAGCAATATCTTGAATAATCACACACACTTCAATACTGGGAAATAAAAATAGAAGTGCCATGCCCAGGCAGACCATGTAAGTCAATGAAAAAGCCACAGAAAGAATTGCTGTCCCTTGCTTTCCCTTCTTTCTTAGAGCACCACCTGTAGTTTCCAGGAAACGAAGAAAAGCCACCGAAGAAAAGCTGAATAGGGCTGTCAGTCCTGTCAGAAGTCAGTGGAGAGAGTAGAGAAAGGATAAAGGACCACCTCTTACTTAATCTCAAGGGCTGATACTGTGAAATAATATTTATATGCTGAGATCTGTAGGTTGCTTTAGGTCTAGTGACATGGGACAGGTATCAATTAGAGAAAATTTCCATAACATAATTAAGAGATAACACTTTGCTTCTTTTCTTATTTTTTTCTTTCACTTGAAAATTCTCCATTGATTTTAATTAAGCTTGTCTTGGACTCATGACCATAATCAATGTGATTTTTTTCCCCCCAATTTAACAGCTAGCTTGCTCATCAAGGAACTTTTCCCAGGTGTAACATGGTCTAGTTAAGAAGTTTCATTTTAAGCTATTCAACTACTAGCTCCTAGAATGACTTAAAAATGCCTTCCGAATATAGAGCTAGGGCATGAATGAGTACAATTTTTTCCAAATTAGCAAGTGCATATTTTCAATTTGCTGTGAATCCTTTATCCTTCCACAAAAAGGAGATATTTTAAATACTAGGTTCCTAGTGGAAAACACTCAAATAAATATTTTTTTTTTGTATGCCATCTTATTAAAAGAAAGGGAAAAGGGGGCACTCACTAAATGCTTACTTGTAAATTTGAATAATCATTGTAATTTTTGTTATAACAATTTGGACAATCTACTTATGGTTTCTGGAATCACCATTAAGGGTTTTAATCTTGCAAAGTAGTTAGAATAATCCTGCCAAAGGAACCACTCTGGTTTGTTAGTTAAACCAAACTGCACGTGCTTGAATGCTGAGAAAAAAAAAGTTTCTTTTCTAACGTATTTTTCAGTTTTCTTTGTAAGGGATTTTTGATTCCTTGTGGATGTTTCTGCTAAGACTCAGAACCTGATCTCTATTTCTGTAGTCTCATCCTTCCTATAGCAGGAAGTAGCATCTAATTCCACTGACTTTGACTAGTTTGCTTTGCTTTGTTGCTTGGTGAATTTCAGGCAGTGACCCGTTGTATGGGCTCATGTCCTTCATGTCTGATTAAATTTAGCTAAGGGACAAAGGATCCAGTAGATGTGCAGATAGTCAACAACTGTGTAATGGAGGGCAGCACGCTAATAAAGCCCTTTTGCAAGTAGCACTCAGTTCTATTGAATATGTGGTTATTAATTTCCTCGTGGAAATTCTCAAGAGCACTTATCTGCCTTTTCAGTGCCTTGCAAATATTAACTGATTTCTTCTGACAAACCTTTAGGAGGAGTTATTTTCAATTTTTTTTTCCTGCACCATAACCATTTCCTTCTGTTGGAATTTTCTTGTTATTTAAATAAAATATAACCTGTGAGTTTCTGAATTCCAAACATAGAAAGTGTAAGTCATGACCTTGAATAATTTACATTAAGTTGTTTCCAAGACTATCTTTTAATTCAAGTGCTTTTAAAGTTCTGAATATTGTCTTTAACATTCTTTTGCAACATACAGTGATTTGAAGCTTCTTATGTTCACAGACTGAAAATTTGAATAATTTTTCATATGTATGATTTAATAGCACTGTGAAATAAGGAAGTGCAGTTATTCCCATTTCACAGACTGTTAGGTATCAGACTCTTAGCTAATGGATTTACATTGCTCTGGGATCTGAGCTGGCATCTCTGCTTGGTAGTCCACTTCTGTATCCACTGTGCTATACCCTAAATTTCGTCCAGTCTTACTTTTAACACCTAGCTGAAGTGCTTCAGCAAAAAAAGCCTAATCTTACTCTTCAGTGAATGGGTAACTAGAGATCTAGATCTGTTACACTGCAATTAGAGATCTAGTTGTTCTAGATATAGTACAACTTACTACATTTAATGTGTGGGGTGCCTAAATGCAAATTAAACTTAGTATTATGTACTCCCTTATTGCCATTGATTGCAGAGGGAGACTTGTTTTCCTTTAGATTTAGCTATACTTAATACTGAATTGCATCAGCAAGTAATCTAAAACCAGCAAGCTTGTGAGGAGCAGAGACTGACAGCCAGCCATGGGCTAGAGCTGTTACTATGAGACCTTTGCCCTTGTCTTTTAATACAGCTTTTATTTAGTGTAAATACAAGGAGTCTCTATATGAACATTGCAAAATAGATCTGTCTAAATAAGCGAGGAAGAAAATAAATCTTTGTGACCCTGACATAGTTGTGCAGGCCCCAGAGGCTCTTTGATTAAGTAAAACTGTCACCTACCAGTGTTATCTTTTCACTTTCATTTTACTCATTAATCTTCAGTACTGCTAACAATAAGATGTATTTAATGTGTACATTAAGTCACTTGTAGCCCTTTATCTGTAGATTGCTGGCTTTTGTCCAGCTGCTGTAAAAAGTGATTAAAATGTGTTGTCATCTCGTGGCTGCTCAGTGGCTGAGACAGTCCAAGTCCTCTGCCAGTGTTTGAATGCTCACATCAGCTTGGCTAAAAGCAGTCTTCATTCAGTTTCTATGAAATCCAGAATCTGGTTCTTACATATGGGAACAGGTCGGTGGTGCTGCACACTTCAACTCCCATCCCTGTTTCTGTCCTGTGTCCACTCTGTGCCTGTGAGGAGCTCCTTGGTCTTCTTGACTACCAGTCAAGGAACTTCTACAGGCTGAATGTTACCTAATTACAATCCTTTGCACTTCAGGAAATACCTAACTTTTACCTTTTAACAGTCAGGAATATCTCAGTTAAAATTTCGCTCTGGTCCCATTGAAAGGGAGGTTTTTATAATTGTTTAGGATCCTCAGGGCTGCCTTGTGGAGTTCAGCATTCAGTCCCTCACTTGGGGGCTGCTGCTGTGAGATCAGAGAGCTGAGGCTGGCAAAGCTGGATATTTGTGTGTTGGATGGATCTTGGCTCCTGGCTCTTAGCAAAATTCCAGTTGAATCAAAGCTTCACACCAGGGAGGCTGGAGGCACAAAGAGCTCCACTTAAATTGACGATATTACGGTTTCCAGATTATCTGCCATGAATTTAGGAGCATGGAAAACTATGGAGCTTTCAAAGAGGTTTGGCCATCTGAACAAATAGGAAGGGCTTGATCAACTAAATAAGTTAAAATTTCTGAGTTTGTAGTTTTCATGATGAGAACCAGAGGATCTGGTTCTCAGCAGCTTTACTGTAATTACCTATTCATCACCTTAACTTTAAAGCAGCCAAGAAATGGCCTTTTTTTACCATGATTTTGATGTTAAAGTTCAGTTCACTTTATTTTATTCTTTGGCTCTTGAAAGTGCAGTAATAGTTTTGTTTCTGTATCTTTCTGCTATGAGTTTTATAATTTCCCTCTGACTTCAGTTGAGGGCGAATGTGTAGGAATTATAGTTGTTCAGGTGGAAGAAAAATATGTGTGATCTGTCTGAATGCAAAAAGTATTAATTAAGAATGTTCATTATATATACATTTTTTCTAGAAACCCATGAAATTGGTTGGCTGAAGTAAATTATTTTTTTCTTTGCAGTGGGAGTTACGAAGCAGTGTAGATTTTAGCACTCAATGTACTATAGGATTAATTATATTCCTAAACCCATCAGACTTTCAGGAAATAGAACCTGATCCCTGAAAAGAATGAATGGTTCCAAAGAGAGTGCAATTTGAGTATGCTGGTAAGAGGTTGAAAAAGAAGAGCTTAGTCTCTCAGTATCTCACAGGATTAGGCTCTTTATTCTTATTAAGGGTATGCATCTTGAACACTGAAAGTGAATTGAGATCTGGCATGCTTCTGAGCAGGTAATATACTCAGAAGTCTGTTGAAAGGCATGAAGCTTAGTTTAAAAATAATTTAGATTAAGTTTTATTAATAAAGAAAGTGTTGAAACATTTATAACAGTTGCTGAAACATTTTAGTATATTAGGTTAAAAAAGTTATGCTGCTTATTGAACCTCTTGATTATGCAAAGAAAAGCACCAGTTTATAATATTCATTGAACCATTAAATGGAGTCCAGCAAGTGATTAAAATGAATAGGTCAGCATGAAACCTGGGTGGATACTGAGGAAAAAGCCTAGGGTGACAACTTGTCAAAAGGCTGCATCTGTTTGTCAACCTGAATGGTGTAGCCATTTTTTTTTTAGAATAGTCTTCCTATTTGGGCTTTATTATGATTGATGTGTGCTTGTAATCTTTAAAGTGTTGGATTAGAAATAAATGGGAAATGTGCATCCATCCTCTGTAATGATACACCATGAAATATTTTCTAGTTAGCAGCCAAAAAATTTGAGTTTTTATTCATTGGTGATACTTTCTTGGAGTACCAGGTAAGGCATAACAGGTAAGTTATGTTTGCATTAAAGACCTACACAGAGGTTTGCCAACTTGAAAGCTGTAGAAGAGGTTGTAGGGACAAAGGAGACATACAGAAGAAAAGGAAACAGCCAAATGTGTGTTGCACTCTGTGGAAATGAGCAAAATGGAAAAGTGAGATCACAGTTCCCAATTCTGTCTGAACAGACTGATGCTTTGGCAAGTGAGAAATATGGAACATCAGGATGTAGTGGGTTGCTGCTTTCCCCATTTATATGTTTTGTTTCTGAGAAGAGTAGTGGAGCTCCTGGGTATGAAGAGGTTTTAACCCATTTGCTTCAGCGTAAATGGCAGATGTGTCTGTTGGATTGCCCCACGTTGTGCCACTGAGTCCTTGTTGCACTTTTGGTGCAACACTAATGGAACACCTGCAGCACAGCAGGGAGAAGCTGGGCCCCTAGTGAAGTGATCATACTTCGCTGCAGATTCTGATCCTAACTGATGAGTATTTTGGAATCCTAGCTCCATCACATTTCTCATTTATTATAGCAGGCAGCTTTCCTATTTCTATTATATCTTGTTGTGGCTAAGCCTTACATACGTGATGTCGGTAACTCCTTTGCATTCCAGGGACTTCAATTAAACTTTTGATGTGAATAATATTTTGAATGAAAATGAAAGAACACTGGAGAGACACTGAGTGTTTTTATATCATGTTCTTCGTTGGAAATCTGAAACGGCAATACATTGTAAAAAGCCTGACACAGTTTAATCTGTTAGTAACAAAAAAAAAGCACACAGCTCCATATCTGGCTTTAACTGAATTCAAATGACAAGGCTGGATTCTTATCATAGTTAAGCAAGTATGAGTCTGAAATAACTTTTCTGACAGTGTTATTGTGGATTTACACCAGTGTAATGGAAAATTGAATATGGATTTTGAATTTAAATCCTTTCACCTCTCACTTAAATTTAAAAATAATTTACCTGAGCCTTTTGCTCTACTAGTTCTTAAGTCTGGACAGCTCAGGCTAAGTGCATGATCCTTCTGAGTGACAGGAGGAATACTATCAAAAAATTAGGCAAGGATGTTTAGAGTTGTGGTTAGTACTAACTTAACTCATATTGAAACCTTCTCTCAATGCACCTGCACTGCACCTTAACTCCTTCTGAGTCACCACAATATTCCTTCCTAATGTAGTGATTTGTCTCAAATCATATTTATTGCATTCCACAGGAAACCACAGACTGTTGGTGTTAACAGGGAGGATGGTGAAGGATTGATTATTGGTTTGACCTAATTAACTCCATGATGATTAAACAACAGTCAGTTGTAGAAATAGCTCTCAAGTCTGTCTTTATTAAAGAAAGTAGTTGTATTCAGATCCTGTAAAATAGTTCATCTAACCATTCAGATTCATCTTAGGGCCCACTGTGGCCCTTAGGCAGTCTGTGCTTCTGTCATTCTGTAACCTGAGATGCCACATTGCACTGCTGGTAAGAGGTGGGGAGGAATCTTTTGAGGCACAAGTCCTGAAGTCTTCCCACTGACCGAGAGGGATTTTTATAACTGCAGAACTGGTCTTCTGGCATACAAGTGGGAGGGTGTGATGTTTTGAGGTGCAGAGCTGTACAGAACTGCACCTGGCACACATCTGGAGTGCCCTCTTGGTGAGGGACCATTGCAGATCCCTGCAGCCATACAGGAGAAAGAAGACTGAATTTGTTTCCGGAAATTTTCATTTTCATTGGTTGGAGTATTTATCTTCTGGGGAAACAAGACCTAAGTGTGCCTGCAGAGCTGCCTTAGCTCCGGTAATCTCAACAGGATGAATTTATAGACATAGCAATAAATCTGCTTTTGTTAAAACACATGGCATGGACATGAGCAATGAAGAATGTGGCCCTTCATGAATATTTGATCTTCATTATCCAGTTGCTTCATGCATATATATATATATATATATATATGATCCTTATGTTAAGGATGTTTATACTAAGGTTTCTTAAAAACTCCTAGGGAGCTCAGGAAAGGCTTGCCCACAGCTTACCTACAACCTGGCTGAATGAGTGTGCCTCTTGTTTTCAGGCATGTTTTCACTTATCTCCAATATCTGTTTTATTCCCCACCTTTACAAATCATGTCTTTAAAAATCACCTAGACAGGTACAATGCTATCACTTTATCAGTTTGGCTCAGCTGAAATCCAGTGATCTATACATAGGCACAAAAATCTAACGGGAGTTTATCCTTTCAGATATGCATTAGCCCCGGAACAGACTTAATGAAGTAAGGATTCATTAGGCAGAGGTACAGTAATTAGGAAGGGAATTATCTATGCTTTGCAAAAGTAGTTTCCAAGCTTTCTCATTTTCTTTTTAAAGGTTTGGTAAAGAAATGAAATAATTTCTGACCGGGAACATTATGCTTCTCGAAAAATAATAAAAACATGGATTATATTGTTTTACAATCTGTGCTTTATTAAGGGTAAAAATAATACTGTGTAATTGTGTAGTTCATTTTTAATAGAAACTATAAAATTATTGTTACTGTTCTGAAAGACCAGAGAGTTAAGGACAGAGGATTTTAGGAGTGTGAAGCATTTAGAGTTCCACATGAGTCATGGTGAGTTCTAAGTGTTCAGCACCTGTGAAACTTAAATTTGCCCAACTAGTCAGCCAACCCAAGAGCAGAATTCAAACTCTTCACCCTCTTGTCTTGCTCCCTTAGGCCACATATATGTTCCAATATATATTAAATTACTAAAATAATAATTACAAATCCATATGGTAATTAGTTCTAGTTCTCTTTGATGTGGATTTTGGAGAATTATGGGTAGGTGCCAAGTGTCTTGGGAGGTTGTGGATGGACTCATGGGGCTGTCACCATGGCAACACTGATGGATGCAGAATTTCCAAGGAATGGATTTACAAAGGAGAAGGAAAAGAGGACTCTTGTGCATTATTCAGGCTGTCAATTCCTGTTCAAACACAGGGAATACAGATGGAATGCTTCTTAATACAGTTATTATTGTATTATCTCAGCATAATAATGATGTAGTAAAAACTATTGATTAGCAGCTGAAGTCTACAAATAAGCACTCTGCCATATCCTAATTTTCTTAGCAGTTGCCATTCTATCTGTCCTGTGACTGCTGCAGTGTGTCTGTGCAGCTAGAGAAAGTAATAAGGGAAAAGTGCTGTGTTTGTGATTCCATTTGTGTTTTGATAGTGAGCAAGTGGCCAAGTCTTCAAGTGATCACTTATTTCCTTCTGCAGTGGTTAACTATGTTTAGAGATGGGCAGGAACTCTTTTTCAAAGGCACCAGTTTATTGAAGGCTAAATGTTTACATGCATTTATAAACTTTCAGTAAAACACAAGTATAAACCTTCTGAGTTTTGTAATTTCAGGAAGCTGTCCTAGATGCATTGCCTCTAATTTTAAGTCTCTAGTCTGCTTCCTGTGCTGGGAAGGTGGGAATCTGGGAGAGCCTGAGCTCCAAAGAGGGCTTTTGTAGAGTCGACTCTGGCTGTGAAGCAGGAGGCTCCAAAACCCACCCCCAGCCCCTGTGACAGGTGTCTCAGGGCTCCCAGCTTACTGATGGAGCTGGAGGACTTGAGAAGTGTCAGTAATCCTGCCTGGGACCACAGACCTGCCATGTTCCTACACTATTGGTCCAGGCTGTTGCAAAATCTGGCAGTCTTCCCTCTCAGTTAATGGCTATGTTTGAATAGAATACATTTTTTTCTCCTCTGAGGAGTTTCAAAAAGTCTAGTTTCTGTTATGTGTCAGGATACATTTTGTCATGGCTCTGCATGCAGATCTCTGTTTCCCCCTAAGCCAGGCTTCTTTGTTCTGCCTTCTGCACTATCTGCTCTGAGGGAAAGGCAGAGAGAGGGAGGAAGGGAGCAGAGCTACAGCTTCATCTTTGTAAGTGAGAACTCCCATGTCACGGCGAAAGGAATCTCTCTTAAAAGAAATAAAACAAGGAAGTAGGCAAATAGGGTCGAAGCTCCCATTAACTAGCTTTGGATTTGGAGTTTCCCTGTGCTGAAGTAAAAATGCAAGCCCCAGCCACAAAATGTGAGGAAAAACTTATTGCAGAACATGTGCTGACATCTTCCTTATTTTATTTATTCACACAGGGCCACACTTGTCAATCTGCAATGCATATAACTTTTGTTTCTGTAAATGTAAATGGTGACTGTAATGTTTTCTTTGTTGTTTTGCTTCCATTGCTTTTGATTTTAGTTTGAAGTGAGCTCTATATCTCTAGAGACCAGCCAAGAATTGTTTATCTGAGATCCCCTATTATAAAGATAACGTGCAGTTTTAAAGTGCACTGTATTTAGAGGTATTTGGACCAGTGATTATCTACACATTAAAGGCATAAAAGAAGAAAATGAAGAGATAAACACTGCAGGAGGTATATAAATGGATACTTAAGGGCTTTAAAATGGCCCTTCTTGCTTTCATATTCATATGTCTTAGCACTTTTACAGCTGGCAAAATGGTTGTCATAGAATATTTTGCCAAGAGTTAAATCCATCTAACCCTCTGATGAAGCCTCCTAAACTAGTAAACATTAAGTCCTCTAGAAAGCATATTTGGCAGGGCACAGTCTTTATTGTTTGTTTTTACTTCTGTGCACAAAGCTGTAATTTCTTTATTTGCCTTTCTGTTTGTCATGTGTTCTCTGAAATCTAACTGTTGTAAAACTAATGGTAGAGGGATTTGTGCTTCAGTAAAACCTTGGGAGTATCAAATATGCCCTAATGCTCTAATCCTGAGTATAATGTGTACCCCTGTGTGAATTGGGGTATACATGTGTTGGAGATAATGTCACTGCCAGTTTCATCTGCTTTGTAGGAAAGCAGACTGTTGGCCTTTGAGATGACTGCTATAGAGACTTGGATTTTAGAAAGAATGTCATATGAGTCTGTGGAGCCATAAATAAGGCAAGAAGGGATTTAAAGGCTCCATCTACTCTGTCTATTGGGTATGATACAAGACCAAGCAAGTATGCTTACTCTCTTCTTGACAGGTATTTGCTTAGTGTGCTCTGGAAACATCCACAGGTGGTAATTCTACAAAGCTTTCATAAAGTCTGCATCATTGTTTGACTGTGCTTGTCACTGGAAAGTTGTATTTTCCCCTCAAGTCTTTTTTGCTTGGCCCATGATGCTTTTAAAGACATCACTTCTCTCTCTATATTCAGAGCAACTGGAGAGATTAAAACATTGCCTTTTTTTTTATGACTGCCCTTGGTGTATTTGAAGGATCTTATTCTGCCTCCCTTCAATCTGAGCTGAGTCCTGATTTTCCTCATTCTTTTGATCAAGTTTTCTAGATTTGATCATTCTTACTGTTGCTTCTTAATACTTTTTGGTACATCCACATCTTTCCTGAACTCCCATGCTCAAAACTGTGCAGCACTCCAGAACAGATTTTACCCATGCACAGGTAAGCAGGAGATGGATTAATTTTGTGAATCTCACAGATGCTAATCCTCATTTATACATTCCAGGTAAGGTGAAACTGTTGGCAGCAGGAGAAGGGAAAGGAGCTCTTAAAGGCCAAATGTCTTTCACCTTTCTCAAACGAGTGGTCCATCAAACAGCATCGGGCTAATCGCATGAGTAAGACATGCAGGTTTCTGACTTCAATAAATGCTATCATTTTATGTCATCTCAACACTTTAAAATACATTGAGGGAGTCTTAATGCATTTTCCTATCTGATTTCAATTTCATATAGTCTCACATCTGGCTAGGTAGAGATAAGTATGCTGGTTATTTCAAAGTTTACAAAGTTGCTAGGTCAGTATTTTGCAGCCAGGGTTTCATAGGAGTCATCATAACTCCAGAGTTCTGACAGAGTGGAATATGCAGCTGTAACCCATGGAGAATCACATTAGCATTTCTGCATTGCTAATTCTGACAATGGTAACATACCCCAGTTTGATAAGAATATCATTAATGCTGCACAGGCCTGTGTCCTAGTTTCACATTGCTTTAATATTAATGACAACATGCCTGATACTAGACCACATCTAAATGTCACTAGAATTGGTGGGTGGACCAAGATGAGAATAAATTATTCACATACAAACCCGTTCATTAATGATTTTATGTAAGACTTTTAACTTTTGGGAATGGCACTTGTATACCTGACAAGAAATACTAATTATGTCTGGCAGGAGAAAACTGCAATATGGCTGATTTTTTTTTGCCAGTCTACAGGAATAACAGATGTCTGTTTAGCCTTTTATTATGTAAAGACATAATTTAAATCTAACCTCAGACTGTAAATATCAAAGATATTTTAAACAAAACAGGAGTGGTTTTTTTATTAATTCAGGGAAAGGTCACCCATAAATATTTCATTAGCAAATTCATTAATTTCAATTACACATAAATTGTATATAATCCAATCACTCTTCATCTCAACTACAATTAAAATATAAAATGTGCTGAATCCACTCTGGAATATGCAAGGTCAACAATTAATAAAGTAATATTTCAAATGAATTTTACAGTGTTGCTGTTTATATGAAATACATTGAAATTAATAAGGACATATCAATTCCTATTCAGTCTTGCTAGTCTTGTAAAGGTATGTTTGGCCTGAACATTATATTTGGCCTGGTTTTTTTTTCTTTTCAATTTTTCTTTGATGTAATGCTGCACATTATGCAAAGAGAAAAGCAAAAGAATGATACAAAGGTTTTCTGTGCTAGAAAATCTAACAGAGAAGATGAAATACTGAAGACCTGTGAATAAAAGACATGACAGGCTTCTTTCTTGTACACCTCCCAGCTCCCTCTAACTGTGTTTTTTGTCTGAATGAGTTATTAGTCCCTCCCTGAGTTCCTTTCATCTGAGTGACACACTGCATGTATAAGATATCAGGAATGTGAATCAAAATGTAGAACTAGCCTATTGAAATTATGCATCTGTGTGCAGGTTTGGGGTTCTTTTTATGTTCAGATTTCATGTTTAGATTTTCTCAGTCATGACTCTCATGTGTAGCTGCCACTGAACTGTCACCTGGATTGCCTGGATAAGTGTTAATTCACTCTGTGTCCAAGAAAGTTGAAATGTCAAATACCACAGTTTTGGGAAGGCCAGCTCTGGACTGCAGGTACATCCCCAAAGTTCTCAGCTTGAGAGCTGAGGAAGACTGTTCTAGAAGCCATCTCAACTATTTTGAACAAGAAAGAGGTTTGGGTTTTAAATTATATTACATGTAATACAGATTTACTTCATACATTGCTCAAAACTGTATTGCACAGTTGGTGGGATTATGAAAAAAGTGTGATGAAAAATGCAACGAAGTTGATGGAAGTCTCTCTGTTGGTTTAAGATCAGACCTTTAATAAGAATGTGTGGGAAACATTGGCCTCACTCTCCAAAATTCCAGTTATGGTGATGCTGTAGTTCTGGGATCCAGTCCTCAAGATAATGGAGCTGATGTGCTGTTGTATCACAAACCCAGCTTTTATAAAATCTCCTTTCTCCATGTATGTCATGGCATTGGTTCCTGAGAGCAACAAGACTTATGTAATTACTGATGCACTGTGTGGGCATCAGGCTTCCCCTGCCAAGGTGACATTAGCCCTGAGTTTTGTTCAGCCTGCAGGTGTGCTCCTGAGAGAAGACACACCTCAGATTTCTGTGCCAGCTTTGTAAGGGATGAAGGAGGCACCACAGCTGGTGTAAAGGTTTCCTGCTCTCTCTCTGGGAACTGTCACAGGACTTCAGACAGCACTAATGGTGGCTGGAAATTAAATGGGTTGAAAGAGGGTCAGGATAAGCTCTGCACTCAGCCAGTTAGATTGGAGTTTCAGGAAGGCACCAGCTGGCCTTTAAACTTTTCATGCAATTGTTAGGAAAAACCTCTGATACTCTCATTCCTGCCTTTATTTTGACATTTCTTTGTTGCTTTTAAAAATGAATCCTTCATTGTCTTTTCAGCAATCAGCTTTGACAGAAGTATTTAACTTTGCCAGCAGCATGGTCTGTAAAGACCTGCTGGACAGGACTTCTTTTATTCCTGAGCTTTGAGTTGCAAATGTCTGCCTGTATTCAATGACTTGTCTTGCTACATTCAGAAATATCTGTAGATAACTGAAAGCAGTTCCAGGAGTCTCCACTAGCTTCATATGTATTGCTTAGTTATGCACATATAACTGAATAGTCTCCTATGTGCATGCTGATTATGGCAATAATTTCTCATTACGATGCTGATGTTTCTATCTTTCTGAATTAAGAAAAGAGCCAGGAGTGGTGCAAAGGAGAAATAAAAATAATAATTGTCAGTTAAGCCACCTAAATACCTTAAGAAGTATGTACTAGTATTGCACAAATCTTGATTCAGCCAGTAAAGTGTAAGATATAAACACGTACGATGCCATGAGGAGTAAATCAGATTAAAAAAAAAATCAGGTTTAATGTTTTAGAATGAGATTAGTGCAGGGAAGAAGACTTTTAAATATGATTATAAGCTATCTCTTACGGGTTATTTACTTGATTTGGGATGTTGAGGAGAATGTGATATTAATCTTTAATATAGTTTAAATGTTGTGGAGGAAGTTCAAATAGTTATGGCACTAAGAGAGTAGAAAAAAAGGCTTTATCCAATATGTAAGTTAAAAATTCTGTTTGACCTAGCTAAAAACCTCTGCAATTCTTTTTATTAAATACTTGCATAAAAGGAATCTGAGCTGAAAGACTGAAAAGTATGATGAGGTCTCAATTACACATCTTAGGTCTTGGAGACTGATATCTGCACAGTGTATTTGTCTACAATCAGAAACTAACATAAAGCTTTTCCTTAGTCTGGAGTGTTGTTATAACTGGAACTGTTTCGTTTCGAAATTTGAACTGTTCCACTTAGAAGCATAGATTTAAGACTGATTAAGCCAGGCTGAAAGAATACTCCATTGATGAACATGATAAGAAATTTGTATTTCCTTCATTGGATTGATGATCTTGTTTCTTGTGTAGTTGAAGACTCCAGCTCCACAAAAGTACAAACTCAATCCTACCAAAATGTAGGTGAATATTTGTTGGTAACTTTACCATGATTCATGAACTGACTGAATCTGACTTGAAAGGCCTGAAAGTGTGATCAGGCCTGGGCTGTCTCTAATTACAGAACTAAAGTCTACACAGCTTATCTGTGTTCTGTGTGTGAATTTCTTCTCTTCCGAGTGCATCTTTTTTCTATATAGTTTTTTTCAATAATGGACAATTAGTCTCCTGAAAGCACTTACAGTTAAAAAATGCCAGAAATATTCTTTGAGCTGGGTTTTTTATAGGCTGAGATGCCACATCCAGCTCAATGGATTTCTGTCTCTAAGTTGTCATCTAAATCCAACATATTTTGTTTTTGATCTAAACTACACCTTCAACTGAACATAGAAATTTTTTGAGGCTTTGCTAAAATCTCAGCATAGAAAATAGATTTGCCTCTTTCTTACTCAGCTAGAGGGCCTGATGGAAGGCATGAAGGTGAGCACATTTTTAAGGTGCTAGTCTGTTTTTAAGAGTGCTTAAGCTTATGTAGTGGAACTATGGGTTAACCGAGTAAGTTAATGGCTTCAAAACTGGTTTTACTCTTTACATGTGTAAGAGACAATATCTAGAGCAAAACAACAAATTTGTCTAGTCAGGGATGCTCAGTTAATTATCTATTCACTTCAGCTGGGAGGTTCAGCCTACTCTCAATGTTGTATCACTTTTACACGTAAAGGGCAAATACAATTTCACTGTGGCACAGTGCCTGCCTGCAGATTGGAATACTCTAGGGGAAAGAGTCGGTTTGAAGGGGTAGAAAGGGGAGTTCACTGCTGCTTGTAAATTTAACAGCTCTTTCTCTTCTGGGTAATGTTTTGTGTCAAGTTATGTCCTCCAGTATGTTCTGACAGCAGGAGCCAGTGAAGGGTCTCTAGAAGAGGTGGTGAAGAACTGTGTACATTGAGAAATTGCATTATTTTGAGAGGGACTGCTGTGGATTATCCATAAGGAAGAATCTATCTGTACAAGTCATGCTAGGCTGCACAGTGGTGAGCTGTAGATTCTATCAGACTGAGGAGGTTTCAGTCATATTTCAGATGAGTAACCGGGTGCAGGTTCTAGGCTGTTGTTTGTACTGATGATAGCCCTTCTGATAATGCTTTTGGTGGGTTTTGTTTTGTTTGTTTGTTTGTTTTTTTTGAAGGGATACAGCAGGGTGACTGAGGAGTGCCCTTCTGTTTAAGCTGCAAAACTGTGCATCAAGTATTGTATCTGAAATAAATCAGTGATACATGCCTAGGAGGAGGGAGATATGGAATTGTAGGCCCAGAATGTGTATATTAAGGCTGAAAGCAGAAATGTCCAGGGGAGAGGGATGATGTTTTTTGTAGCTTTGATCAGCGCAATTTTCTTGGTCCACACTACAATATTTTGCCAGAGGGTTAGATCATTATTTGTGCAGTGTAATGGCTGATACTCTGTGCTGTTGTTCATGAAAGAGTTACATTCTACAGGTAGTAAAATACATCTCCCTATTCAAAAGTCCTTGTTAAGGTAGAGCATACTTTGTTTCCACTGTTCCACTGTGTTAATGGAAATTTTTTGTTCTGAGCTTTCTCAGTGGAGAAATTAAGCATTTTTCTTTGAAGTTCAGCTGAGTGGTCAGCACTCTGTAACCTTTGCTCATCACCAACATCTGAGCTCTCTTCAGTAGCCTACATGGCTAATGTTTGTCATATATTTCCTCAGTGGATCCTTTATCCTCAGCTAATGAAGCAAGAGGTCAGCAGTATATTTTAGTCATTTCACTGTCTGTGGTGATTGAAACTTGCTAGTTTTATTTTTTAACTAGGTTCCTTAAAAGGAAGGTTGTCTGTGTGTCAGACAAGTTGATAGCAAAGCAGTAACTTCTGTTCTAGGAAGAGAAAGTAGCAACACCTGTGAATTTTCATGGCTATTCAGAAAGGTTTTGCCCAAATTCCAAACCTCATTTCCAGTCTTGGTAAATTTTGTCTCCTCAGCCTTCTCTTGTACCGCCACAGATGCTGTCATCACACACAAATGTCATCTTGCAGTGTTACCAGTTCTTAAACTTGAAGAGATAAGACAAGACCTTGCACCTGATTTGCAATTTCATGGAAATCAGTAACAGTCAACAAGAAAAGAGCTTGATTAGCTCATAGTAACATATTCTGCAGAGGAGATGTGTTGTAGTGATCTTTACCAGTTGGCAATTGCTAAGCATTGAGGGTGGTGTGTCTATCTGTGTCCATCTGTGTCTCACTGCTGTGGTCCAGGCAAGATAGGATCAAAGAAAAATGTGAGCAGTGTGAGTCACGTCAGGAGTCATCCATGTTACAGTGGCCAATCCTGTGTTTCTAGGAAAGGAGAAAACCATTATTTGCTACTATAAGGAAAGTAAATTTCAGGAAAGAAACCATGACTGGGTATCAGAAAAGGTAACCAAAGGAGACTATGTAGTGTCTGCTCTTTCAGTGTCATTTGGGGGAGTCTGAGCAAGGAAATTATAAAGCTTTTCTTTCTCTGCTTCCAAATCGTTTAGGCTCTCATAATTTTTCAGAGAATATCTGTAATTTCTTCCTCTTGTGAAGAAACCACTACTGTGAAAGAAATCAGTACTATTTTTTTATGGAAAACAATGCTCCACAAGCTATTTTACATTTTTGAATGTCCAAACATTTTGAATAGAGTCACTATTGTCTATGTTGAGGTTGTTCCAAAAGAAAAACAGAAATTCTCATGGTGCTGGTATTGAAAGGATGCTTCTAAGACTCTATTAGTATTTTATAGATAACTGTGTAAATACAGCTACCTGAAAATAAATATCTATTTCTGATTTTTAAATAAAGCTGTAAGTATATTGGACAGTGTTTGTTAGAGATCATCAGATATTGTATCATTCACTGCTCTTGCCAGGAAGAAACTAAATGCAGATTCAGTGAGATTTAGTGTCTTCTCTGTACTACTTTGAGGAAGGGATTCAGACATCATATTTTCAGCTGACCACACTAAATCACTGTAATTTTTTCGATAAGATTTGATAAATGGAAGATAAGAATAAGAACAGGTGGGATAACCTGCAGTGAAAGCAACAATTCCTTCATTACAATTTCAGCCCTGGAAATTGTGTTTGAGAGAGATTAGGGAAGTAAGTTCATAGGAATTTGTATGTGATATAAAGGAAACAACAACAGAAAAAAATCAACACAACAGAATCAATATAATTTCTTTTACTGACATTAATTAGTAATAAATACAAATTTCTCTACCAGAGAGTCAGCATGATATTAAGTGGTGATACAAACACGTACTGGCCACTTACACAAAATCAGCAGCAGCAGCAATGGTAGTCTCCATGGTGACAGAAAAAGCTAACAACAGATCAGTTATGTAAAAGAAAAAAAAATAATGTTTTTTGTTGCCTTTAAAAGAAAAGACTTTTTGTCTGACAGTTTGATCAGTTTTGAACCTCTATTCACCTTTGAACTAAGAATGCAGTACATTGGTACGCTTACTTCTTTTTTTGTTTTTCTTTCTTACATTCCCTCCTCCTTCTTCACATTTCTTTTTCATGACCCTGTCTGGCAGACTGTCCAATGTACTTAGAAAACACAATTCACTACTGGGTTTCAGATAATCTATTAAAAGTCTTGAAACATTTTCTAATTTGGAGAGAAGGTTTTCTCTTAAAGTGTTATAATACATTTGTGGAAAAAGTGAAAGATCTCAGTCTCAGACCTTACAAACTAGGGAACCTGAAAATAACTAGTTAAATCCATCCAGAAGCATGCTAAATATTTGAAATTATTCATGTTGTAACTGAATACAGCATACTTTGTGCCTTTGCAAGACTGTTTTGCTAGAAGCAAGTAAATGAAGTGAAAAACCTGTGTGCACAGTTTTGGACTCTAGGCAGTAGTGAGCTGCCTGTGACTTAAGAGGTCACATTTCCAATGCATAAAGTAATTCTGAGGTTATTATTTCATTGCCAAGTGCATGACTGGGTGGTTCCATGTGATGCTGATAGGACTGTTAAATGACACAACTTCATCCTGTTCCCACATATTTGCACGAATTACATTTGAGTAGTGCCTCATTTCTGGTTGATGGATTCATAGCCTCTGCTATATGACAACAGTGCAATCCTGGAAATCAGAATTATTTCCTTTATCAGATAATAAAGGACAGGCCTGCACTTAAATAGAGGCAAATTAGGCACCATGCTTATGGTGGAGCAAAGCAGACAGACCATTTTATCTAATCAGGAACCCTGAAAAGTCAGATTGTCAGCTAGTGTTACCATTACCTTCAATTAATGGGTGAATGAGGTGCTAGGGTCTGCTAAAGGAGGGACAGAGATTACTTCACTGCCCTTTATATTCCAACAAATGCCTGCTGCTTCTCCCTCTCCTCCTTTACCAACAACCACTTACCTTAAAGGAATAGTCCAGTCCTCACCCAGGTGATAAGGCTTCTTCCTTCCTGGCAGGCTTATGTTATCTATCTCAGAGCCTTAAGGTGGCTCTTAGCAAAAAGAACATAGCACTCTTATACTCAGTCTTACTGACTGTGACAGTGTCACTGTTGGCCATATTAATAGCAAAGACAAATCATTCTTGCAGCAAAATAATTTTATTTTTATTGCTCTAACCTAGCTGGAAATATTGGTTGGATTAGGAAGACCAGGTTTCAAGGTACTGACCTCAAATACTTCAGGAAAAAACTATTACCAATGCAGTTTTCAAAACCTCAGTTACTATCCCTGCACCTGTGTTTGGAAGAGGTTCTAGACAGGAATTTATATGGATGCAGAGACATATTGCAGCAGACATATTACAGCATAACCAACTTGCACAACTCTTTTCTAACCATTCTTAAATTCATGCTTGCATATTTTCATCCACAATTTTGCAGAAGGTTTATTACTTTTCTAATTATTTTCTATACAGATATCTGTTCCCTCAAATCCACTGTTGTGGCAGAGGTCTTTCATTAATGCACCACTAATCCTAGGATCATTATTACCTGAAACTTTGGGTCTTCCTCTAGCTAATATTCTATCTCCACAGCTAGTATTGAGCAACTTGGATGCTTCTTACTCCTATGGTGGCATGGATCATTCTCAGTCTGTCAGAGTTACAGGCTGAGGTCTGAACACTGCCTTGCAAGCCACTCAGGTAAATGTTTATTGGCTGAGTTACCCACCTGTGAAATCTGTTCTGCTTGAGATCTGCATGTTCTGTTTGTGGTCCAGCTAGGAGCTATCTCTGCCTAGGCATTCCCAAGGGATATTTCCATTTCTAGAGTAAACTAGGGGTCAGCTGCTCGCCTTAGCAGAGGAATGTGATATTGTAATTAATTATCACATGTATGAATCAAGGTTAGACTTCAGGCAAGTGTGACTACAAAAAAGAATTCCTAAGGGAAAATTGGTATATACTTATAAATCTATTTGGAGATGATCCTCAGTGAAAGTGATTAATAAGAAGATCATAGCTGAGAGTTGTATCCAACTGTCCAAGCATCCCAACAGCTTTTTAACTAGATGGAACAAAAAGGAGAGCTCTGGGGGACAAACTGAAAAATAGATGGCTTTAAACAAGACTTATTTATATCTTTGTAAAAACAAAACTTCTTGAAATTCTGTGTCAGCTCTAACACCATAATTTGTATATAAATAGTTGATAAGATACTTTTATTATTTGGTTTTAATTTTTATAAATTTAAAAAGGGGATTGGATTTGACTCTCTATTGCATGGAGACTGCAATATGCTGCAATAGTATCCTGCTATAATTGTGCTAATATACTGTTGTGTCATACAACTCAGAAATATTGAGTATTAGTGTTCTCTGAAAGTGTGTGGGCTGCTACAGCATCTGGTAGAACAGATTTCTTTTTTGGGAGAGAGAAGGACAAACAGTAGCCAGAGAAGGGCTGTGAAGAATGTAGGAAAATGCTTTATCCCTTGGGATCTCCTACATATCACTCATTAGGTGATGTATTACAAATGTGGTGTGGATAACTGTACTTTATCATTAGCAAAATTAATGAGTCCCATCTAGGTGACTGCTGGACTATTCTGTCTACTCATAGGTGTCAGCTATGGGAAAAACAGTGAAACTAAAACAAAACCCCCCACAGGTGTCTGGAGCTTGATTAAAAGAATAATGAAAGTAACATTTGTCAAAGGACAATCAAGGACTTTGAGGTGTACTTAGTGCTTTCACAAAATGAAGTGCATGTGCAGACTTTATTGCTATCAGGGCTCTTCTTAAGAACAGAGCACAACAGAAATGGGTGCAAGATGCATGGACAATGTCTCTCTTGCCATATGTCTCTCAGTCTGAAGGTACTGGCAACAAAACATACAGAAAATGACTTTGGAATAGCTGTGACTTCAGATGCCATATCAACCTTTCCTCTTAAAGAATGGATAATAAAAGACTTTTAAAAAAGAAATTAGGTATGCAGTTATAATTTCTGATGTACCTACTAACCTTGTTTGTTTGTTTGTTTGTTTTCCGCATTTAAAGGCGTCCAAAGTTAAAATTCTATGAATACACTTATGGACAAGTATAAATGATTGGTCAGCTTTCAATTTTAAGGACACTGACATAAATGGAACAAGCAAAGGGTGTAGAAAAGTAAAACAGAATGGCAAAACCACATGAGATTGGTATAAACTGACTGATGTTCTCAAACATCATTATAGTAAAATAAACATTTCATTAACATTTTCTGCCATCTTTTTGATGTGTCAAACACACACAAAGCAAGCTTCTCTGCAAACTCTGGTCAACTTCAGAGCTCTGTACTGAGTCCTTGAGTTTGCCTTTGCTGACATGTAAGAGAATGTGCAAGTACAGTCTGCATTCAGATACAGTAAAGATTTTGCAAGGTATCTGATCTGATGGATGTCTGTGATCATCCTCTCCATATTCTTGTACTTGAAATCACTATTTGCTTGTGTTACATTGATTTTTTTTTTAATTAGTTACAACATTTTTTGTATTTGAGTAACTTGACACTAGAATCTCATTTATTTTTTTCTAATGTTGCTGGTGATTATTTTGAAGACTGACAGTAGCAGTGCCTTGAGCTCTAATTATCTTGTTTTGGACATTGAAAAATATTTGAAACAACTTTTATAAAAAGGAACGAATTAATGTTTTCTGCAACATACAACGTTTCTGATTATAGTTGACAAGTAACTTGCTTAGATAATGCAAGAAGCTCCAATATTTTGTGTAGCTCTTCCCACAAATAGAAGCAAATTAATGTGATGCTCAAGAAAGTGCAAATTGTTTTCTTAATGACAAACACCGTGTGATGATAGAGTTATTTCAACTCTTTGACTGTGTCATGACTTGATAGGCTATTCATCAAAATTGACACTTCAAATAGAGCACTACTTGGAGAGAAAATTTAATCATTCTTGAACAACTACATTGTTCTCATGATAAATCAGAGGTACAGTAGGTTCAGAAACTCATTGAAAAATCAACATTTATGGTCTGTACATGATATGCCAGGAATTTATACATTCTCAGAGTGTACTTCACATCTGAGAACAAAGTCCAGCTGAGAACTTTAATCAAGTTTAATTTTCAAGTTTGATTTTATTTTCCAGAAGACCTTGTCTCTGTTTGAGTCTCTACTCAAGCCAGCGTAACTTGAAGAAGAAATTTCAAAGCATATGCCTGACCAAGATTAATTCCTATATCTCTGCAAATATTTTTAATGAACTACTTCTGTGTCAAAAGGGGATGATGCCATGCCTTTTAATTTGGTGACCCAGAAAACTCTGTGATGTTGATGTGACCCAAGGGCTCGTGCATTAAAATTAATCTGTGACAGACACTGCATATTAACATGATACTTGATACCTTGTCATAATCGTTTCAGACTTCATACTTTTCATGCTGTCTCTCATCCTTTCTGGAGAGCAGAGTTCATGGCTGGGAATAGCACCCTTAAAGGAAATGCGAGTATGCAGCATGAGTGGCACAAACCAGGACAAAATTGCTTTCATTTCTGTAAAAGTGCATACTTCTGGTTGCTGAAATTACAGAATGGATATTTCTAAGTTTGAATAAATGTCAGCTATAGATGATTGACCTGTTCCTGCCATTTAAGATGTTTACTTAGACACAGATAAGCAGGATGGTTGTTGCTTGCAAGTTTTCCTTTAACAAGTGTTTATGACATTGTTCTAAAGAGAGACTTTCAAGTTTCATGTTCTTGAATTAACCTCCAATTCAATTTTCAATGGCTGTCTTTATTTTCCCACCCCTGCCCACCTTGACATCCTTGTATGATTTGGGTTGGAAGGTGTCTTTTTATTCCACTTTTGTACTGTAGACCTACAAAAAGGATGACGTAACAAAGGTGAACAGAACCTACCCTTTTCTAGTAGGAGCAGCACAGAATTGTCCTCCTAATTTGGCAGCAGGAACTAAGTTCAGCTCACTGATAAGGCATAGCATTAACTCCCCAAAATGGAAATCCAAGTTTGATGCCAGCTCACTGAACAGGCTCAGAGCAGCATCAGCTAGTTAGTGCACAAGAAAAGGACTGAGAGTGCCTTAGATACCTGCACACTCACAGCCTAGAGCCAGTCCTGCCTGCTCAGCCCGTGTTCATGGTCAGGATGCCTGTGGCTTTAGTTGGGACTCAGCAGCTCTCAGTGGGTGTGCAAGAATCAGTTTGCTAGTTCAAGTGGCAGGAGGATTTATGGTGGTGTCTTTACAAGAAGGTTGAAATAGTTGAGAACCCCTTGACACTGACTTTTTGGGATTCCAAATGTTGCATAGCTATGTGCTGGCTTTCTTTCTGTGCTTTGTCTGCATAGGCAAGCAATATACTGGCATGCTATGTGCAGAGAGACCAAAGAGGATGAGCTGTTGCAACAAGTTCCACATGCTGTGTTCAAGCTGCTTTACCCTGGGAAGGCAGTGTGGATCTTGGCCTCTAAGCTTTACCAATGCCTTAGTCTTTGGGAACTCATGGTCTTGTAGGATTTGTGGTGAGCATTTAAAAAGACAAATCTAGGTGGCATTCTGTCAGGCTATTGTGTGGTATGTTCTTCCATATGAAATTGAAGGTTAGCCATTACGTAAGGATTGCATTGTAAAAGACAATCCCAATGTTGGCTGTTATTTCTGGTGGGTATTTAAAGATGCATAAGAAAAGCAATATGTTAACACTGAACATCAGATTTGAGATTTTATTTTGGGATTGTTAGCTTTCTTTATTTTATCAACAATTCTCTTTTATACTTAGAAAATATCTTATGAAAGTGTTTAAGGACTTCTGTTTATTTTTACCATTGCAGAGGATGTCTGAAGGAGTGTTTTCAAGAAGATTTACAGTTTTGAGAGTTCAAGTCAAAATACAACTGAGTCATCATATTTTTACTTGATCGTGACATATAAGTCCTCCTGAGAAATACTGGTTTGGGATACATAAAACACTTTAAAACAAACCCCCCAAAATGGTGGTGTCTTAACTGTGTTTGTTTTTGGAAGGGACTGATCACTCAAAATGGTAGAAACAGCATTCTGATTCCTATTGTGCTCCAGAATCTATATGCACAGGTGTAGTGAGTGAGATACAGTCACCATCATTCCCACCTCAGAGGTAAATCCAGTGTGCAGCTAGGTGGGTGCACACTGTGAGAGTGGAATGTGGCCAGCACAATCTATCTCATAATTCACAAGTTCAGATTTTGTTTCTTAGCACTCTGTGAATTTGTGGGGGCTGTAACTTAGGTGCTTTATTGGTACATATTGATTATGGTCTTTGTGCTGTAACCATCTATATTCACTTATATGAGACTATCACTTGTTCCCTTTTTATGCAAGTGAAATACATTTCATAATTTAATCTTTTATGTCACTGTTTCCATGATCTATTGCTGTTGTGAACTGTAAATCTGTGATACACAAAGATGACATTGGTTTTTAAATGAGAAAATCAGCTTATTTTTGGAATGAAGAGCCTAATAACTTTGAGAATGAAGTGAACAAATCAGGCACTGGAAAGCTGAGATGGCAACATCAAACAGTATAATGAACAGAGCAATCATTCTAGCAACAACAAAAGAACAGATAAGAGTGAAGTTTATCTTTGCCCCAGGGAAGCACTGTGAAACAAAATACAGGATTGCCTATTTTCATTAGTTAAAAATAAAAACAAACTCAAAAAACAGCAAAAAAAAAAAAAAANCACAGTCTTTATTTACTTATGTTAAAATGGCGAGATTGCAACACCGAACTTTTATTAGTAGATTCTATACCTATTTTGTATATCTCCACAGTTATATGTTGGAAGAAACTTTAGGGATAAAAGACTCCAGTACTTGATGAGTTAGTTAGATGGACTGATGGATTTTATGTCCAAATAACTGAGAATCTGCACAATCATGTACAGTATTGCTTTAATGCAGAAAAACTGCAAGGATAAATTTTGACAAAATTTCTCTAAAACCTAGTGTTCAGACTTAAATCACTGGTTTGAATTTTCTTGGGTCCAAACTGAAGGAACAGTTTGGACAAACCCCAGAAGGAAAACCATGTTCATTCACATAATGGTGTCCTGCACTTCTGTCTTGCTGACTGGTGGCACATCAGCTCATCTGTCTGAGCTCTGGTGTAGCTTGCAAGCTACAGCAGGTATCTCTGTAGTAGACCATGTTTAAACATAATAATTAAATCAGCCCTGCACAGCCAAGCAGGCTCCTGAAAGTGCTCCTCTGGCTATGTTTCAACAGCCATAATTCAGGAGAGTGGTTTTCTCTAAGTTATATTTGATCTAATTTGCTTTTATTAATTATTATACAATTAGCACGTGAAGAAATGCCACGTTCTTGCCTCACGCTTCTGCCAGCTGAAAGGCCTGACCAGTTCTTACCCAAATCAAAGAAAGGTTACCACCAGTTTTGATTAGATTTTTTTTAGAATTTGAAAGCAGTGTTTCTGGGCTTATTGGAATGAAGAGATGCTAAAATGGATAGCTGGCAGGCTTCTCAGGCTTCTGGAGGGGTGAGAGGATGGGATGCCAAGAGCGTGGGTGAGGCTCGGCTCTTGGGTGCCAGGTTTCATAAGGCCTGTCATCCTTATCAGTGAGTGTCTGATACTGATCCCACTGCTAATACTGTTTCCTTCCTTGAGTTTTGAAATGTGCCCAGACTGATATTAGATAACTTCATCTTCTGTCTTCATACAGGAGAACAACAACCTTTATTATATGACTGCATAAAATTAGTTACAAGGAAAGCACATCTAACTCCCTAGAATCATTCCCAGGATTCTCCTGATTTTGTGTTTCTCCTTCCTTTGATTACCAGAGATAATTTTCACCTTTGGTGCTGGGATCCTCTCTCACTTTATATCCTAATTTATACCATTCCAGCAGACTGAAATGGGGCCTAGCTTTCAGATGTTGGAGTAAGAGCACACCTTTTCAAATCCTACCTTTACCCAGTGAGAGCTGAAGATGGCAACTATATCCAGAACATTATCCATGAATATTTTTATAAATAGAAACAGTGAAATCCATCTGATGAGTTTTCAAATCCCACACTCAGTCATTGTTCATAAATTTTTTAATGGATGAAGAGTCATTTGAATTTATTAAAATATTAATGAACATTGACTAAGTTAACATGAAAGTATGTGGAATGTTTCATAAATGAAGAAGCACTCATTTATATGTGAATACTATTTTTCCTGTCCAGTAATGTGTCCCTGCTAAAACATGTAAGAACTGCAATTTGTCATCATGTCAGGAGATACCGTAGTGTTATTTTAATGAGTAACATGAAAGCACAAATAGCAAATGTGAATAACATTGTGAGTAGTAAGATGTGAATTTAATAATATTACACAGGCATTTCTAATATTTTCACATAAATGGTACACTAAGCAATTTCTTAAATGAAAAAGTTATTAGAAATAATTTGTAAAATTATATATATATATTTATATCTATTCTTTGGAAAAAGAAAAGACATAGAAAAATGTAGTCAATAAATTTATTAATAATCTTCTTTTCTATTCTTAAATTCAAAAAAGATGGTCAAAACCCAAAAACCAACCAACCAACCAATCAAAAAAGGAAAAAAAAAGGAAAAAGGGAAAAGAAGAGATCATTACCAGGACTATGAGGTTAAATGAATAGAGTGAGGAAAAATTTTAGGGGGATATTTTTTTAAAAAAATCCCATGCTTATAGAAGGTATTTTGTTCCTTCTAAAAATTTGGACTAGTAACAAATTTCTGTGTAAAGGAAGTGTTACTCAATATTTTCAGACATGTTTACAGTAGTCCTGATTCTCTAACTGTTCTTCTCTTGTTGCAGTGAAAGATTCAAGTGATCTGGTTGCCTCAGATTTTATACTCACTTGTGAATACTGTTTACAAAAATTTTCATTTTCACTGACATTTATATTCCTCTCTTCATATGAACTTCTGCCAACTTCATATTGTAAAGTAAACAATAGTTTATTTTTGTGAAATCTTCTACTAAAATTCTTCTTTTATTTCCTTTCCCCTGAGCTGAGTGTTGAGTTAGATCTCTAGAGGGTAGAAAAGCAGAGAGCAGTTTGGAAGCTCCTTTTCTGAAAGGTGTTGTAAGGTATTAAGCATTTACAAGACTGAGCTTTTCTTCATTCTGGAAAACTTAGTTATCCTTTTATTATCCTCTTTTACTGGTCACCAATGGGGCTCAGAAGAGTAAAAGTTCAAAATTTTACTTTTCTCTGACTAAAATTTTACTTTTCTAGCTGATTAAAAGTGTCTAATATTATTCAGGTAATTAGTAAAGCCTCAACAAAAGCAAACACCATCTCCTGCCTCCCCTTCAAACCAAGCAGCCAGGCAAAGCAAATTTAAGCATTATACTTTTCTGCATTTGGAAGAAAGCCTAAAGTCTCATGACCTTATCTTCACTTCAAATTCCCTTCTTGCTGACATGGAGGGTAGATGACACTTGTGAATACTTCTGAAAATTAGACCGTGTGGCAGTACCAAAATTGGAGTTGGATGAAAAGATGCTTTTAATATGTTAAGTATTCTCGAACAAATTGTCAAGGTTTTTTCTTTTTCTTTTTTTTTTCTTTTTCTTTCTTGAGTGTTTTGTCTGTCTTGAATACCCCTTAGGAGAAGAGGCACTAACTGGGTAGCTGCAAAAGTACAGACTGGAAACCCAGGTCTCCAATAATACCTACCCACTTACCCACTGAACTAGGAACAAGGATGAATAATCCTCCGTTTCAACTATTTATAGCCATCTATTTTTGTATCAATAATTAAACACTGACTAAAGCTGGAAACCAGGACAGGGAATTCCAACATCACAAAGACAGTAGGAGACCTCACTTTCTCACTGTCTTTAGCTGAAAAATTTTCATTTTACTATTACAGCATGTGAGACAGGCACCATGGTCCAGGGGGTATCACAATTAGTAGGCATGTGGGTATATTCCCACCCCAGTGAAGTTTAGTAGTTATACAAGGTGGAATAGGTCACCCCACCCACAAAGACCACTAACTTGACTGTAAATGCATGCCCATGGGCCTTGGAGACTAACTGAACAGTTTGTAGCCTGTGTTGCACAAATTTTCATGTTCAGGGGGAGTATTTTAATTTTTATTATAATGGCTGTACAGGGTAATTTGTCTCTTACCCTGCTGTGGACACAGCTGGGGAAAAAAACCTCAACAAAATGGAATTCATGTTTTTGCAGAGTTTTATTTTCTTCACATTGGCTTCTTTCTGGAACAATTTCTTTTTGAAAATGTTTCTGAAAGAAAGCTCTGGATACCTACTGGTGTGAATCCTGCATGAACTGAAAATGCCTTGGAGGATAGGCTGGGTTTGTAGCATTCTCCCAGGGCAAAGGAGAGGGAGTTACATCTCTGTCAATGTTGCAGCTAACATAGTAATAATAGATGCATTTTTGACTAAGGAACACTCAATGAAGATTTGGCAGGTGATGAGAAGTGACATTACTTAAATTGCTTTGTGCTCACCTTGTCCTGTCCCCCAGGTTTTGGGAAGCCTCCATCTGCTACTCCCCACGTTAGGGATGGGTTGTTACCTCCTTGGGGCAGTGGTTACCTTTTCATGATATGTATGCTTTGCATTATACCAGAGAACTAGGCAAGCCCAAGTGGTGGCTTTTACATGCATCTGCAAAATAAATAATTCAGCCCCAACAGTAAAAAGTATCTTCTGCTGGGGCTGTTTGCTGGTGATATGAGAAATCTCATTACAGCAATGCCATGGGAGCTATTCTGTTCTGCCTCTGCATCTTTCCTCTCTCCAGTTTGCAACGAGCTCAACTGGTCTCAGATTTGCAAAGTGATTTGGTGATTTGCTGATATTTGTACAATGGGCCAGGGACAAAACATGAGAAATAAAAAGTAGGTTTCTCTGTTCCCAAGGTATTGCCTTTGCAGTACATCTCTCTCCCCATCACTTCTCTCTTTTCCCCCTCCATTAGTTACTCTTTCCCTCATGCAGTTTAGCTCAGCTGACCTTTTTTCTCTCCTGTTTCTTGGGGATATGACAGCTATTACAACTGAAACAAAAGCACAGAAATATCTGAACTACTTTTGTTTTGACATCATGTTTCTGATCATGGGATTTTAAAAAGTGAATAGACTGGTTTTTTTCTGTACAAAGGTATATTTTCTCCTTTCATGTATTACTTGCATTGTAGACTTAGGATTACTTACTCTGTGGAGTAGTTTCTGATTCTCTGTTTGCAATTTTATAATTTCTCTGCTTCCTTCAGGTTTTGCTTTAGATTTTTCTTTAAGCCCTAGCTTTTTTTGTTGTTCAGGTTTCACTGTCACATAAAAATAATAAGAATATTCATCCCTTTGTACCTAAGTTGCTGTTGCAGCTTTCAGGTGGGTTAGGTGAAGAAATCAACATGGTCTTTAGTTGTTTATCATATCTGTAGCTGAACAATATGGTCTAAAAAGACAAGCCTCTGCTTTACAGACATGCTTTTCAAGAGACATGCTCCTGATCAAAACCCAGCTCCCCTCTAAAACTAACTTTTAATCAGGGCAGGGGCCAAATTTTCTTCCCATTTGTTATGGGTTTTGTTTCTCCCAGAACTCCCTCTCAGAACAGGCCCAGGATTTCACACTACTTGCCGACTAACAGGCAGAGCTTTTAAGGCTGTACAATGGTTTTGTGTGGGAATTTTGACCTAAATTTTAACTTCAGAGTTTGAATTAAAAATATTTTGAAGTTCTCTTAGCCTGTTCCCTCTTTCCCAGGTAAACACAACTTTGCTGTATGGCTAAGACCTGACTTCAAGATTCTTTGTTCATAGGAAATGGTTATGATATGTCAAATACATTATTGATTATCTGACCTGAAATCTTCTGTGTTGTTGGTCTTTGCCATGCAGTGTTCTTATCAGTCAACATGATAACAAGGACAAAAAGTGATGTAGAACAGAGTTGTTTTAACTGAAAATAAGTTTCTGCTAGGATTTGTTATTTTGTTTTACTGACCATGTGCAAAGTCAGATACTGTGGAGACAATAAAGTCAAGGTGTCTAACACTGGAATATTCTGGGATAAGGTTCATCTGGGCTACAATGTACAGCTTCCATTTGAGTGTCAGGAATTGCCAAATAGTGACAGATAGACTTAGAGAAGAATTAGAGAAGTGGGAAAGCATGTTTTAGAGGTTTTTTTATGCAAGAGATCACATTATCTTTATAATAAAACTGTGAAGCAATGCTCATTATGTGAAGACAGGTTTATTTTTGTTCTATCACTTTGAATGATAGATGTAAATTGGATGCAGTCTGATATCTTGATTTTTTCTTTGTACATGAAAAGGAAAATTAAAATTTTAATATAATTTGCATGATGAGTAATAAAGTGACATGGGAAGCTGAGACCAAAGTACTGTCATATGAAAGGAAATTTTATTTAGTCAGGTTATGATCCAATTTTGCATCTAATCAATAATGGCATAATCCCTGAGGACAGGCAGAAAGCTAAAGTATAAAAGAAATTTCTTACACACAAACATCTCTTTTCACCATAGGATCAAAACCTACCAGTCATGATTTGTCAGTGCATGTGTTCCAAATCAAGCCAGGTTTATTTTAACATTGAAAACACTTAGACATAAATGGGTTAATGTGAGCAAGGCCTTTGGTGCCAGAGACTGCACCATGCTGGGGGAGCCTGGAGCTGCATTTTCTGGACCTATTCTGCTTGCAGGTGACATTTGGCAGAAAGGGTATCTGTGTGAGCAATGAGGAGGTGCCCACACAGAGCACAACTGCTGCTTAAGCTGTGAAAAATATTTTTCTGACTTTGCAATTCATTCACTATGTTGAGTGGGTGGGGAAGGCAGAAGGGAAAATGATGAATTTCAGGCTTTTGTCCCCTTGGACATCCAAGCTTCCTGTAGCAAGTTGTGGTCTCTCCCTTTGGCCCTGGTCTCTCCTACCTTTTTCGCTTCACTTTCATGAGAATGAGTTTTACAAGCATCTGGCTAAAAGTGGAGGAGGGGGCAGTTGCCTGTGGGGTAACCTCAGCTGCATGCATGGGCCAGGGCCAGCCTTCTGCCTACCCTGGCTGTGTCCTGCACCTGCTTGGCCATTGTGGAGACTCAGCCTCTGCTCTGTGCAGCCAGGTGCCTGCCTTTGCTTTTTACTCTGTTAACAATTTTGAGACTGATCTTGTCTTCTATTGAGTTTGTATGTGAATTTTCTGTATGAGCTTGTGCATATTGGGCAGTTCTTAGCATCAGCCTCAAGGAGCTGATTATCATGGTGATTGAGTTTTTCTTAATTGTCACTGTGTATGTTAGCAGACAAATGAAATCTGTAACCTGTGGTATTCAAAACCTAAATGAAGACACAGGAAGGCAGGATGTACTGCAAAGACTGATGAAGAATATGTCTGGAAATTTAGTATGTGCTATTTGTTTGCCTCTTTGGGGCATTGTGGAAAAATTATTCTTTAGGCGAGAGGGGCTATGAAAAGACCAGTAAATCAGTATGATATGTAAGGTGCAATGAGCAAGAGGAACTGACAAAGCAAGAGAGAAACTTGTTTAGGCTTATTTCATTGGCAGGGTTTATTAGTGAAGGGGAGGTAGAGGATGAAATATGATGGACTCTGATATTCATCCTGTAATTTAGTGTGTGCATTGCACTGTTTTCCTTTTCTCCACATTATGCATAATTCAAATATTCTATTCCTTGCTGATAGGAATTCAGATTTATAACACTTTTAATTTCTGATCTACTCCTTGTACGTGCTATGTTTATATATTATGTCCATGTATTATGCCTATTATAAAAAGCCCTTTCTCTCAAAGCCTGCATATAGGTTGCTCATAACGTGTCTGCCAAAGATCTCTTGATACAACTGCAAAATAGGATTTCCAGCTCATGACTAAACATATCTGCTGCATTCTCACACTTAATGCATGAAAGTTCAGCATTCAGACTGATGGCAGTGTATGACCTTGAAAGCTTTAAATGACCCAGTAAGCATTTACTGCAAGATCATCCAGTAATGGGCGGGTATTGGCTGAATGACCTTTTCCACAATTTGTTAGTTAACTAGCTCTATTTAACACTGGGAGCATGAGTAAAACAATATTCTATTATTGATATGCAGATTATCAAACATTAGTGTATAGTTTTATTTCCTCTCCTTCCTGCAGTTCTTAGAGTCCCACTTCCCTTATTTTTTTGAGCAGTAGGGAGTATCTCCTGTGGCTTAATTGAAGGGACGATTTGAATGGCATCTCTGTTCTTAAAGTTGAGAGGTGATCTTGAGTGTGTCAAGGGAACTAGGGAAGTTATTGAAAGGCCTTTGGATGAGTGCATATTATTTTAGTACATGTGTTGCAGTGCTCCCTGAAAGAATATTTCAAATGTGGGCAGAAAAATAGTAATTTTTCATGATCTCATGGGATAATGATTAGAATTTGTTCAGTACCTAGTTTAAAAGGAGAAAATAGGCTTTTTAACATAAGCATTGTAAATGAAATGAAGTATGTATGAAGTTCAAAAACTCAAATATATTATTACTCTGACAGACTCAGGAATCCTAATGGAATTCAATACAACTATATGCAATTTCAGGAATTTAAAATATTGAATGTAAAACTACAAAGACATAAAGGAATAATTTGTATAAGCTGTCAGTCAGAGAAGAAATACATGTTGTACAATTTTTTCCATTTGTCATAACTGAAGGAAAAGAGAAGAGATGTCACAGTTTTGGAAATGTGGTTTATTTTAAGGGCAAGATAAATGAGTTATGAATCACATGGTTGGTAATGAAAAAGAGAATCTTTCACTGCAAAGTCCTTCATTTAAATCTCAGTCCAGGTTACTGTTGTCACCTGAAGACTGCTGGGATTCTTTTTATCCTGATGATAAAAAGCAATGTGAGGTACTTTAAACAGGAAGATAAAGTTGATGGATGTAAAGACTTTGTTGCTCTCTGATGTCCTGCAGTAAGCTAAAACTCTTGGTGTGTCACAGTGCTACCTTTCTGATATGCATTCTGTTTGTCCAGACATTTTTTACGTCTGAATTTCAACCTCATCATCTATATTACGGTCACTGTGAGACCAGAGGTCATCAATAAATGTGAATTATTAGTACCATGAGAGAGATTATATACCCAGAACTTATAACAGGCCATTTGGAGCCAAACACTTTGTTATACAGACTTTGTTCTTTTCCTTTCTCCGGCGTGGTATAAAGAAGATTATTATGAGTAGAAATCATGTTTATTTTTTTCCATCTAAGGTTTGAGTTCTTGCATTTGAAGTTTTTCAAAAGTCCAGCTGATGTAAGAAAGCCAAAGCTCTGTTCATTTAATCTACAATTAAAACTTTCTGTTTCCCAAGAATGTTTCTGTCCTCATGATCTGCTGCTTTAAGCAACTTGCTGTATTCTGATTTCTTTACATTTTAGATTGGAAACATTAACAAATGAGAAAGGCATACAATATCTAAAGCCTATAAGGCACTGCAAGCTCCAAAATGCTCTAGTCCATAGTTGTGACATTACGCTGAGTTTATTTGTAGTCAGAATAGCTGTTTTGTTATAGTTCAGTGAAGTCCTTCACAGAAGTAAAAGTAAACTTTGGAATATACTCCACTGTCCCAGCCTTCCATTCTCACCTGCTTTAGGATAATGCATGTTAGACTCCAAAAAAACAGAGTAGGACATTTACTGCATTTCGTAATGAGTGACTGAAAATGACTGAACTGGAAGAGCACCTTGGAAAAGCTCTAAATCCCTTCACTCATTTGGCTCTTGCTGTTTCTGTATCTTGCTGAGCTGTTTGTATTAGGTGAAATATTTCTATTTAACTGAAGAGGAGAGTAAGTCAGCCTAAGGTTATTATAAGACTTCCATTTGGGCCTGAAGGAAATTCATTAATGTCCCCAGCATGTGGTCCTCTCATGCTAGGACTGCCACCTGTCATCTGCTTAGCCTGAAAGCTTTGACTAGCAGAAATGTGTGGGAGAGTATGTATATATGCTGCAGAATAAAAAGAGTATTACTGTCCCAAGGGAAGAAGTAGAGGATATTTGAGTAAAAATGTCTTTTAAGTTTTCCCCCTATAAGTGTCCAGTTAAAGCATATTTAGAATTTTGTAGCTTTTTATTTTCCTTACCAGCAATCTCTTCCTGAGCTTTGGGCTAAGTTTCCTGGAGTTCAGAAAACAGAAAAAAGTAGTAGCTTAAAGTGTGTAAGGGCTTAATAATGACAAATGAAGAAAAATTAAACAGGATTGTAGTAAGCCCCACAACGTGGAGAAGTCCCCTATTAATAAAACAGAAGACCAAAGGGTTCAATAAATGAATCAAAATTTGTATCCTGTGCCATTACTAATAACACTCTGCTTGAAGGATGGGATTTTGTAATAGGAAGTATTGTTAATAAAGGAGGCTCTTTGCAGCCACTGGGATTTTTTTTCCTTATTAACCATGGTGCCAGTTGGCCTGGGATTTCCTAGGAAATATTCTACATTTCTAATGAAGGAGTATGTTGAAGCTACTGTAGGGATGTGCACAATCAGATTTTTGTTGCTGTTGTTTTTTCAATTACCCTTTTAAATTTAAAAGGTCGAAGGATAAATATTTGACTTGACTGAATCTCCTGTGAGCCCACAGTGGAAGTTCCAGCATTGTTCCTTTCCAGAAATTGATTAGGGAAGCTCTCAACTCAGTAAGATTGCACACATGGAGGTGTAACACATGGGACAGGATGTTTGGGGCTGTCTCAGCATAGGGGTTTGCAGGAGTGAGGTGCTTTCTACCCATTCCGTGGAAGGTTCAACTCCTAGACCAGATTCTCAACTGGTATAAATTCACATTGTTCCAGTCAAGTTGTGAAGGTACAATGACAGGTGCCAGCATAGGTTCTTACACTCTCACCATCCATGTGGGGTGTCAGCAGAGGGCTGATGGACCTGCAGCCTGCTGCTGGCACATCCAGGCCATTTCTGCTGAGAGCTGATGGGACTGAAGTGGTTCTCAGGGCTCTCGGCACCTCAGATGTAGCATTTGTCCTCTGTGCTGCCAGGTAGTGTGCCTCCTTTCAGTCCCACAAAATAACATGCTTTATCAGTCTTCAAGATGCAAATTGATGTGTTCTGCTCCTTCAGCATAGGTCCTGACCAGGGATATTGGAAACTTCCACAGAAACTCTGTTGCTGGCCTGCTGAAATTGGACTGTATGAGTTGTATCACTATCAGCAGACTTTCCAACCAACAGTAGTAGAATTTGATTTGAAATTAAATGAAGATAAAAAATACTTTATATCTTGTTGAATTTCATATTCAGGCCAATGTGGTGGGTTTGTTTTTAGCATCTTGACCATTTCTACTGTTTGAGAGCCTCCTGTCTTCTGATTTCGTCACTGCCTGGGGAGATAAGATCATATATGAGAACTGAAAAAAAGGCAGACATGGTCTGTCCTTTTGTTGCTTAAAAATACTATTAGAATTTCTAGTTCACTGGAAAATTATTTGGAAGGAAAAAATGTTCAAGTTGGATTAAAAGCAAATTCTGAAAAAATATAAGTGTTTTGTGAAAAAGCAATGCTGCATTTTTATCCAGCTTTTTTCTGAGTAGATACTGCTTATTCATTTGATAATCATTTGAATCACAATTTTTTCTTGTACATTGCAGGTAAAAGCCAAAACCTTGGTTGAGTTAATTGGCTTCAGTGATGCTACTGAAGGTGCAAATCAAAGCATATTGTGTGTACTTGAGAACTTCTATTTAAATCATTCATTCACTCTACTGAATAGTGCAGTTCAAGCAGAAAAAGAGGAGAAAGCTGCTGTTTTCTACTGCATTGGGTTGTGGTTTGCGTTTCTTTTTTTTTTCTTTCTTGTGAGAGAGTATGAACTGGCTGTTAATCTCTGACACAGAAATGTCTGAATATTTAAACAGAAGAAAAGGTTGTTTAGCTGCTTCTCTGATTAAGCTATTTTTTTTTTTTGCTGTAACTTTTCTGTCCTGTTTAATTGCATATTTTATTGCAAAGAAAATTTTTTTTGAGCTTCTTTCATATGGCATAGAAGAATGAGCATGACAGTTTATTAACTTTACAACATTTCTTGGCTTGGTTTCAGACGTGAGGAGGAGGCATTTTTTGATCATGTAATTTAACAGCCATTGGCTTTAGACTTACCTGAGTATGAAGTACAATATGCTTTCATATTTCAGCATCACATAATCAATAGCCCCCTATGTGATAATTACTTCAGAATAGATTGTTCTATGTTTGTCAGTGTGAGTTGTACATTAGTGAAGAGAAGCCCTGTTTGGAGGAATATCTTATCCAATTGAAATGACTAAGATATTATTTGAGGAAAGAATCTTAGCTCAACACAAAATAATGGTGGAGTGAGCCATTAGGACAGAATCACAGTGTTTTGACACCAACAGCTTGTTACAAAGACTTGTTTGCCAGCACACTATGTCTTAGGGTTATTTCTCCTGAAAAATATCTACAGAAAATTCACTGTTCATTGAAATACTCTGCATTCTTCATTATTCTGGACAATGTGATTTTTATCTTATTGTCTTATTCCGAACCATACTTAATAGATTTGATTTTGGCTAAAGATAAATCTGTGTAAAGGTGGACTGCAAGACTTCTTTCATCCAACTAAATAAAATACTTACATAGGTGTAACACATGTTTTTTGTCATAAAAATTGGATTCTCCTTCTCACTAAGAAGTCTTTGCTCCTTACTGTGGCTGTATTTCATATAACGGTGCAAGAAGAATTTTTCACCAATTCTTCTTTTCACCAAGGAATCACAGTTTACATAAGGCAAAGAAATATTTAAAACCTAGTAGATTACTTTATAATTCAAAATAATTTGTTTCATTAATAGAATAAACATTTGCCCTTTGCTCATGTACATAGCATACACTAGTGCCTTGTTATTTCTGTGTGTTAGACAAATGCCCAGAAACCACCTGAGGAACTGCAATATTTTCACTATTGATCATATAGTGATTTTCTGTCCCTTTTGTTTGGTTTATATCTCTATGAGAAGTTTAGAAATAAACCACATCTATTTAACTCCATTATGACCAGGGCAGTTGTAAAATGGTTTCAGTAATTGTATCTGGATCTGTCTGTGCACTTGAATTTGAGTGTTTTAATTAATTTTTATTTTTCTGTGTTAAAAGTTGACAATATAAAGTAACATTTTCTCTTTTTTCCTCCTCTTCATTGGTGTAATTTTTATATGCCATTCACTGAATTTAGATTTCAGACAGGAAAAAGGCTAAACAGAAATATGAGGGTATTAATATCAAATAGTTGGTGGACATAGTGTATGTCAGGTGTGCCAATGTACAGAGATGTAGTTATCCTGCTGTTCTCAGGTGTCTTGTAACATCTCCTTGTATGATCTTTTGACCAGCCACAATCACCTTGTCTGAGACAACTGCTGACATATTAGTGATTGCTTTTTCCTTTTGTGCACTTTTGTCTTGTCCAAATGTTCCTTAAAATTTGATGTGGATTCAAATTCACTCTGGGAATCACTTTTCCTCCATCCAGTTCTTGGTTTCTTGGGAGAAGTACATCAATCATCAATTGACAGCTTGAATGGCAGCATAGAAGAAAGGCAAGCATTGATGCAAGAGCTTTATCACATTTTCAGTCTTGTTATTGTGACTTACTTCAACTTGTTTAAAGGGAATCTGGACATATTATTAGTGACATTACATTTTTAATACTTACAAAAGTTTCTTGAAGAAGGCTTGAAAATGCTAAAGAAAATGTTGGGGAATATCTTTGTGTATGCATGCTTGAACACGTATCTCTGCAATTTCCCACTTTCTTAATTGCATTCTGAAAAGAAATGCTTTGATACAATAGGTCAAATGTTCCCTTCTTCACATTACTTAATTTTAAGAGAAAAAAACCAGTTCTCTAAAGTACCTTACTTTCAGGTTTGTGTATGCTTTTTTCTTCTTTTCTTGTTAATACCTTTTTATTTCACTGAATATAGCGAGTCTTTTTGTCCAATCATGTAGAAGAGTTCTTGACTCTGTAAGTAGCAGTTTTTCCTGCTCCCCTAGTAAGAAAGTATAATTGCAGTGAAGGATGATGAGAGATGAGGGTGCTACAAAATATCAAAAGGAGTTTCAAAAGGCTTTGAAGCAGAATGAAGGTGTCTCTCATGGTTGTAGGCTAAATCTGTGTCTTGGAAATCCTGTAAGAACTCTTCTTAGTGGTTGTGTAATAAACACTCAGAATGAGAGATGAGTTAACAGTCTGCCTGTAGTAGCAAGTCTGTTTGTGGTGGTTGATGCTTTCTGGGTATTGTAATTTATTGTTGACCAGTGCTTTGCTGCTGAAGGATGCCCACTCCATTTTTGGGGAATTTGTCATGAAAAAGCTCATACCAAGTGTGGTAGACAAATATATAATAGCAGAGAGAGAAATGCAGATGAAAACTTTGCTCCCAAGTGTTTTCCTAGTAATTTAACATGAATCAGGCATATATTAAAGAACTAAGAATTTCTCTGGAGCTGGAATATAATTATAAGAATGTTGGAAGGAGTCATGAAATGAGGGTGGAATATTACTGGGAGTTGATGAAGAGAAGGGTAAGCAGCAGAGAAGAGTCCTAAGGAAACCTGGTGTTATGAAGGAGAATGTTTCTTAGAGACAGGTATGGGAACTGGAAACATGATGTGGATGAGAGAAAAAGGCAAAGGAGATTCAGAAAGTGGAATTGCTTGTTGATTATGAATATAAACAAGAAATTCAGGAAAAAACCCTAAATTACATATAAATCATAGAATCATACAGTTGAGATTGGAGGGGATGTCTGCAGATCATTTAATCTACAACTCCCTCCATCCTTGCTCAAAGCAGGATCAACTGGAGCAGACTTCTTGGGACACTGTTCAGCCAGATTTTTAATAGCTTTAAAGATGGGGACTCCACAACTCCTCCTAACATCCTATTCCAATATTTGACCACCCTCATACTAAGAAAAGTTCAAGGTTCAGATAAAATTTCTTATTTTTTAATTTGTTCTCACTGCATTTTGTCCTACCTCTACAAATCACAGTTTGGCTCCATCTTCTTTGGTCACTTCATTACTTGCTGGCAGAGAAAGAAAATGAGAAGAGAACTTAGAGGGGCAGCTCTTGAATGGAACACTTAATTAAAAAGTGCTGCGGCCATCACCAAAGTATTGCCTACTGAATTCAGAGTACGAGGTCTTTGTATAGTCTTTATAGGGTCACATAAAACACACCACACCCCTCCATTAATGTCTACTCAAAATGTAAACATTTTAGAGAGCTCTTGAATTTGGCGAGCATCCAAAATGCAAAAAAATAAGCTGAATGCCCTTTGTAATACTTTTTGTTGTTTCTCTTCAAAACAGCTAACTGATATTTTGATTTTCTTTTGTAAAAAAATACACTGGATAAATTATACATTGGACAAAATTAATGATATAATTTTTGATATAATTCTGTTAGAATCTTGACTACAATGAAGTAATAAGAGGAGCATTTGACTGATAATATTTACATATTCTCTGAAGGACCTGATGTTTTTCAAGCTGTGTAATTGGAAACCAAACAATTACTACCATAGGTCAACAACTGTCTATTTTATGAAGTGTACATCATCTCGTTAAAGAAATTGTGGGATGTTTTTTCATGCTGCTGCACAGTGCTTTGTGAGATTAAGCAAAGTCACATAATATGAAAATATGGAAAAGCTTGTGCAGCTTTTCCTATCTCTACAGTATTTTCATAATGAATTTTAGCACTCAAAATTTCAAGTGTTATTTGGTTTGGTTTGGTTTTCTTTCTTGCTAGTTGTATTTTCAAATTGTTTGAGAGGATCACTTGCAAATTTGGATCCTACAAAAGCAAAAGGCTGACATAGTAAAAGAAGAAGAATTTTACAAGAAAATGATTTTCAATCTCCTCTAACTGCACACTTTCAGTCCCTTGCAGATTAGTAATCTTAGCCCACTCCAGCCTAAATGAAAAGAATAAATAAGAGAGACTTCTCCTGGGCCTAAAAGGTTTTTCTTCTGTTTCACTCAAAAGTTGAATAAGTTAACTCAGGATAAAATCTGGTATGTATTAGGAGACTGCCACCAGGGTTGAATATACCCATATACTTTCATTCTATGGGAATTTCCTCATGATACACAAGTCTTTCTTTCAAACTTTTTAGACAGTCTTTAAAATCCAAGAAGGAAGAAATTATAAACTCCAGTAGTGTGAATGAGGAAATGGAAAGGAAAAAAGGGTATGTTAAAATGGTTCATAATATTTATCATATTTCCACAGAAAAAAAATGAACAAACATCTAAAAAGCAAAAGAAAGGTAATGACCTAAATGACTCCTCTGTGCCATCATTAAATTGTCATTTCTGGCTTTTTGTTTCTCAGTAGGGAATGGAAAATAGTGGATGGAACTCAGGGTTTGAAACTAAGACAAGAAAATCTGTCTTAAGTCCAGTCCAGTTTATGAGAAAGACAACTGTGCAAAAAATAAAAATATTACCAAAGCTCTTACTTTCTTCAAAAATATAAAAAAATCTTCATTGCTTTCAATATCTTGACTTCCCAGCAGAGTCTGCATTTTATTGTGAAGAAACATGACTCCTTCATTTTTAATGAGGAGGTTGAACTGTTCTTGGACAGGTCTTAAGTTGAAATGAGTTAACTATGATACATGAAGATCTCAAGTTGTTTAATTTGGGCATATGTGATGTAAACATCTTTTTATTTTTTTTTGGCTTGTAACACAAACAGCTGTAGCTTAGAGATCAAAGGATGGCTAATGAGTAAAAAGTTGTAAGAACAACCTATCAGTGGGAAGAGTACAGGGAAGTGTTTAGTAACAAAATCAGTTATTATGCAATGGTATGTGATGAATTTCTCAGTAAGTTTGTTCTGTAATTATCCAAATGAACTAGAGAATATTTTCAACACTGCCCACCCCCCAGACAGATAATTATGTTCCTATTGGTCACATGATGCCTAGCCCAACACACAGAATGTTTCTAAGTTTATTCTTACCAAATCACTTATCCTCTTGAGAAGCTAACTGGTTCAGAGCTGATGCTCTTTTTTCCTGGAGATACATACCAGCCAGACTGGGGAACAGGGGATTGGTGGTAAATGAGTATCTCCCCAAAAGATAAGGAACTACCTTGTATATTGATCTTGTTGCAGGGAGTCCTAGTCAGTGATAGTTGAGAAAAAATTCATCTGACTCTAATGTTAATTTATGTAAATTTTTACCACAATGGAATGTAAAGATTGTTGTTCTATTACTGGTTTAATAACATATTGTGCTTACATTCCCAGCATAGAATTCAAATAATGTTTGATACTTTATGTAGGAACAGGAGTGCAAAGTGTTTGCCCAACTAGAGTATGCTGTTATCAAGCCCATCTGTTTCCAGCAAGAGCTAGTACATAAGAATCCTTCTCATCTAATTTAATACACAGATGAATTTGCACTTGCCTTTCGTAACCTCTAACCATTTTTAAGTGAACAGCTAGGGAAAAACAAAACCAACCATGTATAAAAATATGTAAGTCTTGTTTCATTGAGCCATAGAAGACATCAGTTCCTTTAGGCTGGAGTTAGGCTGGTCCCCCAGATCTGACATCCCCACTACCCATTTCCTAATCACCTTCAGGCAAACACTGATCTTTGCTTTCTGGTCTGTGGGTCCTCAGTGAGTCACTCTACCAAATATTGAGTGAAAAATCTCATGGACAAAGACTTTGCTAGAATTCTTTACACTGTAACTGTTTTCACTTGTCTTTTAAAGTTTTCATCACAGATGTGGGGAGGCGAGGCCCAGAAGTAATCAAGTTATGCAGAGCTTACTAAATATTTTTTAAGACTATTTGATGGCTAGGAAGGAGTCTGGAGTTTCATAGCACATATTGGTGGAGATGGTGGTCCCCAGATCTGACTGATCCTCTTTGCCTAAGCTTATTTGACCCTTCTCTTATAGGGAGTTATTCTTTCCTTCAGATCCACCAGGTATTTTATCCAACTGTTTCTGCTTCTATGAGATACTTGATTTGAGTTAAGGACCATAATGGGAGCTCACAAACTGGGGCCAGGAATTGTGGACTGCCCTGGATAAAGAGTAATTGGAGTCCATAACGTGGCAGTGACAGCTGAGGTGGAATGTCAAGCAAAATCCAATTCCCACAGGGCCAGTGTTTCCCAGCAATGTCATTTGCAGCTCATTACCTGCATTCTACTTTGCTAACTTCTTGTGGAACTTAATAATTCTTGTATTTTTTTTATTGTACTGGGAAAGAGAATATTTTTCCACTAGTAAATTCTGGTATTTAAAAGACACAGTGAAAGCTTATGTAAACTAAATAAGCAAAAAGAGGTGGATGTAGAATAATACTGATTATTACAAAATAAAAGTCTACATGACTGGTGATTACTATTACCAAATTTCCACAGCAAAAGCAGGAGTTATTTCTAAGCTGTGCCAACTAACACTCAAATTCTGATAAATTCTGGGATTTACTATACTGACAAGGTCTTTCTTACTTGTATTCCACTGTGCCAGATGAATCCTGCAGTAACGTTCTACATTTTGCATACAAAGAACCTTGTATTTTACTTAATCAGGGAATCGATTCAAAACTTGTTCTTTACACATGGCTGATTACCTCGATAGTTTGTAAGGTATTAAATGAGTGAAATAGTCTATAAAACAGCTCCAGCCAATTAATCCTAATTTCACAACTCCAAAGAGGAGTTTCTGAAAGTATCTGCAAGTGCTTTGTTAGCGACCTTTCTGATATGTGCATCCTACCTGTCAATAGCATTTATTACTCCTGCTATTTAATTGCTCTTTTATTCAAATTAAATACCTTCCAGCCATTTAAAAAACTGAATTATGTTGCTTCTTCTTGCAATTGTCACACTAGTTAATTAGCTCTTGGCATGCCTGAGTGTCTGAAGAAATTGGTAAAATGATTTGTAATTGTTCACTGAAGTACAAAGAAGCACTTTAATAAAGCCACATAAATGCAGGAGAATAGATGCATATTTCAACCTAATTTAGGTGAAAGTTTTTATTTTATCAGCAAGAATTAGAAAAGCTCATTCATTTTATATACAAGCTTTGTGCTCATCATCTCTGCCTGTACCTGAGCTTAGCAAGGTTATAAAACATTATGAAATCAGTGAAAATATAAAATGGGGGTTTATAGAAACAAACTGCCAAATAAAATTTTTAAGAGTTCCTCCTGTCCAACCTTGACATTAAATTTATTCTTAGTTTATATTGTAATTGAGATATTTGGAGATACCTGAATATTACAGCAGCTGGTGCCTCGAGATGGGTGAAGCCCCAAGCTCCCAGCTCTGTGTCACAGTACACTTAAGGTGGCTTTAGTACTCTTCACTGGCACAAAGCAGCTCTAAAGCCAACCCAAGTAATCAGAAGAGAATTTCCCTGTAGCCTTCCTTCTGGTAGTTGTGATACTTGAGAAATACGAAGGTATTAGACAATGCTTTTTTCTCTCATCAGCCTTGTTCCTTGGGCTCTTGAGTGCAAAGGGGAGACTCAACAAGCTTTCAGTGAACACCCCTGAGAGATTTTGTCCTGCCTGTTGCACAGGAGATGACAAGGCTTTAAACAGTGTCATGTTTGCAATGGCTGTCTCCAACTGTAAACCAACACACAAGCAAAGTTAACTTAGTCAGAGAAGAGGATCACACTGGTCTAGATGTGGGGTTTAGTTTTAGTCTAATGTGATTTTTCTCCTTTACAGGAAATCCCAGGGCACCTCAGTTTGAAAAGGTAGTTTACTCCACCTGCTTGTTAGCTCATTTTTCCTTCCCCATGTAGGATGCATGGTGGGCACAGGGAGGCATGGTTTATGTATACTGGGAGGGAGATGGATCCTGGGAAGCAGGAATTGCAGAAGTGCCATTGCCTCATAGCTTGCTGTTTAGCAAATGTTCAGTCTCCCAAGGAGTCATGTAGCTACTAATGAGGATGCCAAGTGCCTTGTTACTGCAGAATTTAATGTACTGCAATAGTGGTGTCAGATAATTAGCTTGACAGACCAATAGATTTTCCAATAAAACTGTAAACCTTTTTTATTGTTATTATTTAGAACAGTCGTTGTAGCCTTTTGATGAAATTAAAATCAATCCAGAAATCAAAACTCAGAGTCTGTGGGCATTCCTGTAATTTTGGTCACCTTGTCTAAGAATTATCTCTGGATGACTTCCCCTCATTGCTTCCATGCTCACTGTAATTCAGCCTTCTTTGAGGAAAAAAATGGTACATAATTTGATCAAGAAAGGCAATAGAGTGTGAAAAATTAATTTTCACAAACAATAGCCATTTCAAATAACTTTGCAGTATTTACAGATTAAGTTTTTCAACTAACAAACTGTTGCCTTTCCTAACACTCTAATTTTAGTCACTCCTACTCAAATTATGACTGTTTTCTGCACAAAATTACTGTATAAAATATAGCAAGGATACTTTTTATTCACAGTCAAAACATAATTAAAGTATTTGTTGTAGTTTTTGAGGATACTTGCTGCAGAAACTGTACTGGAGTGCCACAGTCAAGACCTTCTGGTGTACATCTCAAAACTCAGCTCATCCTAATCAAAGTCAGTGATAATAAACCCTCCATAAATAGATAAATGGGCACAAGTGATGTTTATTCCCTGTTACCTCATTAGCTGTTAGACTTCATCTGCGTGGCATAGGAGGAATGTTTTGCCTTAGGAGGAGCATGAATTGCTTTCCAGGAGTCATGTTTGTACTGCTTAGTTCAGGGCTCCATGGCCACACCAGATGGATGTGCAGGATAGGTGTGTGTGCAGGTGAGCTGTGGCTGTGGTGCTTTAGCAGGCAGCTGTGCGTGACAGTGAGCTGGGGAGCTCAAACCAGCTCACACTGTTAGTTCTGCACAAAATAATTGTCAGTTACCTAGAGTTTTAACTGGGTATTACTTAGTTAAACAAAATTAATTCCCTGATAGATTTCAGATACAAATGGCAAGGAACTGTGGAAGGAAACATGGACAAATCACTGCATGGTCAATGAAAATGCAGACATTTCTTCAGACCCCCTCTTGCAGCTGCTGAAGGAAGTAGCAGTGTCATGGTAAAACCTCCCATTAATATGTCTGGCTTATGGAAAAATAAAAGTAGGTGCTTTTATTTGAATTACATGACCGAGGACAGTTTTACCTCTGCTTTTCTTCCTAATATTACTTGTACTGTGAATCAGGTTTCAAAAGCATGCCTGTGCCTATGTGGTGACCTGCAGAGTGGAATGGGAAGGTGGATGATTGCCCTGAGGGGGCATGAGCCTCCTTCATGGACAGGCTTTCTTTGCAGGTGGTGGGGGCTTTGCCTCACTAGATAAAGGAGAAAGTCTCAAACTTAGGCCTTTCCTCACTCTGTCTCATCTTCTTTTTTTCCCTTTCTCCGAGATTACACATTATGTGGTTTTTTCCCCCTGTGCAGTCGAACGGGGTCGCAGACACTTTAAAATGGATTGCAGCAGCGCTATGGGAGACAAAGGAGAACACTCTGATGGAAGGATGAAATGACATGTGGTTTGGCTACCAGTGCAGAGACAGCTTTGATTGAAGTGAAGCACAGGAAAGGCATAAGAGCAATCACAGGGAACTATTACAGATCTCTGAGGGCAGAATAAAAAGGCAGGCTAGGAAATGTTTATGCAGATGGAGGCAGAGGCTTTTGGAAAGGCTAAGGACACTAAGCATGGAGGATATATTCAACTGTCCTTCGAATCAAAATTGTATTGTTCTCTATAGGATTTTTAGTGGGACAATTTCAGACAGGATTTTTGTGAGCTGCATGAAATCTTTAAAATGTTTCTGATAGACTTGTGTTAGACAATGTGTTATCACTGCATTTATAGATAAAGAAATTTGTTAGCAAGGGTGATGTGCACTACAAAACCCAGTGCAAAGAGTTTTTTATTCTGCTGGGCATACGTGGAAACAGCGTTGGGATATAATCATGGCAGCTACTTTTGCTGGATACAGCTGCTTCATCAGACTGCCCCATATGCAAATCCTCAGGTATTGCAGTGCCTTTCACAGGGTGGGGGAACTTGGAGTCCAGAGCCTCCTCCTTCAGGTGAGCCCACATCACCGCTAGGGCAGCTGAATGCTCATGGAAAGCCATCTGCACAATTTACTCCTGCTCAGGGCTTGCCACCTTCACTAAATGTCTGCTGAACATTTTCTGAAGCAGTTAATATTTATTGCAAGGGATGGTGTGACTGCAGTGAGTCCATGAAGAAAAGAGATAAACTTAAAAAGTCTGAAGCATCGGTCTGATCAGAGAGAATGTTTGTAAAAGAAATAAAAGGCAGTGGGGAAATCAGGCTTGCTGAAGCTTCTGCATATGTTTTCAATAATACAGAATGAACTGTTATATTTGGCAGGGAGCCATGGAAATCAGAGGGTATAATCTTATAACTAGGAAATTAGGAACTATAAAATGCTTTAAGTATACAAGAGGGAATAAACATATGTACTAAATTACTGTTCAAATGAGGAGAACTACCAAGACAGCTCTTAGGCAAAGGGTGAGAATGAGAAGAGAAAGGAAAACTAAACTAATCCTTGTATTTCCTGCAGAATTTTCCAAACCAGGCTCTTATGGGTGTTTAGGAAACTCTTGGGGAAAAAAAAAAAAACCAACCATTTATCAGTGGCTTGGGTAGCTTAAAAAAATAAGATCTCTTTAATTGCAGTTCCTTGTTGGGCCAATGCAAAGGGTTTGAGTTTAAAGAGATGTATAGATAAAGTGTATATTTGCTGTGTTTAACTGGGCTGAAACACAATGTGAGTTCAGAAGGTGTAGTTATGTGGCCCTCTTTTATGGTAGAGGGTGTTGGGACCAAGAGAAGTATTCTTTCTTATAAAGGGGGGATAACAAGGAGATACTTCCAGAAGATGAGTTTGGAATGCATACTATAGTCTGATGTATAATAAAAGCTAAAGGAATTTTGTGTGATGCTGATATTTCTGAGTCTTGTGCTTCAAGTACTTCTCTGATTGACTCCTTTTTGTAAGGGACCATGGCAGAATGAGGAGGAAAAGCTGAGTCAGACTGGCAAGTCAGACATAAGTGTGTCATGGGGCTAATTCCACTGAAGTCTCTGATTATTTGCAGAAAACAAGCTATAAACAATGTGTAAAATAGGAAACTGAGCTTCTTTGAGGATGTGTGTTAATTCCAGTGCTGGATGAAGTAGCCTGGAGTACTGGTGTTGTGTTTCTGCCTTCCCTCTTTCACACAGACTCCTGAGTGAACAAGATATGCTTCTTAATTATTGCCTAATCCTGGGAATTCCAAAAGCATCTTTTAATGATGAACTTAATAATAATGCTGCTGATAAGCTGTCTTAATTTTGCAACTTGGAATCCTGTCCTCTGGTTTTGATGATGGGCTCTGTGCTACACCCATCAGCTTTCTATAGTATTTAGTTGCCTACTTCAAATTACATATGTAGTAGGAGGGAGAAATTAAGGCAATAAATCAGTCAGAGAGGGTTGCTGTCCAGCAGTAAAGAACTTTTCTGTGGGGGTTTTAACAGGGTGGAGTAAACAGTTAAAAATTACTTACTAGCTAGAAAAGCAGACTTCTTTTTTGACTAATGACCCATGATCCACCTTCATAATTTCTCACCAGCTTTGTCATAATCATGTGAAAGAGGTAAGTTTGTGAATGCTGTTGTTAATTCAGACTGTGAACTCACAAAGGACTATTTACTCCAGTGTCATGAGTTGGGACCACAGTCTGGTCTTTTCTATTTCATGCTAGCAATTCAGACTGTTAGCTCAAGAACTGATTTTATTTAAATTGAAGACTAAATTTAAGCTATACTAAAGATTTTGAGTTTGGAGCACAAGGTGATTATAGAACTTTTCTGAGGTGTTTGTGACATCAACAACAGTATTAATAATCATAATAATATAGCAGGGAATCGTATTTTTATCTAAATGTGCTGATCACTAGAATGTTAGTCTGCATAAATACAAATATAATATTTCTTTAAAGCTGTGTAAAAATATCCTAAAAAACTTACTGCAGTGGTGTTTTTTTCTCTTAATAATGTTACTTATATTATTTTTGTATTTTTATTGGACTAAGAATAATTTCTATCAAAGTACCCAATTTAGCAGAATATATTTTGCATTTGCATATGCATGTTTTTGCTTTAAAATGTTTTTCTATGTAGCTTCTATCCAGATTCAAAATGGGTGCTATGTGACCCCTCTGATCAATTACCATGTAACTCTATCCATGAATAATAGCTAGGAAGTGTTAGCATGTGCCTGTTTTTATCCCTTTAGACATTTAAAAATGGCATAAACATTGAATACATTTAAAAGACTGGAAGTCTCCTGACATAGGTGCCTTAGACAATAGACAGATTAAACTTCTATAATAGTATAATCACTATGTGAATTATTTGTCTCATCCTTCTCATTGTACAATGTTGCTGATAGAATTTTCTGCTGCATAAAACATGCACCTACTTTCTTTGTTTATTTTAGCAGTTTGCTTAGATCTCTTGGGAGGAATAAAAATAAAAAAATTGTTTATATTGTGACTTTTGAACAGGCAGAAAAAAGCTCCATAAACTGGATATGCTCCCTTTGATGAATTATAATATAAGTAGAGGTAAAGAAAATGCTGGTTTAGCTTAGCTCAGTTCAGACGCTTGTACTGCCAGGAGCAACAATAGGGGAATGAGGTGTCAGAATTCTGCTTGAAAGATTTAGGTATAAAAAACTACAATTAAAAAAGAATTGAGGTCTTCCTAAACAGACAGGGAGTATTTTACTGATCGCATAGTTGAAAGTGGGACAAAACAGGAAATCAATTAAAAATGCAGAAAATTACGTATGAAATAATGAAATTTTGCAGTGAAGGAGAAGAGACAGAACATTTTATTGGATTCTACTGTTACAGCTAAAGCTCAGGCCTCCCCATATGGTCAGAAATACAATCTCTACCTTATGTTAGAAGAGTTTCAGCTAAAGATGGCCAAAGAAATGAGAACGCAGAGTAGAGGTAGCACATAGTACCAAAAGAAGTTGGAATAAACGTTTATAGTCCCAAGGCACTGTCTTGAGACTTTTGGTCTGTCGCCCTGAATTTCTAAGCCTTCTGATAAGCTGTAGTTTGGAGTCAGTTTTCCCATGGACCTTTTATGTAAACAACAGGATAGTTCCCTAAACATCTTGGATGTTTTCATTCTTTCTAGTAGGACGGGTTTCTTTGACAAGCATATATAGTAGCCAATGTGTGTGTAGAAATACTTTTTCTCTTATCCTATAAAAAACCTCCAAGTAGAAGTATAAGTAGTTGAGATGCAAATAAATGGCCCTTTTCCTTTTCCTTTCATCCCTCCGTGTCAGTGTGGTTTTTATCCTTTTGCTATCACTTCGACATTGGTCTGTTGAGTTCTGTGATGTTCATTACAGCTCAGCTTCAGGAGGAGTCAGACATGTCCATTCGGAGTGAATTAATGAATTACAGTTGAGCTGATAAAAGGAAAAATCAGACTTTGTACAGTAGTTGACAGAACAAAATTTAATATCCTTCACTGCAGTTTTAAACCAGTGCCTAGTCCTAGAAATAATTCTTAGCTATTCTACAGTGATAAAATTAAGGTGTAGCTCAGGCAGAAAATATCAGCTCATCTTGATTGCAGGAAGTGATCACAAAGGCGTGGAATCAGCCTAATCAGCACCTACAGCCTATGAAATATTTTTTCCCCTGGACATTTATTTAACCCCTTTCTCCTAGGCAGGAACTCCTCAGAGATCACAGGGCTGCAGCAGTGGTACACGCTGTTCTGTGCACAGCATCTGGCTCCTGGAGTAACCTGGCAGCTGCTTCCCTCCTTCTCCACATCACGCTCCCTATGGCTTCTGTCTTTATTCCTCCCGTGTCTGGCAGCCGGCACAGCGCGCTCACGCTGTGCACATCTGGCACGGAGTAGATCCCCTCCCCTCAGCAGCCTGGCACAGCTGCTGCTTCTAAATGGGACCTGGCCAGGCAACTGCTCCTAATGATTCCCCTGACGGCTTTTTTCCACTTACTGATCCAGCTTTCCTGTTCACCACCTGCTTGATTTCCCTTCCCCAAGCGCCCTGGCTGCTCAAACCCACGCACTGAATCCTCTGCTCCCGGCAGCCTGTGCACTAAAGCCATGCTAATGCTGTTCTCCCTGGGCTGATTCCCCACACCTCCAGCTTCACAGTTACTGCTGATGCCATTCTTGGGTTTAAAATAGCAAACCAGTGAATGGAAGATTAGTTCTCTTGTCCCTGCTTGGCTATGTTTTGATTCAGATCATGTGTCTGCAGGTTAATAGTAGAAACAGGACAAAGCAGCACCAAGGTTCTGAGTTACAAACTAAAGTTTGGAAATTGGGGTCTTGAGCTGGCTTTTGAGCCACTATCTCTAATGGTGTGAAAAAGACAATTCTAGTAGTTATATCCTTGTGTTGTGGTGGGGAATGCCCCATAGGTGCAGTCAGTCTTATAGTTCACTTCTGTAGTAACAATTTTGACAGCGAAACAATGAAACAGCGTAACTCAGTCAACCAACCACCTTACCGCTTCAGAAAACCTGAGACTGCTGCAGACTTTGTTTTGGAAATCATCTCTATTTCTATTCACTGTTTACAACAGACCATGGATAGTGAGGAATCTTATGATAATGGCTTTCCCTTTTAGGTAAGAGCTGCTTTCCTTTCTGTCTTCCATTTTGGGAAAAAACATACTGCATTCCAGAAGTGAGCCTTTTTTTTTCCCCTCAAAAGCAGAGAAACCCAACACCCCAGAAATACTTGGAGCCTGGAAAATTCAGCCAGGATTTGGGTATCTGATGTTCAATACTAGAAATGAGGACTAGGGAAAAAAATATCAGTGTCTAGTATTCTGTATGAAACCATTTCAGACTTGGGACATTCTTTATATCTTATCTTTTCCACTTAAAAAAGAAAAAATTATTGTGCCATACCACAGCTGTTATTTCATCTGTGTTAGGACAGTTCCTGTCGATGCAGAACAGCAAGATCTAATTCCTGAATCTGAATCACGTCAAATCTAAATATGTGTTCAGCTCTCATATCCCAGGCTAATTCCCAGGCTGCTAGATGACTGCTTGTTTTTTCAAAACACTAGGATGAGCACAAGTCCTTCCAGCAGCAATATGGAACATTCTGAAATCTAAAAAAACCCAAAAAACTCCCCCCCACCACCTAAAAAAAAAAAAAAAAAAAAAAGAGAAAGTGTTTCCCTCCTAACCTGCAACATGTGTTCCTGCTATCTGTGCCTTTTGGGTGTGCATTCCAAGCTCTGGTAGATCAACAACCTTTCACATGCATTGGTGAACTGAAAGGATTGCAATTAATTTACATCCAGAATATAACATAGTGTAGCTTTAGCCTTTTAAAGCCATCTGAGGCAGTGCAGTATGAACACACCAGCACTGTTAAAGTGTTCAGTCCCTGAACAGGAAACATTACAATATAGTAGGGGCACAAACATTCTTTCAGAGGAGAGTAGAAAGAATAAGGAGTATTCTGTGAAAAAATACGGAGAGCAGGAGGACCAGGATGATTTTCTTCAAAGCAGTCTTTGTTGATGGCATCAAACTTGACTCAAAATGAGTAGACCTAATTCTAACATCTCCTGCTTTTCAGTTGCACTGACTTCCTGTCATTATTTGTTAAATTAGTTTCTTAGCAGGGAATGTTTCAATTCTTTTCCTTCATTCCCACCAGTCTAATGATTCTTCATCATATTAATAAGTACAATGAATGTGCTACATTAATGGACAGGAGCATTAGAGAATAATGACATTTCTGAAAACTCTTAATACATTTCACAATTAAAAAGGCATAGATTCAGGGTCTTTTTCAAGTTGGAAAAACCCCAGTCATTTCCTTTGCTACACTTGCTGCCCTATGAAAAGCAGATATTCTGGTAAGGAAATTTCTTTAAGTTTTTCATATGTTGCTTCATTTGAATGCATCAACTTTAAGTGATCCCAGAAACTGGCTCAGATTACTCATCTGCAAATAGCAAGGAGCTATTTGTATCAGGATTTTATACCAAATTCTGAATTCCAGCTAAACAGGGACAGAGAAAATATGTGACTGCAACTAATGGTATTTTTTGCATATGTGAAATTTATATCTAGTACTATCAAGTCTTTAACGCAATAATTATTTTGTGTCATCTATTTATGATGTACTCTTTGTTCCATAGTTCCCCCTACATTTTGCTTGGCTTTCAGTGCTCAGAACTTTTTAAGGTATGAATCTTAAACCACCCATTTAGCCAAGCATTGCCCTTTTGACAGTGAAGAGCGTCAAGTGCAGACAGTCCTGGCATAATGAACTGGAGAAACATGAATGATATGTAGTGCTAAATTCATGTGTACATATCAGCATGTGGTTTTGCATTGCTTTGTAGGACTGGTCTTTCAGGATCTTGTTGTTCTGCTCAGGGAACTCAACTGAAAGCATGAATGGAGGTGTCTTCAGGTAACTGTGAAGACACATTCTAATTGTTTTGCTGAAATGGCAGCACATAATAGTTCCACTCAAGCCAACCTGTAGAGATTGATGTGCATAAAAATATGGATTTTCATGTGTGTGGTATTGAACTATAATTTTGGGGTTTCTTTTTGAGGATCTAATTCATTCTTATGGGAATGAAAACCCACTGAATAAATATGTATTACGCTTCTTTCTTTTTCATTGAAAGCAAACTTTGTGTCAATATTAGCATCACCACTTCTGCAGGGAATAGCCTAATTGTGTCCTGGGACTGCACTTGCTTTTTGTCATGGATTACATGAACTAGGGTTCCTTCAATCGAAAATAAACCAAGAGCATTCATTCCATGATAGCAGACTAATTCAAAGTAAGTCCCCACATGCTACATCTGCTTCTACTACATGGCACTGTTTTCTGTGTTGCTTCTATTTCATACACAAGCTTATTTTTCTAGTAATGAGTGCAAATGAACAAGGTAATAAATTATTTTGTTTAAATATTCTTCTTTACAGGGAACAGAAACAATTTATCACCAATCTCAGTCAATACTGCTGTGTGTGATTTTTTGAGTATATGATATATTCAAGTAGCTTTGCTTTGCTGTTCTACTTGTGTCCCTGCCAGCTGCACATATGTTTATTCCTGGAAAATATTGCATGGGCTGGAAACTTATCAGATGCCTAAGGAGTACCTTGAAGTTTGCTAAAGTTGTCATCATTTATAGTCTTCAAAGCTGTGGATCATTTTATTCATGAGCTGTAATTTCAGCAGCCTAAACCCTCTTTCATGAAATTATCTAAAATGTCATTCTTGCTAATTCTGTATGTTCTGTAGAGTCCTGGGCTAATTTAGAGAATTTGTTCTCCAAGGTGTGGTGTGGTGACAGGATTCTCCATGAAGGACTATCTTTCCCTCTCCCAATGGCTAGTGCTACAGAATAGGTTAACAGTTCTATTAAGCTCTCATTATTTCTTGTCATGGTTGAGGCATCTTGAGAGGACTGATAGCATCAGGAAGATAGATAACTTATGAGTTATGTGATGAAAAAGACCAACATTTACTAATGTGGGACATCACTCACAGCAACAGCCCATTTCACTCTGTGAACAGTTAATATAAAACTCAGCCATCTGGAATACTCTTGGCCAACCTCCTTTTAAAGCTGTTAGCATGACAAAGCCTATACTGGAAGTTTTCCCCATTCCCTTTCCATATGTTTTAGGTTGATTATATGCAGTGACTCAGAATACACTGTATATGCCTGTACTTTATTTGTTTAGTGTAAAATGAGAAGGTAACAAGACAGTCCTGTTATTCTTTATCATGGTTAGTAGGGATGAAATTTGTTATTAAGACTTTCTAAATTAATGATTGACTACACATGAAAAACTGGAGCTTTCATGCCGAAACCTAATGAAACAACTGCTTCATCTGAGTATGGGTGACTCAGAAGATTTTTAGGTTCTATAAAATGGCCTTATGAAAGGAATAAGAAATAGATTGTCTAAGTAGTATATAATTGGTCTAGTTAATATAGTTCAGGAAAACACCTGACATTTATTTAGGGAACATATTTTCAAAGTAATTGATTGAGACCTGTACTACTTGTTTATTTTTGTTATTTTTTTTTCTCCTTTTGTTCTTAGTGCCACTCTCAGGTTTTTGTATTATGCCCATGACTTCCTTTGGGAAGGAGATCCTTCTGAATGCCCAGGCATATCCAGTCATTATTGCCATTATCCCGGTAGTGTTGCTGTTGAGTAGTAAGGAAAGTTAGTCCCCATGTAATGTGTCTAGAGTTGAGATGAAAAGTGGTAGAATTATATGGTCAAGGTTATGAAAGGACATAGTACCAACACCTCAGAATCAACAAGAGGTTTCTATGAATTCAAGTTGAACATGTCGTTGACAGGACCAATACTTTTTTTCCTTTTGGCTGATAGAGGTGTTTTCCAGATTCCCTCTGCTTCCCTCTCTCATCTCCTGTAATGTCATTTCTGGTCTCCTTTTAAACTCCCATCATTGGGTTTTCCCCTGATTTCCGACTGATTGACCTACTGAGCGGGAGAGTAAAAAAAAAAAAAGAAAACTTTTTATCTTTACTCTTTGAATTTGCTATACTCTATCCCAGTCATACTTGCTCCAAAGATTTTGGACCTTTTTGTAGAGATATAATTTCAGAAAAGAATTGGAACATGAAATGTGAATTCATGCAAATGTGTGCAAAGGTCCTTTAGCAGATGTGAAAGCCTCTTCCACATGTGCAGTTTATTCAGCAGCACACTGCGTGACACTGCATACTGTTAAAACAGATGTGCTCTCAACATAGTTTAGTATTTCAGTAATTTATTATCTGTGGTTTTCCCACAGAAAGGTGCTTTCTATCAAAATATAAGAGCAGAAGTGTTCAAAATCCTACTCTCTGATGCCTATTATGTTCAATGACAAAATTCTTTAAAGGACAAAGCAGAAAACTTCTCAAGGTATCATTGGTAAGCTGAATTGTGATAGATTGCAAATATGTAAATAAACATGCTCCAAGGAAGTATCAAGAAATGCTCAACCTTTGTTGGAAAACTTTCAAAGCACAAGTTTGTTGTGATTTGAGCACTTATTGTGTGAGAGTGAGGCCTCTTATGTCTCTAAAGTGTAAGCTGAATAAATTTTTCTCTTAGGTTATATGAGAATTCTGTAAAATACCTTAGACCTTCTAGCTAAGTGGTTTTATATTCATTACATATTCAAACCTTCCTCTGCCTCTAAATGGAAAGGTGTTGATTCTCTGGATGCTGTAAATAAAAATTCTGTTCTGTAAACTTTGACATTAATTAAATTTCCTCCTCTTCACCTAACTAGTCTTTTGCTCTTTAGAGTACAGTATGCTGATACTTTTGTGATCTGGCTGCCTGCATCTGGTGCCTGCATCACCATACAGAAGGAACATTTTGCTTTCTCCGAGTTGTACTTCTTGACTACCACAGCAAAGTAGTAGTTTTGCAGTGATATTTTTGGATTCACTCTTTTCTGAATGAATCCAGCGTCTGTTTCAAAGGTTAATACAGCAAATCCCATCATGCTGAAAAGCTTTCTGCATCAGAAATCATTGTCTTGTGGTGTGTTTCCAAGTGTCTCCTGCAAGGTGCAGACCTTTGACTGGAGCACCCGAGTTTTTACAGTAAAACATAATTGTCAGAGATGTGGTCTTGAAAATTTGTCTAGGTTGTGTGACTTCCACTTTTACATGTGGTATAAAAGTGGTTTGTATGCCACCTATGTGAGAGGAAAGCTATTTCACTCAGTAACTCTTCTGCTCTTGTTATTAATGAAATTCATAATTTTCATTAGAGAAGACCACTGGGGATAAATATCAATGAAATGTCATATTTGGGATCAGCCTTTTTTGAATTCAGGTATGCAAGAAATATACTCTGATCTTGTAATTCATTCTTCTTTCACAGCTGTTCTTCCATTAGGTGAACCTGAGGCTTTGCCTCTCACTACATGAGTGTCATGGGCAGTGGAAAATTTCATGTCTGCCCTTGTAGTACTTTACTTTTCCCATGTTTTGCTTCTTCTCTCTACTCTTGTGTTCCTCTTGGCTTTCTTTTCTGGGTTAGCCACCCACATGGTCTTTTACTCTTTTCAGTGTTTTTCTCTCTTTCTGTACTTGCTTGCCTAGACACAAGCATTGAGGCAAACTTCTCATAAAGAGATGCATATAGTAGCCATTCATCCCACTACTTGACTCAAACTATTTAGTTGTTTTGCCTGTTTTTCTGAACTCCTGGGCAACTCTGAATGTGTGAAAAATACATGTAGTGTAGTACATGCAGTTGGAATATTTACCTATCTTGCCATCTAAGACTTGCAGGCTAGGCATATTGAAGAGTTCTCAATGTTGAAAACCCTGTGAACTCTGCTAACATTTGAAATTAACTTCTTGCAAGGAGAAGAAAGCTCCATTTCCACTCTAATTCAAACCTGGAGGTGGCCTCACTGTGAACAAAAGTAATGCATTGCACTTTATTGCCTTCCCTGAAATTTCTGGGGTAGAAGAGAGCCAGATGGTCAGTGCATATCTCTAACTTAGAGAAGTATGCATGAGATCTCAAACCCCAAATGAAGCTCAAGAACCTGGACGTGAGTTTCACCGAGGGGTTTGTGCTCAATTATGCAAAGGTGACACATAACATTGCTACACTGACAAGTAAATCCTGTGCCAGCTGAAGTGAGCTTGAGCTCCCTGGTTTCCAAGTTCTCAGTATACAAGCTTACACAATTAACCTGTGGACAAAGACAATGACAATGTTGATTAAATTTATTTGGTCTCAATAGACTGAGTTGGTTCCTGTGGAATTGGTAGAAGTCCTTTCCTTTCTTCTAGAAAGGTATATAGCAAAGAATTTACTTTTTCCTCATTCTAATACAGACTTTTTATTTTCGGGGAGGGGGGAGGGAGATGTCTATGACTTTTTTAATGTATTAATATATTCAGCTTTAGCTTTAGTATTCTACAGACATCTATGTAAACTTGTTTCTGCAAATTTATATGAAGTCGCTGATTCCACTGAAGTTACATTCTCCCTTCGTGGGAGGAACAAAGCTGAAATTGCTTCTATTCTGATTTTTATGAGCAAGGACTTCTGGAAGACATCACAGGGACAGCACTGGCACTTCTTTGTTGTTGCCAAATTGTTTCTGCTTTTCCCCCAGATGGTACAAATGTGTCAGCAGATAAAAAGCCATTTCTTGGTGAGATTTGTGAGACAGAGAGTAGACATCTGAATTGAGGCAGCAAATTGTAAATGCCAGTGAGGGATACTGTGGAAAAGACAGACACAGAAAAAGGTGAGAGAGAGTGAAAAATGTATTTGGAGAAATACTGGCTGGTGTCTGTTACTGTCAGGGTTATTTTTTGGGTGTGTTGTTAAGTGTTGTAAGTATTACAATAAATATTCTTTTAATATGTGAACCAATTTTTCATAGATGACATGTCAGATATTAATGATTTTGGGGGCTGGTAGTATTAAGTGTGTGAATATAGATTGGCACTACAGTGAAGTAACTGCTAGTTCAATTTCCATGGATGACTTTATGTAGATCCAGATTATGAACAAAGTTGGACTACTCGTAGTATAATTCAAGAAGACTCACAGCAGGATCATAGATGCTTTGACCCCTATTCTTTGTAAGCATTTTAAAAAATAATATATACCTTTTTTTAAATTCAATTTCTTATAAAAAATTTGCTCTCCTCTCACTTTTCTGGCCTTGCCATCATTAGGAATTTCACAGAGGGCACTCTCTTGATGAACAATGATTTTTCCTTCTTTCTTTGAGTGAAACTACCAGTTCTGAAAACACACTCTGTTTAGAGTTTTCCACTGGTCTTAAAAGAAAGACCTGTCACCCTTTAAACCTGCCTTGAAACATCTCCATTCTATCCAGTAAGAAAGATCCTGCTTATTTGCTGATTTTGTTATCACATTGTATTAATGTAATATTGTAATATTACATTATAATAATATAATATTGATTTCCACATAACATTTTGACTGAGTCCCTATGAGTCTCTTAGGTAGGACTCAGCCACCTGCTCCAAACCAACCTTCTTCCACACTAATTGTCTCAAGACTAGAGAAAATGTAGAAAAAGGACTGTTCCCTTCTCACTGCCAACTTAAGCTGCACTAAGTAGGACAATTTTTCCTTTAAATACCAGGCTTAACAGCATGTGGGAAAGGTAAGGGCAAAGGGCTGAAGAGGACAGGCGGATAATTAGAAGAAAGGAAGGAGAAGACACAGGAATATATATATTCAGGAAAAGGGGGTCATTTGCAGAAAGGAGGACAGTGATACCTGAGCAAAAATGTAGTCTCCAAGTCAAACACATTGGGATGCCTAACACTTAGGGATCTCCTCACATCTGTCACAGTCTGCTGTTACATCTGCCCTCATGTGCCTTAGGCATTTTTAGGCTGGTGTTAAGGATTGCAGGCCTCGGTACCCCACAGTGGTCAGTGGAAGGAGGTGGTCCCAGCACCTTGAATCAGGCAACATGCAAAAGAGTTTGTGTGTATACATCTTTTAGAAAGGTAATTATATACCATTGTGGTTGATTGTGGTAGTGTTTGTTTTTCCTGTACCATACACTGCTATGGTTACTAACTACACTTTTACCATGGAGGTGGTACTAATAAAAAAAAAAAACAACTTCAGTATTCACAATCATTATGTTTCTCACTGCTGGTTATCTTAGTAGATACTCAGGGACAGTTGTGGGTGTTTTAGTGAAATATTATAAACCATTTCTTACTCTAAACACATCTGTATCCAACACCACCATGTCACAAGGCTGGTGCTTTACAGGGTTGATATGTGCACCTCAGAATACCAAGGAGATTGGTCTTCACAGGGTGCGTGTTCTTAACAAAGGCATGTTTTCCCCTTTAATTCCAGCTGTGGAATCATACAGCCTGGGGCAGAAAAATTGTTCTCTTCACTTTTTTTAGCCCAGAATAGACTGTTTGACTAACACATATACACACACACACACATACACACACACACACACACACACACACACACACACACACACACATATTACAGCTCCTTCTTGAACTGCCTGATGCAAAATGGCATCTTGTGTATTTTGCAATAATTTCCTTTTTAACCATTTTGAAATCTCATGGTGTGGTCACCAAGTTTTACAATATTTTAAGTACTAGATATCTGTAATAGAAAGATACTCTCTGATAGAAGCAAAAGTACATTTCTCATCAAATCTGAGATATGTGTGTGTGTGTGTAATGTATTCTGATATTTTATATAGGATTGCCCTAGACTATTTTCCATGCTGCTGTGTAACACTTTGTGGAATAAGCATAGGACAGAATTTTGTCTTTGGAGGATTTTATGGAAAACATCAAACAGATTTAACATAACAATTTTGTGGTAAAGTCCTATATGTGGCTCTAAGTAATAGTTCTGTCAGCCACAAAGAGAGCACCTTCTATTTACTGGTCAATATGCATTCATTAAACAAAAAAAAATAAATCCAAAGAGTATTTAGAATATGCTAAATTACTTTATAAATAGTGATTAGTAAGTCAGACATTATGCCTTTATTCCAATTTGTTGCTGTTGCCACATTGTTTCATTTTGATACGCATTTTTCAATATGGTAGCATTCACATAAACACATTATTCTCTAATAATCTTTCAGAGGTAATTATTCAGTACCGATTTTGATTATAATATACAGTATGAATCACTTAATAGTAGTAGTCTTGAATATAATTCAAGCGTCTTAGTATTTTTTCAAATTCCACAACTTCCTTTCAGTAAAACTCAGCATGTTGAAAGTGAAAGTTTAGTCTGTTCACTGACCTGTGCTGTTGACTTTCTGCTAGTGAAATTCAAGCCAACAGAGATATTGGAGAGAATAAATATCTTTATCTTCTCTATTCTTTCCCTATAACAGTCACTTTTCTCTATTATTGACAATAAATACAGATCTTAAAATGCTCTTATTAGTTCACATCATAAACTTTATTATACCAAATCACTGCTTCATTGGCACTAATTTAAGAGGTTAATTGTTAGTTGGCTTCTTTTGCTCAACATTTTTAGACCTGTAGGTGAAAGAAAGGTTCCTCTTCCATAGGGATACTGGAATGTCACATACACATTATACATTAGAACAACTGAGGCATTCCATAATACATAAAACATGAAAAAACACCCATCTCTATTCAAAACAATTCCAGAGAGTGGAACTCATCTCTTGAACAGCCTGAGCCTGCCAATGCTTTCACTCACAAACCTGGCCATGACTCCTGCTTTTGCATCCTTCTCTCAGCACCTGTGTTCCATGCTGGTTGTCCCAGTTCACAGACTGCATGTTTGGTGTAGATAAAGAAACAACTCAACTTCATAAGCACAACCTCCTTCAAGGTCAGCCAGATGAGCTGTCTTGCCTTTCTTTGGCCAGCTGCTGAAATGCATGAGTTGCATCTTTCCCTTTCTCCAGGCTTTGCAAGATTTATGAGTTCTGGAAGGAGGAACCATGTTTTCTTCAGGTTTGTCTTCCAGTTAACTGACTTTGGTGTAGGCTTTGCTGTAAGCTCTGCCCAGTGTTTTTCCAAAAGTGACTTTTTGTAGACTTTTCCTGCTAAGATGTTACTTTTACCATATTGTCTTGAAATATCTTTGAGATATTTCAATTTTTGAGACCTCTGCTCCTGTTCCGTATTTCAACAAGCATTTGAAATAGACCATGTGAGGAAATGGGGAGAAGAGATAGGAAATGGACACAAAAACATGCTTGTGAGCAAGGTCATTACACACATCTCCTTAGCAAATCATTTTACAAATTTTATGCTGAAGTATAAAATGTACAGTTTATTCATGCAAAGTGCTATAGGTGTGCTCTTATCACAGTGCTGGTTTCTGCTACCTTCTAGCATATAGGCTTAGTTATTTTTTTAAGACATGAAAGTACTTTGAAATAGCTATTTTTAGCTGTGATTGATCAATATGTGCATATTTATATGTATATGGATATTTATATACGTGTCCAGTGTGTCTAGTACATAGCATGTAGGTTGTTTGCATGCAGGAGAGACAGTCTTGGCAAAACAAAGGGAGTTGTGCAAATAGGAAGAATGGCTGCTGGTCTGCTCCAGCAGAATGATTCAATGATTCCTAATAATTTTCTTCCTTTGTGTGTGCATGGGATGTTTATGTCACTAGAACAGCAATAGCAATTCTTAACTCAGAGTACCTTACTCAAGTGTTTAAGCTTGTTTCAGGAATAATTTTCTTGTCAGACTCATCACTGTAAACCTCTCTGATATGTCTGTACTGCCATATGTTGAATTATATAAAGCATGTCCCATTCATGGTGAAAATAACCTAAATGGAGAGGCTGTAGCAATAAGCCTCACTTAGGATGCTGAAGCAGAACTTAAGTGCTGTGCACATACTCCGACAATCTGTCTGCATGGAAACACATTTCAGCTGCAATTGAAATAGTAATAAGGATCTCTGCTGCAGCTTCTTAGGCAAGTAGCTGGGATATGTGCCTGCTTTCTCTCTGGTCCCAACTGATTATACTGACATTTTGACATTTGTCATTTTCCAGTATGTATCTTTGAAAAGCAAAAGCATTTTTTAAGCCTGTGCCATCACTTGTTTCACAGAATGCATACAATATATCGTGATGGTGCTTTCATCAGGTTAACATTTCTTTCCAATCATGCCATGAAAGAATGTGCGTCAATTCAAGAAAAATGAAAGGAGAAGGAAGAAAAAGCTAGCACACTTTTACAGTCAGCCAGAGTTACAGATTTTGCAATATTCTTTGATATTTTTTCTTGTTATGCTAATGATTCATTATCTGTTTTTCAATTGCTCTTAAAAAGTTGGAAATCAGTAAAAATTGATCCAGACAATCTGTCTCCTTCAGCCTGAAAAGAAAAGGGTGTAAGAGTTTTGTATTTTGAATGGAATCATTTAAGACATGTATTTTTGTGGCTTATCTGTAGAATTAGTCAAATTATGGTGTTGCAGCAGACTTTAGCTGAAATGTGAGCTGTCAAGTGCTTTTGTACTAATGCTTTGATGCATATGCATGGAAGATGAACTTGGAATTAAAGTGTTAATGTTACATGAAAAGGCAGTTCATTACAAAGTTCATTACAGGTAGTAAGAGTCCTTTAAAAAAAAAGCACAAGGGAAATGACACCTTGTATCAAATTTTTATTAAAAGAAAAAATTAAGTTTTTAACAGCACTGCCTAGAACACTGTGCTAAGAATGGTGTTTCCATTGGTCAGTGAGTTACAGGTGTACAGATACACAGTAAAGGAAAATCACAATAGAATGAACCTCATTCTTCTGAAGAACGTTAGCACAAAGCTTATATGCCTCTTCTGTACTTACTGAAGCCTTATTTGAAGGATTAAATTGAAATTTAATGATGCAGAAACTACTCCCTCTGTCTCTTTGCAGAGGAACCAAGCTCAGTTCCCTCAAGGATATCTCATGACTGATTATTTGAACTGGGGAGGGGCACAGACCACAAATAAAGCACAATCAAATAGTCCATAAGTGTGATAGATAAATGATATGTTGAATAAGACTCCAACAAACCCACCCCCAAAACTTGCATGATTTGAAAATAGCTCAAACCAAACATTTATTTACTAAGTATGGTTGAGAGCACAAGTATAGAAACTTCTAAGGGTTTTCTAAAGGCAGAATAAAAAAGTAAAAAGGTGCTAAATGTGTCTCAGTGTCATTAGTGACAGAAACAGCCTCAGGTCATAATCTTTTTATTATAAATGGGAAATCTAATCTAAATCAAAGGAATCTCCTTACTTTCTGTTTATAGTATGTTTTCTAGTGAGCAAGAACTCCAGTTTCAGAGTTGCCTGTAGAAATTTACGGTTAATGTGCTAAGGCATCTAAGGGATGCTTGAATGCATCCCCAGATATTAAATCATAATGGACTGTCTCTGAAACACCAACCCTGTATTTTTATTATTATTTTAGGCTCTTCTGCTATCCAGCTGTGGGGAGCAGGGTCATGACAAGCATTTTGGACTTCTGTGTAATTGTTTATCTGTGCTTCTATTCAAGAGTTTGAGGAACAAGAGTTTACCAGAAAATTTTAACTTTTTTTCTCTTGCCAAGGTTCATGGTCTAGCACACAGAAAACATAAAATGTTCAAGATCATAGTGTAGAGCTTCTCTTCAGATTATTTCAGTGAGTAACTATTGCTCAATGACTTTTACATGGGCAACCCAATCAATCCTGTGCTTGTATAATAGATGGTGCTCTCACATATGAATGTGAGAGCTTTGAAGAGATGTTGTTGTTGATTTTAGTTTGAAACAAACATTTTCAACATCCCCTTGGCTTGAAACAGTTATTTATTATTTACAGTGTAGGTATTTGAGGGCATTATTCAGATAGAAGTTCCTTGATTTAACATTCAAGACAGCCCACAAGATAACAACCCGGAGAAACTGGAAGGAGGAGGAATTGGGTTTTAACCTTCATGAGCTGCAGTGGGGAGTCTCAGCAAAACTCATGCTGAGGATCTGCACTGGCAAAATTATTTCCAAAAAGTACCCACAGAATTTAAAGGAAGTCAGACATGCTGATTATAAAATAATCACAAAATGAACAAAAATACCTGGTTTTAAGACAGGCATGGTTCATGTGAGATTCATCATGAGCCTCAGAAGAGGGCAAAGATGATTTTCTGGCAGACTAGGAACCTGTGTAGGCAGCCTAATTTCACTAGATGGGTTAAACTGAAGGAAGCAACCTTAATGAAGTTTTATATGTTCCAAAGAATGAGACAATGAGGTCTTTTCTCAAGTTGTCTCCTGACAGAAGGAAATAATTACAAAAATACAATTATGTCTTAACAGATGAGGAATATAGTTTTACCTATGAGAAACAAGA
>VWYE01002774.1:913300-926730 GCA_013398995.1 Alaudala cheleensis
AGGATGGGAAGATGGCAGGAGACAACATATAGGCAAATTCTCACTCACTGTGTAATGTCATACATAAAACGGCTTTAATGAAGTTGTGATATTTACACCCGGCATGGACCTGTCTCCTGGGATTCAGTTCTTCTCTCATTTACATTGTTTTAAGCATGCTTAACTGCTTAACATTTCAAGGGGTTACTGTGGATTTTCCACAGTGATGAGCTAAAATCAGGGTGACCTTTTCCTTGCTTTAGTAGCAAGATGTTGATTCTGATTAACCACAGCATAGGGGCAACTTGCTCTTCAGCTTCTGCAGGGTTAGAAATATGAGCTGTCTTTAAAGTAAGACATGAGCAGTAGGTGACATTTTGTTGAGAGTCAAATGAGCCTATCACCAGGGCTCACTTTGAATGCCTTGTAAGGCTGGCCCTACATACATCCCAAATCACCTATTGTGATTTAACTTGTTCCCTTCATTCCAGTTTTGTTTACAGCTGTTTTTGTCTAAAATGATATAGGTTGCTTAACTGTACACTTATATCACAGTATGGATTCTTCAATAATTTATANGGTCTAGCACACAGAAAACATAAAATGTTCAAGATCATAGTGTAGAGCTTCTCTTCAGATTATTTCAGTGAGTAACTATTGCTCAATGACTTTTACATGGGCAACCCAATCAATCCTGTGCTTGTATAATAGATGGTGCTCTCACATATGAATGTGAGAGCTTTGAAGAGATGTTGTTGTTGATTTTAGTTTGAAACAAACATTTTCAACATCCCCTTGGCTTGAAACAGTTATTTATTATTTACAGTGTAGGTATTTGAGGGCATTATTCAGATAGAAGTTCCTTGATTTAACATTCAAGACAGCCCACAAGATAACAACCCGGAGAAACTGGAAGGAGGAGGAATTGGGTTTTAACCTTCATGAGCTGCAGTGGGGAGTCTCAGCAAAACTCATGCTGAGCATCTGCACTGGCAAAATTATTTCCAAAAAGTACCCACAGAATTTAAAGGAAGTCAGACATGCTGATTATAAAATAATCACAAAATGAACAAAAATACCTGGTTTTAAGACAGGCATGGTTCATGTGAGATTCATCATGAGCCTCAGAAGAGGGCAAAGATGATTTTCTGGCAGACTAGGAACCTGTGTAGGCAGCCTAATTTCACTAGATGGGTTAAACTGAAGGAAGCAACCTTAATGAAGTTTTATATGTTCCAAAGAATGAGACAATGAGGTCTTTTCTCAAGTTGTCTCCTGACAGAAGGAAATAATTACAAAAATACAATTATGTCTTAACAGATGAGGAATATAGTTTTACCTATGAGAAACAAGATGATGAAGATAGATAATTTGTGAGTCTTCTTTTCTCCTCTAACCCTTCTCTCCTTCACATACTTCCTTTTATAGCTTCTACTGTCCTAAATTTAACTAAAAGAGCAGATTATTTTAGTAGATTTTTTTTCTGAGTGGAGACTAATATATATATATATATATANAGAGTCAAATGAGCCTATCACCAGGGCTCACTTTGAATGCCTTGTAAGGCTGGCCCTACATACATCCCAAATCACCTATTGTGATTTAACTTGTTCCCTTCATTCCAGTTTTGTTTACAGCTGTTTTTGTCTAAAATGATATAGGTTGCTTAACTGTACACTTATATCACAGTATGGATTCTTCAATAATTTATATGAAATGTGTAAATAAGAAATAATTTATATGAAATGCATTCTTGTTTCTTCTAGGTCTAAATTAATTTACATGGCATTATGTTTGTGCTAAGTCTGGACTTTTGACATTTTGTATATCAGACTACGGAAACAGACCTGCTTTTGAAACAGAGAAAATAGTCTAATAATGGTTATATTTTGCTTTTCTTTTATGAAAAATTGAAATAAGAAAATGAGAATTTAAAGGGCAATACCACAGGATAGGTTAAAAAAAAGTCTTCTTGTCTAAATTATTTCCAAATGAAAATACACAATAGGTATATGAAAGAAGTCTTCATATTAGCTTCATATGCCATCTTTGCTACAACCTTTACCTTTTGATTTATTTACGTACAGATATATATCTCTATATATACAAACTCTCCTACTTGTAATTTTTCACATATCTCACACATTTCAAGGAGTTGTATTAACACATTCCAACATTTTGGTTGAGCCAGCTATTATTAAGCAGATGCCATTGACATTTGGATTTTTGAAGGCTGGTTAAAACTTTTCTGAAAACAAAAAAAGAATCATTGAAGGTGACTGTTTGGAGAGATTTCCAGTGAAGTCTAAGAGGTTTCCATTGGCAACATGAGATAACTGCTGCCTGTTTACATCTGTGCCTGCTTGCTGGCCCAGACCCCTTTCTGTGTGCTAGTTCAGGAGAAGGCTAGAACTCAGAGGAATTTCTGTCCTGTCAGGAACAAGGGAATACTATGGCATTTCAAAATGAAAACATATTTCTAATATTATAAGTTATTATTCAGAAATACAATTAGATTTTCTCTTTTGCTTCATTTCCACCAGCATGTATGGAAGACAAAGTCTTGGTCCATTTCTTCCCCTTCTAGTGTCCCATGGCAGTCAGCATGCACATCTCCTGTTGTCTCCCACCAATGCTCCAGGAAGAACACTGCTCCTTCAGCCCATGTTTTTGTGTGAAGCAGACAATCTTCCATTTCCACCAGGAAAGCTGCAGAATATCTCTGAAAGCAAGCAAGGTGGTGATGAGACAAGAAAGCTTGTTTGGTTTCAGACCTGACCACTCATGCACAACAATATTACCTTGGATAAACAGTGTTTTTTAAGCACAAGCTTGAGCAAACAATTGTAGGTAAATTGAATCAGCCTACAAATAGCTCTGGGAGGCAATGTGTCTCGTACCACAGTTCAGAATAATTGCTTACTAGCTTCCTTTTGCTCTTGGGGGATAATAATCAGCTGCTTACCTCTGTCTGTAGTAAAGCTACTAAACATCAACACAGAAAGCCCAACATAAATGTACACTTGCTCATTGGCTTCATTTTGCTGCTAAGGCTTTCATAACACTCACTCCTTATTTGATGCAGTGTGCAAGTCCTTACTTGCTTTCTATGCATTTGTAATCTTTATCTCTCATAACCATCTAAAGATATAATTTTTATCTCCTTTCACCCGTATGAAGTTTGAGCAAACCTGCAGCCCAAAATGGTCTGCTTTTGCCCCCTCTATTTGTAGAGAGGAGATAATAAAACTTACTCATACTCCTAAAACACTACAGAAACACTGATTCTTAATTCTATGTGGTATATGAAATGTATTTACACCATATTTATGTTAGAATGCCACAATGGTGTAAAGCATTCTCTCCCATATATGAGAATCAATCTCAACGTGAATAACACTCAGTGATTTGTTCATGTCAAAGGGGTAGAACTCCATAGTATGGGCAGCTAAGATCCCAAGAACCTCATGTAGTTAATAGCTTTTGTCACTCTGTGCCGTAAGATTGGATATATTATCCCTTAATCATTATAGGCATATCTAAACCCCTTTGTAATTTCACACAGATATATACTTACTGTATTAGTTTAATTTCTTGAATGTACATGGCCCATTAGGAGTCACTTAGGAACTGGACTGAAAGAGAAAACACAATTAGCCTTCAGCTTGAGTGGTCCTTTTAGTTTAACCTCCAAAACTTCTGGTTAACCCCTGCAGTATGAAGTAAGTGCACCACTGTAAAACCTCCTTTTAACAGATGCCATTTGCAGGGCTTGCCAAAATAGATCTTGAGGGTGTTCAAGTTGTTTTGCTTCCCTTTTAAAGGTTTTCAGCATAACACCTGTGATATTTATACTGTTTTATTCTAAAGAGCATCTTCCCCATTCTGGAGGAAATTGAGACTGTTCCACACCTGCTCCCAAGCACATCCTGACATTTTGAAAATAATTGCATATGGGACACACACCATGCTCACTCAGGTTGAATAGCTGTTCCAGTTTATACAGTCAAAGTAAAATGTAATGATTGCACATCAGGATTAACATGGACTTAAAGTTCTCTGAAATCAGAGCCCACAAAATACCAATCCTTTACCCAGTCAACTCCATCTTCATGGATGCCTTTGTAGGAAACAGATGGATATGCTCATATTCATTTCTTCAACCAGCACCAGATTTATAATTCTGCAAGTTGACAAATAAAAGTAAGTTGTAATGGATGGTGGTGTGCAGAGCAATATGCTATAAATTCTCATAATAAGTGTTTATAATATTGAAATTTATTGGCAAAAGTGTTCTTATGTGGGAATTACAGACATACCAAAGTTAGTATGTGCAGTTGTGGAGAGGGCAAAAGGATTTTCAGCAACCCATAATATTTTGAAAGTGTCAGCTGCTACAAAATGTTGTTTCAGTCACCAGAGAGGTCTTGGACAGTAACTGTTTTCCCTTTTCTTTATCATCCCACCATATACTTATTTTAATGTATGAGAAATAATGCCAAGAACAGTAGTCTTGACTTATTTCATGGTGTGGGGACTAGACTTGGCACATTTTGCTTGATATTGCCATCTCAACATGACTTTGTTCTGAGGTCTCATCACATCTGGGCAATTCTTCCAAGATGACAGAACTTTCCTATTTTCACCATAGGGCATTAGGAAAGACAGGTGTCTTTCCTAATTACCCAATTTGAAATCTAGGGGTACAACTAATTACAAGTGGTGCCTGCTGTCATAAAGTTTCTTATTGCTGATGGAGTTTATATCTTTCAACAAACACAAGCATTCCATTACTTTAAATACATTCTATTTTAACCTTTAAATAAATGAGGTTCTTTTTCCTAATGGAAAATAAGCTGAGACTGGATAAGCAGACCTTTCAAAAACATCTCTGGGTTAGATGTTTTATCTTGGTTTCATCACTAGCTTTGATATCTCTTATATCATAGTGACGGGACCACTACATTTAAATATGGTATTTTTACAGATATTAGACCAAATGTAAGGTTCTATAATTTTTTCATAATTCATATGAGGTGAAGAATAATTCTGTTGAAATGCAGGCCTTGGACTGACTGTAATGTGTATCCTTCAACTCATTTATTGTCCTGTTTTTAAACTGTGATTCAGATACTTGCATAGTAAATATTGTCTGACATTTTACTGCCTTTCCATGGAAATAGCAGCAAAAAAGCAGAGCAGTAAAATTTAAAAATACAGGCAATTAAACCTATACTTTTACATCTCATAGTGTTAAATATGATTTTTTTTTACAGCAGCTATTTATTATTCACCCTGTCTGCCCTTTTCTGCACACACGTACTCATAGCAGCAGAGGTTTTGTAGTAGTTTAGTTCCCCTAGGGCTGTGTCAAGAGGTCCACAATAAAATATAAGACCAGAATTATTGCTGGCATAAAGCAGTTTGTGGCCACCAAAAGCTTGGTTCATCATTGATTAGTGATTGGTATCCTGCTGTAGTCATTTCATTATTATGGAAATAAAGGAAGTTGCCTGAAAAGGAGAGAGGAAGCAATAACTTTATGTAAGAGGGGCTTTTTTCCATCTCCTTAGTTTGCTTAGCTTAAGAGTTCAGCAGGATCATAATGAGGAAAGACCAAAGCATGGTATCTTTTTAATGTTCTAATAGAGTGCCTGTGCAGTTATTTTATATAATTATAGAGCAGAATAGATTTTAACAATTCTATAGTTAAAGTATTTGTCATTTCTGTAAAAACTTCTAGAGATCTAAATTTATGATATGCTATGATGACCAAAACCCTGTACCTCAAAATGACTGAAAGTTTTCAGTGTCATTTCCTTTGTTTGATAAATGTACAACGTATAAAAACCCAAATGGCTGCACAGTGGTCACATTATACAACTTATTGGGCTTTTGTCTAACCACAGAATGCACATCTTAGCCCTTGGGAAAAAGATTTGTCTTCCTTTTCTTTCCCCTTAAAACTCAAGAAATGCAGGTCAGTTTCAAGAAATAACCCACTTCACTTAGCTTTATGTTAACACAAAAAATATTAAATTTATTGTAACCAGTGGTAGCATTTAAACATACATAGAAAGAAAAATGAAAATACATCAGGAAAAGATCAATACATATTCCAGTATGTTGCAGAAAAATATGTATCTGTGTCAGAAAATTGCTGAAATCATCAAAAGAGGGCAGTGAAGAAAACTGGCAATGGAAATAGGGCACGGAAATAAGTATTAATATGTTTGGAGCAAAAAGGGTCTAAACAGTGATGCAGATCTCTTGAGCAATAATAGAATATTCAAATTGCTTAAAAATGCATAAGTGGCAGAAGTGATCTCTTTGTATTTCCTCTCCATTTTTGGAAAAAAAGGGAAAGAAGTAAATGATAGAGGTGTTTGAAAAGATAATGATGATAAAACCTTTTTTGATCCTGTGATAATTTGAGAGAATGCCTAGTACTAAATAATAAAATGATAGACATTTTGAAAAGAGCATTTATCTTTCATTCAGAGGTTTTGAAAGAGGTAGGTGAGGAATTCTCTCAGGATCTGATCTTCATTTTTTCCATTTCTTGGAACACCAAATAAGTTCTGGAAGAGAGGTAATGTTGGATAATAAGAGTTTAGAAGGACTCTTGAGGAAATTATTTATATTATTTATATTCAGTGCTTAGAAATGTTCTTAATTGGGCATGTTATGAAATTTCAATCAACAAATAGAAGTTGTCTGGAAATCATATGGCATTCCTCAAATTCACTAATAATACATTATCTCTACTTCTCCACATGTAATCAGTTCCTCAGAGATTTCTGTTAAAAATATTGCATTTAAAGGCTAAATCCCTAATGGTTTTATAAGTGCTTTAGGTCCTTTGATGCCAAAGACTTCAAAAATGACCAACAGAATAATAACATTTATGGCATTATGTACCATAATAATTTATAATATTCACAGCAATGGAAAGATAGGGAAGTAGCAAATGCTAAAAGATTGAAATTGTAGTGTTCTTGTCTTCAAAAAGCCTTGAACCTCCAAAGTGTTTAGAATTCTATAACTGTTATATCATGATGGCTCAATTATTTTTTGAGTCTTTAAAAAACAACTAACATGATTTGATGACCTGTATTTTCACATGTCTACTAAAAAAAAGTAGAGCTTTATTGCAGGGGATTTTAAAATGGGTTTATCATGTCTTGGGAGAAGCACTCTAACTTTCTATGTCTGACATGCTCTCATCCAAGAAGGACTTAATCTTGTCATATGAGGCTAATTACAGTGCTTTTGGTCAGTCAAAGAAAGCATCTTGGAGGAAAAGTTTATGTGGCAGTTTTGAGTAATTGCCTTATGTCAAGTTACCATTGTATCTAAAGAAGTAAACTTTCCAAGTTCAGTAAATATTTCCTCACATTAAAGTGGATATTTAAGTTATTAAGAAAGAGCTTAAATGCTAAATTATTAGAAAAGAATTTCAACATTAAGTTATTTGAAAAGAACTACTTCTAGTATATTAATGCTGTACCATAGTTTAATCACCATCTTTTATTTTAAAATACAAATAGTACATCAACTTCGTCGATATCAAAATACTCTTTATTTCAAATACAGGAGTTTAATTCTTAAGACAGCATTAGACTTTACCAAATAGGAGCCAATTTGACAATGTTTCTGAAAGCAAGTTAATGTGAAATGTAAAAAGACAAGAAAAAAATATATTTAACAAGTAAACTTTGAAAATACCTAAAGAGTTGTATTTGATGCAAGAATTCAGTCTTTACAATAACTATGCTCCTTCAGGGCCAAAGAGCCCTGTTGGCAGAGCTGACTGCAGCTGTGTGAAATTACTTGGAGGTGCAAGTAGGTATGGTGGGAAAGGGCTCCCTGAATAGCTGGTCCCCAACTCCTGCCCACACCTGTTCCATATCCTGGTGTTGTGGCAATCTCCAGGATTTGGATTCTGTGGGGCACTGACTGACATAGGTGAGGTTGTCCCAGTGCCTGATGGAGATAAGTCACAAGGCTGTTCTTTCCCCTGGAGTAAGGGCCAAACAGCATGGCTGGATTCAGTGTTGGTGTGGGGACCACGGGGATTATTCTGGCAGGTTCTGCAGGCATGTGAGCTTCTGTGAGGACATCACACATAATCCTGTCCTCCTCACACAAGTGCATCCTCTACTGAACCTAGTAGTTTTTCTGAGGGAAGAGTTTTTGGGTTAAATTATTTTATGATTATGCTGTTATAATTTTTTTTACAATAATACTTGTAACACTTGCATATGCTATTTTATTCAGAAAAGGTAACTATTTTGTGTCTAGATAAATTGCATGTGTGATTGGGCCAGATTTTCAGAATGAATTCTGTATAATTACTTGTTTTTCCAAAGAGTTAGGGATACTGAATTAATTACACACGAACACATATAAATATATGTATATATGCATACACATATATGTATATGTAAACATATTTGCAATTTTTATAGCTGTGTGCTATGAACTAACTCCCTGCACATTTGGGTGTTTGCATGAAAATACATGACTTGTCCTCATGTCTGATGTCAGCTTTTCTAAATTATACACAGCTTTATGAGGAGAAGAGCAGGAGCTTTTTGTAAGTGTCTCCTTTGTTTTAACTGCAAGGCTATTTCTTAATGATTAAAAAAAGTTTTGGGTACTTTAAGTCATATTGAAGGTAATGCTTAGAAAGAGAATTCAAACACTGTTCTGCATCCAGCTCTTTGAAAGACTTGATTGAATGACTTCAGTGAAGCATTTTGAGATAAATTACATGTTTTTATTTCACTGGCTTCTTACAAATTTAGGACGGGGAATACAAAATGGTAACTTCTAATACCATGGGAAAAAGGAAAGGAACACTGAATGTGGATGAAAGTGTAATGCAACTGTATAATCTAGTTACATAAACTTTGCAAATGGTAAAAAAATTCACAGTCATGATTTAGTATTTCCAGTAGACAAACTCAGCATTTTTCATGGATTTATGATTGAAATCTTGGCAGCATGGTGTAATCCTGTGTTTGTGTGATGAGAATAAATCCTCACTAAAAACAAGATCTTTATTCCCAAAGAAATGCTTGCAATAAGACAGGAAGATAGTATGTGAAGAGAAAAAGAAGATAGAAAGGTAATATTCCTTATGTGTTCCTAAAGCCATGTAGCATCTCTAGGCTTTCAGTATGAAGTGAGAGTTTAATTTTACAGTTGAGCTTGGAGACATTTTTATAGTTCTACATTCAGTTCTTTTATGTGGGCAGTACAAAGTACTTATCAGAACACACACATTTTTTAAACCACAAGGTTCTTTATATACTGTGTATCAGCAGTAGTGTCCTAAATTTAGGATTAGAGAAAATACCAGAAGTTGGATCATTAGATAGTCAAAATGGAGATAAGATTAACAGTGTACCTGAGAACATACATGTCTTGTACATTATCCCTGTCCTATTATCCTTATTTATTTTTCACTTTTAAGACATGGATTTGCTTTGACTCGAGAAAAATAAAAAGAAGATGAGTTAAACAGGTGTTCATTGCAGCATAGGCAATACAACTAACAGTTATCTTACTGTGCATTGTGTGTATTATGTTAAAAACTTAGAAAGCCTAGTAAAAGGCTGAGCAAGTGCAAATTAAACTAAAACACAGGAAACAGCCTGTCAAAGAGAGAAGGGAATAGCAGGCTGCTCTGTGATTTCTGTAGTGCGCCTGTGGTGCAAAACTGCAACTGCTCTTTTAGTCAGTTTTCTTCTTTTCCAAGACATAAGCTTGAAATAACAAGTGCAAACTGTGTTGCAGCATCTTAGTGTTGTGTTTTCACAGCATTAAACAGGTTGATAAGTATTTATTGTCTACCAGTGGTAGGGGAAATAGGGGGGTTGAGTATGAGAGTAAGTAGAAGTCCTTGAAAATCAAAAGCCTCCTGGGGCCACTTGAGGGCAAGATACTTTTAAGAGTGGATCAAGAAATCAACTACCATGAGCAAATAATCCGTGAGAAAGTTGAATTACATTTGAGAAAGCTGGATTTTGTCCTTGTCCTTTTTTGTGTAGAGGAAGCTACCTTTTTACTGTATAAATGTTTTGCATGCTTCCACACCCTCATCTGAATACAAGCAGGTTTTCAATTGGAGCAGCAGCAATTTCCTCACTTTTGTAGAAGAATACATTATAATGAAGGAAATCTGATGAGTCTACAGTGGAGAATGAAAGTAGTGATGATAGCCTCTCACTGTATTTTCTAGGTAGTTAAAAGACAGATAAAAGTTAGGTTATTCATCTCACTGAGCTGCAGTAGCCTTGGAAGAAGTAGGAGATTGCAATGAACTACTCATGGGAATTCAAGAGCATGAGTGTGGTCATACTGAATCAGAGCGAATACTTAGGTAATCCATTTTCCTGTCTGTAGCAGTGCTCAGATTTTTAGGGAAAGCGTGCAAGAAACATACAGGGACTTTGGCGGGGATTTTGACCATCAGAAACTGTCAATGTTAATATATTGCCTGCTTACAACCAAAAAGGGTTATTATTTCTTAATTTTATTAATTTTTAGTAATATTTCTTACTGCAATAATTGCAATAAGAAATATTTTATCCCTTCCTAGCATACTATGCAGCTGATTCTTGAGCATGAAACAGCATCTTGTTCCCCATTCTCTTGTAGGTGATAGAAGATGGACAGCTGACAGAAAAGGGCACAAAAACCAGTATAAACTGCATTTTTCTTGTGGTTCACTTTGGTTCTTCAGTGAAAGTAGAGGCATGTCATAAAAATGCATCATTGCTTTTGTCTCCAAAGTAGCCCTAGAGCAGAACATCTAGACATCAACTCTTACTAGGGCCAGGAATAAAAGATCTGTGAGGTTTAAACTTAATGGTCAAAGCGGCCATGTTGTAGTATATTTCTGAACAAATAATCTGTCACCTTGATGAGCATTAAGTACCAAAACATAACTTCTGCGATGTATTTGCTGTCCATTTTGTTTGACAAATATGAATTCACCAGCACTTTAAGGTGTATATGGCTTACACCAAATTCTAGGTATCCATTAGAAACACTTAGTGCACCAGATGATGGGATATAGCCCAGGTCATGCAAAAATTCAGCAGTCATTGTGATTAAGAGTTTACAGAAGAGTTTGTTGGGGATGCACAGGAGACACTTTGGTCCTCAAGAAGTGAAAAGGAGATCTGTGGGCAGCATGTCCCTGGGGAGGTGTGTGAACATGCAAAGGCAGCGTTATGGCAGGACAAAATGACACCTCAAGCAGAAGCAGGAATAAACATGTTTGCTGTCTCTCCAACTCTGAAGTTACAAAGGAGATGAGACAAAGGAGACATATGGGGAACTTACCTCCCATGGAGAATTGTGGTAGGTTTTCATTGTATCAGCTTCCTCCATATAACTCCCATCTGCTGAGGTTAAAGAGGTTTTTTTTCTGATAGTGGATTTTCCCGAGCTCCTGCAAGATAATAATGCATGTTTATCATTTCTTGCCATGACATCAGATAAGGCAGGCTCACCTTGTCTTTATGCCTATTCCAGCAATGATAAAGAAAAGAGATTACAGCACACCTTCCCTGGGGTCTGAAAAGTTCCTGTCATAGACTGATTGCTTAGCCCTGCTGAAAACAGGTGTCTCTCTCCAGGGAGATGAAGCTGGAATGAATAAGTCTACAGTGACTGAAATGTACTGGATGTACAAGTCTGTGACAGCCTAATGTGGTTCCTGGTTTTCACAAAGACACCTAGCATTACATTTTCTTTCCATGGTCTTCCCTTTCTGAACTTGCACACTAGAATTAAATGAGGCAGAAGGTCTGCAGCAGGGTTTTTTCCCTGGGTTTAAAGGCTTCCCTTCATATTTTTTAATAATCCATATATTTTGGGTGGATAAAATGTGAGTAAGGGAGGAAGACAAGTAACATTTTTATCCACTCTGTCTTTTAAAGATTCTTTTCACTTACCTTTAAGAATGACTTTCACAGCAGTAAGGCCGTCAGACAAATATTATACTAAAGATGAAACAAGATGACCAATTTGATGGTCATAGTTTTGGTCATCATAATTTCTCACTTTTGGGAGTACTTGTGCTTAAATAAGATTTTGGAGTATTCTGAGTTTTTGTTTAAATTTTTTTTTCTCCTGTATCTTGAAATTAAATCATACTACTGAAATTTCAAGACCATAATTCTCCTTCTATGGGGAAATGGTAGCAAAATCTGCCATCATATGAAATAGTACAACGTCTTGAGAGTCTTGAAGCAGATAGAATTTAATGAAGCCAAATTTGATAGAGATATGCTTTCCAGCCTTGTGTGTATTGGGCAGGTGAGAATACATTTTGGCACTGCCAAGTACATGCAGTTTGTGTCTTTTGCAGAAAAGTAGGCGAAGGAGATGTCCTGAGGCATGTTTAATGGACTGCTCACAGAGGAGACAAATGGTATTCCAGTGCTCCAAATGCTTTTGCTGTCAGTAATATTAACTTCAATAGTTCCATAATAAGTATCTCTAGATGATATCTTCCAAAAGTGTCCCTGTGGCCTGCAGTTCCAATAGTCGTAGTAGGAAATGTTGGAGATTTCTGGCCGCAACTGCTTTTCCCAAGTGTCATTTTTTTTCAGCCATGGAGCCAGCAAGACTATCTTCCTTCTACAGTGCTTCAGTTATGTTTATTTTTTGATTCATATTATATGTTTATTCACTGATCAGTTGATTGGTTGGTCTTACAATTTTCTTTACTGCAAGTATCTAATCAGATTCTGATTCATCTGATGTTAATTTTGCTTAAGCTAACATAATGATTCAGTAGAGGAAATTGCATAGTGCTGTGAAGTTCCAGACAGGTTATAAAGGTCTTCCTTTATCTCGAAGAGCTGAGGGTGAATTTTAAGAGTTCTACCATTTAGCACACTTACCATTCAAACATTGATGTCATCCCGTAGCTCATGTGTTCCTGAGGAACCCTATTGGCTTCATTGGGGTTACTGATGGAACCAAGGGTTCCAGGTTCTGAGTTTTGCCAGGGCTTTTGCTCTAAACTTGTCTTAGATTCTTACTTGGCACTGTCTCCTTTTGTTCTCCTTTATGGAAACTAACTTGTTCAAGTTAATAAATTAGATGCTGGTTTAGTCGTATCAGATCTGCCACAGCAAAGAAACCTGCATATTCTGAAGGCAGAAACATGCCTTAGAGTTTCTTGTATTTTCTAAAAGTTTCCCCTTTCCCACAGAGACTGTCATAGCCCACCAAATGAATTAACTAGAAGTCATATACTGAAAGGCTCTGAGAAAGGAAACACTTTTACTGTGAGCACTGGCACAGGTCATCCAGAGAGGAGTCTCTACCCAGGGAGATATTGAGAAGTCATCCAGACTTGGTCCTGGGGAAACGACCCTAGATGGCCTGGGCTGAGCAGGGGGCTTGGACCAGATAACCTCCAG
>VWYE01002775.1:0-21655 GCA_013398995.1 Alaudala cheleensis
ACATTTCATGGAGTTTTGTTTTGCTTTACCTTTGAGCAGCCCCATGACAAAACCAGAGAGAGGCTGTGAGCAGAATGACAGAGCAGTGAGAACATGACTGAATCCATAAGGAGAATATTTGATGGAACAGGTGAATTTATCCTTTATTGGCCACAGGAAGAAATCTAATGAACACCCTGACCCCACTCCAGACCAACGTGGGGCTGGATTAAAGGCACATATTCCACAGCAGGTTTTAAAATACGTTTTGTTTAGTCTGAAATTCCTTTTCCTTAGGTCAGAGCCAGGTAATAAACCACCTCTGCTGGGGCTCTGGGAATCCAGTTTTTCTGGCCCTGTTGTTTTTCAGGACACCACCATCCATCACCAGCCCCAGCTGTGAAATGTTATGGAGCTGCTCAGGAGCCAGGGTGGTTTCCTGCTCTCTGCTGTGGCTCAGGTTGGGTGAGCTGGAGAGTGAATTCTGCTCTCTGCATGCAGGAACTGAAAGGAAAGGAGTTCTGTTACTTTCATTTGCATAGCTGCAAACCTGAAAATAACTTCTTTGAGGTACAGGAAGCTCACAGAATAATTGGGAACAGAATATTCATCACAAACCTGTTAAAATATTTGTCTGTATTAGTTAAAAATTGATTTTTAAAGGAAAAGCAGTGAGAAACCAAGTTCATGTAAGATAGACTTAAGCTATCTTTTGTGGCCAATCTTTTGTCACTGGATAAATAGTGATTAAAATTTTAAAATTGCTCCAGCAAGGGAAAACAGATTTTTTTTTAATTTTTTAAAAAATTATTTGTGAGGATTTTCTGTGGACAATATGTAATTTTACTTTGTGCCATTCTATGGGACTGCTACTCATGACCTGAAGTTTCATGGTGCTTTTTGCAGCTGTTTAGAATTGCTCATTGGGCAGGATAGACAGGCCACAGAAGGATTCAGCTCCACTTTGAATCCAGTTCTGTTTTGAAATGTTTCATTTTCAACGTCAAGAAACTGCTGAAATGTGTGTGGTCTGTTGACAGATGCTGTAAAGGAATTAGGAACCACTTTTGTCAAGGTGCAATTCAAAACATTTAAACAAATTGACATGTTTTTAGGGCTTTGCCATATGTTCCATTCATCCCAGAAAGGGTCCTGTGGCAGTCACAGTTTGGGGTGATTTTGGCTCTCTTTCCTATTCAGGCCCTGACACTGATGGTCAGATATTGGAGACAGAAACACTTGAAAAATTAAATACCTGAAAAATTACACACACAACACACAATTTTCAAATTTGTGTTTAAAAATCTGGGGCTCAGAAACCAGCAGGTTTCTGAGAGGAGTGCAGGAAAACATGCCATCTTCACCATGTCCCAGCTTCTGTGTTATGTGGAGAATTCCTTTCATTCAAGGCTGATAATGTGAATAAATTGAAAAAGAAAAAATGGAATAGCAGTTCTTTTCATTGTGCATTTGCTTAGCTGTGTCCTGTCCATTCCTCCTACTCTTCCTTCCCTCTGCTCTCCTGATTGGTCAGGTTTATTGTATTTATTTTCCTTTTTTTTTAAGGATAAAATAATGGCTTAGAAGCTGTAATTATTAATTAATACTTTGTCAGTCACTTGCCCTAATGTTCCCTCAGAGAAAGAAGAATTTTCAGGTAATTGTTTAACACTGAGGTACATCTGAGCTGGAGTTCAGCACAGACCAGCACTAGAGCTTGCTGATGTTTAATTGATTAGTAAATGACTTCATTGGCTCTCTGAATGGTTGAATGAACTCAAGGTCTGCACTTCCTTAATGAATGAAGGCATGGTCTTTATCCCATGGAACATTTAATTTCTGACTGATACTGCAACTGAAACTCTAAGCCAGACTTACAAAGCATTTCTTTAGAAAAGGAGAGGGATAAATAAGCACTTTTTAAGAGTGTGCTTTTATTTTAAGCTGCCAATCATTTTCCTCTTGGTGTCCCTGTGGCTTTGGTGGAAGATCTGAGTCATCAGGGGGAGTAATGAGGGCACAAACTTGATTAGTGATTTTTTGCAAAGGTGATGTGTGACAGAGGGAGCTGCATCAAACCTGGCACCCAGGGCTGGAGGAAATAAAACTCCTCAGAAATACGGGTTAATGGTGGAGGATCAGTTTGTCAGGAGGAACTGCAGGCAGCAATCAGAAGAAATCAAATGTGTGCACCTGTACATTTGCAGGGTTTAGTTGGTGTGCTCAAAGCAGGCAGCTCAGAGGATAATTACAGTCATGTAATTACTGTGGTTCTGGGAGGAGACCAGGAGGGTAAAGCAACTGGGAAGAAGGATTTTTTAGTATTGACTGGAATAGTCAATAATAATGTCTCTGAAAACTGTTCCCAGGCTGAGCTCTAACAGTCAGGAACTTCTCTCTGATGTCTAAATAGACTTTTTCTTGCTGTCACCTTGGGCTTAATTAGAGTGTGCAATCTGACCACTCATCCAATCAGATTACCATGACCAACAGCTTCATTCCTGGCACAAGGAGACAGAAATATTCCTGGCAAATTTGTCACCAAACAACCTAAAGTTCCATAAAGCTCCTCATGGATCTTTCTGGCTGTAAATCTCAGTTTCCTGGCAGCTGTCACTGATGGACAGTTCTCCATGAGATAAGCAGGATTCAGCATCAGCAGCTGCAGGCAAGGTAAAAGAAAATCGCAGACTGAAGAATGAAAAGGTACTTTTAAAATGTTTATTCAGTTATTTTTTTTTTCAGCAGAACTTCCAGCTTTTTTCCACGGGTCAGTTCATCTCCCTGGAGGGGAGCAGCCCTCTCAAAGGGAGCTGGCATGTCACCTGTCAGCCCTGGCTTTGTGGCAGCTCTCTGTTGTAATAACCACCACAGCTGGGGTTGTAAAACTTCCTGTTCCAGCTTCTCTCATCCACACACTCATAAATTCCATTTTTGAGCTGATATTTTACCTTTTCACTGCACATTTTGAATACCCAGAGTGTACTGTGAGTGCTCATGGCAGTCACTGAGATGTGCACAATGTATTTTTTCCTTAAAGGAAAATAGAAGCGTGACAGTAACTTAATCTTTGACATGATAAACTTTGCATGATGATGAAAACTGGTGGACAGGGGTCAAGACATTGGAGCATGAAAGATTTCTGTGTCTGGGCTATGACAACCTGGGGAAACACATCCAGGAGGTGAGGAATTGCCCCTTGTCATCTTTGTGAAATGTTCAGTTAAAATAAAGCCTTCCTTGCTTTTCTTTGTCCCAGTTGTTTATAGTACACTGCAAAATGTGTGGAAAACTCAGCTCCTCACAGCTGGAATTTCGATTTGCTTAATTACAAAATCATTAATAATATGGTTGTGTGATAAAATATTCAAGGCATTATATCTTGTGAGGCAAAATGATTTTGTTTCTCAGTAGCACAGATGCAAAACCGTGGGGGGCTTTTTTATGAACACCTCCTTCTATTTAAAACACTTAATTTGAAGCATTAAACAGAGTTTGCTTTTCAGATGCTTGACATGGCCATGCAGATTTTTAAAAAGTAGACACTTTGCCTTCTAAAAAACAAAGTTCTGTACTAAAGTTAATATGCCTGATGTGATGGACTAGTTCCTCTGGTTGAAAGTTAGAAGGTTTACTGTAGAAAATTCACCTGGAAAAAGTTACCAGAATCTATCAATTAAGCTGATATCTTTTCATGTGTTTTTATTTTTTTCTTGTGCCTCTTTCTTACAGGAATTTCAGCAGGGATGTGAGTGTCAGATGTGAGAAAGAACATTCCCAACAGTCCCCCACCAACCCCAGGGACAGCAGAAGTTCCTGCTGCTGGTGTGTTGTGAAGGACCAAGCCAGGCACAGCATAGGAAGGGCAGAGTTTGTCCAGGCACAGGGCTGAGCAGTTGGAACCCCTGGACATCCCTGATGGATCATTTGCACCACCTGAAATCACTTCATTCCCCACTGGGCTCTGAGCTGCTCCAGCTGATGATTGTTCCCAGGGTATATAGGGCAGATTTACCAGTTAATTGTGCTGATATTTTGTTCTCATCCTTCCAGAGGTTCCCTCAGCAGTTAAGGTTGGTTCCTCATCCTCTCCAAGTTTATTTACATCGTTGTTCCCTGATGTTGTATCACAAAGAGGGGTGTGGGTTGTGTGTTTGGCTGCTGGGACCTGCCCTTGGATGACTTAAAAAAAGATAACAGAAACCAAAATCCTGAAACAAAGTAGTTTTGCAATAGCAGTTTAAATTATTAATGCTAGAAAACTTTTAAAAAAAAGTCTTTTCAACTTTTATAGTATTGTCCCCCACCCACCTTCAAGTGTAGATGACTGAAACCATTTAAATGGTTTTGGGGGCCTTTTTTTACCCCTATTTATTCTGTGTCTCACCTTCAGAGTATTTGGACTTGGGTGGAAAACTTTGGACAGGAAAATGCTGGGTGCTTGTTTTTAAAGCAGTTTTTTTTCCTTTTTTAAATTTTTTTTTCCACTGTTACAGTTTTACTAGCTCTTACTGCCACATCATCCTGTTAGATTCTCCTCCAACCAGTTTGGATTTAAACTGTGCTGTAATTCCAAGTTGCTGTTGTACTGTCTTGTTGATGATTTGATAATGGGTGTAATGGATTATTCAGCATGTGTACACAAAAAAAAAGTGGAAATAAGATAAGGGGATGTGTTGTCTCTGACTGTTTTGAGGGGTTTTTTTCTCTTTTTGTGCTGATGTGAAGTTTGTTGGAGTGCTCAGCTGTGCGCAGATCAAGGTTTCACAAGCAGAATTGATCTTTATTAAAAATCTGTTCTGATCTTTACTATGTGTCCTGTCAAAAGGATTTGCCTTAAACCCAAATATCAAGAAATGAAACTTATGAATTGAATGAATATCAATATCAAAAATGAAACTTCATGGGCAGAGGCACAGGATACAGGGAGAGCAGTCCTGAGGAGCAGGAATTTGGGGTGTTGTTTGAAATCAAGTGGTCAAAAAATTCCATCTCTTTATTATGGCTGGGAACTGCTGAGCATTTAAATTTTAACCCCCAAATCTGCCAATATTCACAATTAACCAGAGCACTGGTTTTGAGGGGCTGTACAGGAATTTTAGCCAAGTTCAAGATGCAGAGTTCTCCCATCCCCAGTGCAGAGCAGAGCTAATGAAGCAGATTCTGTGTCTGCCCTGCAGAGGTTCCCTAAGCTGAGTTCAGAGGTGCTGTGGCAGGTTCAAGGGGTCATTCCAAGGCAGCAAGGGGAAGTCCCAATTACTTTGAGCACTTGAGATTAAAGCACTTGTTAAAGCTCAGTTTTTTCGAGGCTGACCTGAGGAAAGCAGCTTTCTGCCTGAGGACTCTGAGCTGGGGTCCTGCTCTGTTTTTGAAGGTGTTTCTTATAGATTGCCTTAAGTATGAATTCTAAGAGCTCTGTTCTGAGCATTTATGGAATTCCTCTGTTGTTTTATTGCTCTCATCTGCATCCCAAACTAATCTCATTAGTCCATAATGTACCATGTGCATGGATGATATTTCAGTCCCCTGTCTTTTTTGGAGTATAATGTGTGCACATCACTGGATTTGTGCTCACTTCTACAATGATTTACTCATTCCTGAACAGCCCTTTTTGAGTGATGTTCCCAGCAGACCCTGCACAAACAGTGAGCTGAGGAGTGGCCCTGGGGCAGAGTGCTGTGATATAATATCAGTGTGCCCGTGTTCAGACATTCAGCCACTGAGCCATGAGAGATTTAAAGGCTTTTTTTTTGGATTTCCCTGCTGAAAGATTTGAGGAGGGTGGGGGGGGAGTTTAGGCAATCCAAGATATGTTGCCCAAATCTCTGGAGAGCAGGGGAAACCTACTCAGGAAAAAACTTAGGGGTTTTTTGCCAAACCTACTGTTTTCTTGAGATATTAATTAAAAAGTCACTTTACCTCTTTGTGCTCATATCCATCTTTAGAAATTAAGGACTGTGAGCCTTTGGAGAGTGAGTCACTCCCTCAAACAGATCTCTCATTTTGGTGCTAAAACAATCCTCCCAAAGATTCCCTGCCCCAGAAAACACCAGGGAACAGATCTCTTGTTTCTGTCTGCCAGAGCTGAGCTGCCCTTTTGGGTTTTTTTTGCTCAGGTTAAATGTTAACAGGTTTATCCTGGCCTGGCTCCCTTCTGTTCCTGCAGGCCCCAGGTATGTGGGAAGAGAAAGCTCCTGCTCCTCTGTCAGCCTTTTGCTGCAGTAAAGTGAATTACTTGTCTCCCCTTTGCAGAAAGGTCAGGCAATAGTTTGTCTTTATTGAGCTGATCTGATCTGCATTGTGTGCAGCCTGGTCAGGCTGAACAATGTGACAGTGCCTCGAGCTTGAAATCACCATCTCTCTTGTAATAAAAAGAAAGACCAAACAAAAAAACATCCCATTTTGTCACGATGACAATGACCAGCAGCTCTGCTGGTTTTTGCTGTCATTTCAAGCTTTTATTCTCTTTGTAACTCCTGCCTATAAATCATCTCCAATGCTTGCTGTACACAGCCCTTGTCAGGACACATAAACTGCTGATTATTAAACTGTTTTCCCCAGCCCCATTCTCCATGAAAGGCTGCTGGCTGATGCCTCTGGTTTGGTAAAATATTCTCCTGTCAACAGGAAATTATTCCCCCCTTTTGTATAGAGAGAAGATGAGATTACTTTGTCATATTCATGTAGCTCTGTGTTCTTCTGGGGCATTCTATAGCTCATTGAACTTTGTGCAGCACAATATTATTTTATCCAGAGAAAATAAATCAGCTCCAGGCTATTAGTTTGAGATAGCAATGAGGAGGGAGAGGGGAATTTCCTGCATCGTGCAAGGTGTTGCTGTAAAGAGGATTAGAAACAAAAAACAACAATGAAGAGTCCAGGAGCAGGATTCCTGCATTCCATCCAGGAAGAGATTTTCAGCTGTGGGGTGATGGAGTGGAGATATTGAATAAGAACTGGGTTGGAAACAACAAACTCTTTCATTTACCCACACTTAATTTGTAATTTTTCCCATTTTTGCCCTTCTCTACCCAACTCCTCATTACCAACTTCTTTCCCTCCTTATTTGCTCCAGCCAAGAGTCTTCACCTGCAGATTCACAGCCTCACCCACACTGTGCACAGACTTTCTTGTATTTTATGAGAAAATTGGCAGAATAGGGCCTGACTCACCTCTTACAATAAGTGCAGATATTTTTATTTCCCTGCTGGCCCCAAAAAATTTCAGCAGTGTGTGTCTTGGTTTCTTCAGAGTAGGACGAGCTTCAGGAGCAAGAGGTGCATCTTTATTTTCTGTCTGCCTCATGTGCCCCCCTGTGTTGCCAAAGAAATCCACTGTAAATGTGCTGCACTTGGAAATTTTGAAGTGGGAATTTCTATTATTGAGACTTTTTTTCTCAGCATTGATGTTGTGAGTGTCTGCAGTGCTCTGCTTTTGCAGCCACTGACAAATCCAAGTTCAGTGCAGAGCTCTGAAGGTGTGAGGGGATTATTCTTGGAGGGATTTAAATGCCCTGGGCTTGATTTATCTCATTTGGACCATTCTGAGAACAACACTGACAAAGTGAGAAGAGAATCGGGCCTGAAGATGCCAATTTACATTTTCAGCCTCAGAGCAGAGCATGGATGTACTCTTCCAGGCAAATGTTAATAAGCTTCTGGTCTTTAAAAATGTAAATAATTTATTGAATTTCTACTGCATTTGCCATGATTCAGAAGAGCAAACATTAACAACTCTGCAATATGAAATCATTCCAAAGCAGTGGAGATGGATGCAGCCGTGAATAAAATGAGTGTTTTGACCATAAAATGTTATAATTAATAATGATACTGACTGTAATTATTAAATGCAAATCAAAACATGAAGTGCATTTTTTCACTTCAAATTTAATTTTAAAAAGGAAGCTTAAGGTGATAGACTTTGCTTGCCTTCAATTTTCTTCTAAATCATGCCTCCAGTTGCCAATATTATTGGAATATCCAGTGGCTGGCAGAATTTGGTCTGTTATTATTTCTAGTGAAATGCCCTTGAACCAAACAACTTTCTATCTGGAATCCTGAGCCTCTGTGACATTCAGAGTGTTATTCCAGCCCTATTTATTCTCTAGGTCTGACCCTGTTTAAAACAGTGAGAGAAAGTGGAGGCAGCCAAGCTCATTTTGCTAATGCAGAAGTAAAATTTGTCTCTTTAGCAGTGAGATCTGACGTGTACCTGCTGCTGTGTGCCAGGATGAGTGAGGGTGGTGGGGAGCTCTGAGCTGCCTTTTCCAGCTCTAAAATGGAATTGAGTGCACACCAAGTGTCACCACATTAAATCTCCCTCAGTTTTGGCTTTTGTTGCCATTATACCCAGAACAGTGAGTGCATTGTTTATAAATAACTTGAAACATTCAATGCAGAACTGACACTTTGCTCATGTGTGCTGTTTTATGATGAAGATTTTCAGCACTTCTTTCTGGTGTCACATTTATGTAAGATAAATATAAATTTGTTATAGAGGGTAATTGCTCCTTTTTCATCTCTTTTCACCAGAATTGTTTTCCTTTCTCCTTTCCCATGCCCATCTAATTGGCTTTCTAGTAACAGTCATCTGTGATATTCATTGGTGTGTGATGCATCAGTGCAGAAGCACAGGAATGCAAAGTGCCAAATTCCTAAAGGAATCCTGGACTAAAAGCACAAAAAATCCTGGATTCAGGCTCATTTGGGGAAAACCTGGCTTACTGTCCAGCTGTAAACTATGGGTTCTGCACCATTCCCATTTAAATTAAAGCTCTCATGTTTTAGTTCTGTGTCATCAGGCCTGTAGGATTTGATGTGCTGGATTTATTTTGATTTATTATCACCCACATCTGCTGATGGTCACAGAGGAAGGAGCAGAGGGGGACAGGCAGCAGGTCACAAACAGGAGTGGCTTCACTGGGTGCTGCTAAAAGTCCTCTCTCTCTTTAGAGTTTACTCCCAGATGGGGCATGTTGCAGTTTAATCATTCTGTGCTTGGTATTTCTGAAGAAAAACATTGCATAATAAAAATTGTAGTATATAAAAAACATTTGAAGTGTAGCTGTGACTTACAGACTATAAATGTACAAGTTTGGAAAATCTTTCCATTGTACCAAAACATTCCAGTCCTTCCAAATCGTGGGTTTGGTTTGATTTGGTTCCTCTTTGGTGATGTCCCCTGCAGGCTGCCAAATGTGGCAAATACCAATTTTATAAACCAGCATTTGCCTGAGAAAGGTGATCTGACCTTAAATTATATGCCTGAGGCTTGTATGATTTCTGTTCAATTTTGGTTTTATTTTTAGGATTTCAAGATTTTAGTTCCAATTTGGAAGATATTTTTTGCTAGAAATTACTGTTCAATATACTTACAGAAGTGTCTTGTTAGCAAATACTGGTTTTGTGATTGTAGATGGAATTTAGGTTTGGGGTTTTTGCAGTCAGATATTCAATTATTCAGAGCAATGTCTTCAAATAGAAATAAACCTTTGCAGACTCATGTGTGTTACTCAGCCAGGTGTTTACTCCACTTGATGCGATTGGTTTAATCTAAATGTGATATAATATTGATTATGTCTGTAAACAGGCCCAGGAAGGAAAATGGGCCCATTGAGCAAGAGTTATCTTCCATAAGGCTGTGCTGAAAAAAATTAATTCTATTTCAACTGGGAAGCAATTCTAACTATTTTCTAAACCTTTTCCAAAAGCACCTTTTTTCTTTTAAATAATAAGAGTTTGGTTTTTGGGGAAATATCTGTATTTCTAAATATATTCAATTTCTGTGTATGTATAAATATACTTTACAGTATTTTTTCTTGTTTCCAACACCAATCCCAGTGTTAGTAACTTATCCCTTGGGAAGAACTTACTGGAGAAATAGCAAAGCATTATTTTACAAATGGGATATCTAGAGTTGATATTTCATCTAAAGTCTGACTACTGTAACTGAGCTTTGATCCTAATGTGCTGCTGTAAAGGTAAATTTATTCCTAAAGAGAACTTAGCTTAACTGTAAATAAATATGAATATACTTCTCTGAAGTATGCTGGGTATAATTCAGCATATAAATTAGTTTAAAACGACAATTTAATATTTTTTTCCTGCTAGACTGAACATGCAGTCCCCATGCAGCTTGATTTAAAAATTTCATTCTACATCAGAAGATGAATATTAAATGCCTGTGTTATTTGAAACCTAGGACCACATTTAAGCTGGATGTTGGGTCTCTGTAGGTCTGACACCAAACTTGCTGTGCCAGTTTCTCACTCTGTGCTGGAAGGGGGTGCAGGTTTGTGTGGGGGTGTGAGGGGTGCTGCCTGCAGCTTTGGGCTGTGTATTTGTATCATTTAGGTTATTTTGCATTTCTCCTTGTTCTGGATTCATCTTCTGGCAGATTCTGTGCCCACCAACTCCACACCCAGTGAATGGCAGAGCCATGAATGGGATGAAGCTCCTTGAGGTGGAAAGCAAAGAAAGAATCTCTATTTTTTTCCAAACACTGCTTTGAGCAAGGCTCTTCACACACTGAGCATTCATCTGAGCAAAATCAAATTTGAGTTACTTTTAAATGCTCAGAGCTAAATACACATTACCTCTGGCCAAATAAGCTTTTTTTAAAACACTTTTTTTTTTTTCAGCATTCCTATTTCTGTGAGCTGCCTTTTGCTGAGGTGCAAATTGCCACGTGGGTGAGCTGATGCAGGGTTGTTTTTCAGATGGAACTGCCACTTTTCTATGAGGAACAAGGATCATGTTTTCCAGTGCCTCCTGCCTCTTTGCTGCCTCTCATCTCTCCAACCATTTAATGATTTTAAAGAGTTCCTCTGCACTCTGCCAAAGGCAGTGGGTTTGTCTGCATTAGAATTGCCAGCCACAAAAAGCTAAAGTTGTTTTGGGCTGCTGCTCTCTGGCACTTTACCTTTTAATTTCATTTTTAGCTGCTTTGTGGGATTAGTGAATGACGATGAGACAAATGAATTCCTGAATATTGGAGTGCTTTTGTGGCCCATCACTTCTGCTGGCAGTGATGGGCTGGGGTCCAGCTGGTGTCTCACTGGAGAGGAACAAGGTACAAATTCTGTGATAACACAAAAAGGCTCAGGAGTTTTATGGCTCAGGGAGCAGGACAAGCAATGAGTGTGCCTGAAAATCTTACAGGTTTTGGGAGCAGTTCTGAGGATCTTTCAGTTCCATGGAGCCTGATTTTGGCACACAACTGAAAATACATTACCTGGCAGTCAGAGGAATTTTGTTTGTTCCAGCAAATAAATGGGTTTTCTGGAAATGCCTTGATTTGATTTCTGTAAAGACTTTTATTTCCCCATCTCCATGGGCTGTTGCCCTTTTCATTAAACTGTCCTTGCATATGTGGTATTTGTACAACATAACACCTATTTTAATATCAAGAAATTATTTTAAAGCATTTCAATGGCTACAAAATTCTGTGTTTTGCACCACTCAAGGCTTCTGTTGAAATTTATACCTCCCTGTGATTTGAAAGCTTGGTAGATTCAGGCTGGAAAGTAAGGGAAAACCAGAAGATCTATCCATTTTGTTCAGATTTTTTGTACAAGCAATAATATTTACCTGGACTCCTTTGCCTCATGCCTTCTTTTACTACATTAATGTGTGTACCTGTAAATACAGCTCCAGTTTTTGTTCATGTGTCAGTGGCCATGTGTATGTGGAGACAGGTGCTGGTTGACTCAAATAACATTTTTTTTCCATCAAATGCACTCCTTTACATCAGTATCTGCCTCTTCTGGGTTGATGTTGCTCTTTGGGTGAAAGCATTGGTACAGCATTCACATTCCTTACTGTAAATAAATAATTCCTCTGTGTTCCAAACTCCTCTTCAATTTGGATCAGGCTTGACCAGCAGGAAGAGCAGCNAAATTGCAGTTTTTGGTTCATGTGTTGTGGCCATGTGTATGTGGAGAGAGGTGCTGGTTAACTCAGGATGTGTTGTTCAGAGAAATAACATTTTTTCCATGAAATGCACACCTTTACATCAGTAGCTGCCTCTTCTGGGTCCATGTTGCTCTTTAGGTGAAAGCATTGGTACAGAATTCACATTCCTTACTGCAAATAAATAATTCCTCTGTGTTCCAAACTCCTCTTCAATTTGGATCAGGCTTGACCAGCAGGAAGAGCAGCCCAGCCCAACTTGGTGCTTGCCTGCAGACACAGGTCAGTGAACTTCATGGCTTTTTCCAAGGTTAAATGTGGATTTTATTTTTATATTTCAACAATTCTGTGCAGCCAGTGCATATTATGTGGTAGTTATCATGAAATAATAAACCAACTATACTACATAGACTTATTCACTTTCATAGCCTTCTTGATGTCTTATACTAATAATTTTTAAAGAAGTAGAGCAGCTGTACAAGGTGAACTGGATTCATTTAATGACTGATTTCTGCCCCCACACTCTAGTCTTGGCCAAAATTATTCATCAAAAATGTTCCTCCTATTGTCAACATTTAGTTGTGTAAAGCTTGATAACAACCCAGAATAATTCAATGTAATAGATGTCTGTCAAAAATAGACTTCAGGAAAAATGCATGCATCAGTAGCATTTAATTTTACTGGGAGCAGGAGATCTATTTTTCATGCAGCATATCTAAATGAGGAATCCTCTGCTATAACAAAGCAAATATAAATGAGTGTGTCATTCCATACATTCTGATTCTTTAGATGCATCCTTTTGTAATTCTGAGCTTAAAGCTTGGTCCTTTTTAATTCCATTATGGAGTTTATCAGATAGAAGGAAAAAGGAATTCCATAAATATAAATATCTTCTGCATCATTGCAAGGATGCAAAGGGCAGGAGTTGTTTCTGAAAGCTGTTTTCCAATTGCTTTTATGAAAATTCAGTGCAGGGAAATTAAACTAGATTATCTGGAAGCTGTTTCTTGGAGGAGATTGTTGTCCTGGCTACTTTGTAGTTTGTTGCAGGAGCCAAAGGTCCAATTTAACCCGGGGAGCTGAGGGATGGCACCTTCTTTAGTCCTGGATAGTGTTTGGTGTGTGAGCAGAGTTTGGGTGTTGCTTTGAGCTCTTTGTTCTGCTGCTCTGAGAGACAAAACTGCACATCTCCATCACTGCCAGGTGCTGGTTGTTCCCAGTCCAAGACCTAATTGCTGGGATGATGAGGTGCTTCCTCTTTTGTGTCCTGATTCTTCACTCTCTGTTTGAGTGGTTAAATATCTGTTGTGCTGGAGAGCAGCAGAGAAGCACCTGTTTTACAGGTCAGCAGCTACAGGGCTATGGAAAAAACTCAGTTTGTCTCTGCTGCAATTAATATTTATTCACATGAAGCCAAATCTCCCAGTGGAAGAGCTGGAGAGGAATTGTTCCCAAAGCAACTGATGAGGTGACACCTGCAAGTTTAACCTGGGCTGGGATCTGAACGTGGCTCTCCTAAATCAAATTGCTGGGAGGATCTAAAGGTCTGGGACTGTGCTGTGGGGTGGATCTGGTGAGGAAGGCTGGTCTGGCTGGGAGTGTGGGGTGTGGAGGGGACCCACAGGGTCACTGGAGGCACCACTGTGAAGGTGCTTTGGTCCTCAGCAGTGCTTTGGTCCTTTGCACAGTGGATTTACTGAAGCAGAAGATGCATTTGACACATAAAAGCTCAAGGTTTTAAAGCTTGTTCTGCGTTGGAATATTTTTTTGTTTCATTTGTAGGAGGATGATTGTCATTTTTGCCTAGAAAACTCTTGTTTGTTCATTTTGGCTGCTCTTGGCCAACCATCACCATAAAGACTAGTCATTACTACTTCCATGATTAGAGGAAAGCAGTAATTAATATCCAGACAGTACCCATGAATTGGCTGTGGTCAATCTTTCCACGAGTTTCTTGGTTTTATGGGGGATTTTCAGTATTCACCAGAACAGCCTTTCCTGGTTGCTGTCCTTCATTAAACACAACCCTAGGTGTCCCCCTTTCTTCACTTCACTCATCATTTCTGGCACAAAGTTGAGACAATCTTTGCTGCAGGTGACCACTGTAGCTTTTGGCCATCAGGGGAGAATCTGAAGTGTTTCAGATGAAGAGGAATAAAGTGCTGATCTGACACCTGGTGATTCCAGCTGAAGCTGTGCTGATGTGTGTGGCTCGTTTTCCACTCGTTAATTTATTGTGTTAATTTTTTCCCACACTGAACAAGGCTTTGAGGTGTTTTCCCCCATATCTTCCAAAACTTGAGCTTGAATTGTTTCAATTCTGCTTCTTCCCGTTGCATTTTGTGCTGATAGTTCTGTTTGAGTTGATGTATCACAAATGGAGGTGGAGCTCTGCTGCTTTTAGGGCTCACAAATGTTGATCCACAGGATCAGGGATTCCATCAAGGCATTTACCAAAGCATTTAACAGGTTTTAGGAGTGTTTAGCACTTTCACAGGCATTCTTTGAATACCAAGACACAATTTTGGAAGTGATATCAAAGCAGAGAAATCCTTGAAGCATCAGGAGCAAGAATGTAGGTCTTTGCACCCTGTTGTATACAAAGAACAAACTGCACTCCATAATTCCCCCTTAAAAAAAAAACAAACCTAAAACCCACCAAAAACAAACACACAAACCACAGAAAAGACAAAACCACAGAAAACCATAAAGCTAGCTAATAAAAACACCCAAAAAACCCCCCAAACTCCAGTTATTTGTAAGATCTGAAAGGTTAAAACTTAGTTTTATCTGGATCATGCCTTGAATTTCCTGCTGCGCTTAATAATTTTTCACTGAAATCTATTTGAGGCCTTTTATTTCTTTTACTCTCAGGCATTGACTTTCTATTTGGACTGGTAACTACATGAACAATCTGGCTCCTATTAGGTCATTAACTATATGGAATGAGTGGCTGCTCTGTGGGACTGGATGATTGACTGATGCACTTCTTCAGGAAAGGCTGGCACCGTTCCTGAGTTGCTCAGTGATTGGAATGGATTCATTTGTACAGCCAAGCACAATGAGGCAGCCTAAAAAGTGTCCCCTTGGAGATGATCTTGGGCTGGGCTGTTCTTAGCACAGCTCTGAGAGGTTTTTGTCTGGCCATATTCTCTTTTCTATATATCCAGGGTGGGTAACACTTCCACAAATATTCTTTCTCTACTGGTGCTTCATGCTCTCAAACTGTATTTTTTATTTGTCATTCCCAAATGTTGCAGTCTTGTTTTACACAATTATTCAAAATCAAAGTTAAAAAAAATCACACACACAAAATGGCTGCAGAGCACTGGTTATACTTTAGAGCACACAGCCTGTGCCATGTTATAAAGAGAACAGAGATTTCCAAAACTGAATGTCAGTCAATAATCCCACTGAACTTGTTTTATGTTACTATCATTGGCTTTTTTCTTAATCACCAAAACACCACTTTGCTTCAATGAAGATTTTTTTTTAATAAAATTTAGCCAGTGATTGAGGAGTTTTTCCTTTACAGGAACATCTCCTTACTGTTCTTAACTGAACAGTGAGATGTCAAAAGTAAATGTTCATTTTTCACTGCGTGGCAAGCAGCTGTAACAAATAGCTAATAGTGGGAAAATTGCACTGCATTTCAGTGTTTGTTCAGGTAAATGCAACAGTAAAAAAGCTTAAATGCTGTTAGAATTGGACATGATCATGCCCATACACACAGGAGAAAAAAGCTCAGACTAAAGTCAGTCTACAGGTAATTTTGAGATTAAGCTGTTTGCCTCAGTTTTGCTTTCTGTTTGCAACAGAGAAGATTTCCAAAACTCAGTAAGAAATAATAAGGAGATTATAGTTGAACTTCAGAGGAGTCATGCTGACTGTTCACATGCTTCATCCTCTAATGACTGTATCTTCAAAGCAGCAGTGGCATCTTTGTCTTAGGAGAGGTTTTATGCAGTCACTTTTTAAGGAGTGCTGGCTGGGTTTTGATGTGCTGGTCAAACAGTGGTTCCAAACACAGTCATTTCAGATTACAAACCTCACATCAAACCATTTCCAAAGCCTTTGCATTGTCCCTGATGAGTTTTGGATTAAACCATTTATCAGAAATGCTTCATTCATCCTTAAATCATATTCCTGGTTCCTGCCTTTGAGACTTGGCACTTTTATGCTCTTTATCTTTCACTCCATGTCAGTCTGTTCCTGTTTCTGTCTGTCCTTCTGCCAGCCTCCTGCAGGCACTTCCAGGGACCAGCCTCAGGGAGATTCCTCTTTTCCAACATTCCTCTCTTATTTCAGAGAGCTCTGCCAGGCAGCCAGCTCTGAGAGCTTGCCATCAAACTTGGGATCTGATCTTTCAGAAGCTGCCCCGTGTCTTGTTGGATATCCCTGTATTGGTGCCTTGATCACACAAAAAGGGACCACACAATTATCATGTCTACACCATATCTGGAGCTTTAGGTATCAAATTCTTTTGCTTTCACTGCTCTTTCAGAGAATTCTGTTCTCTGCTTTCAACAGACAGTGGGAAAAAAAAAAACAAACCCGAACTTGCTGTTTCCCTGGTGTGGAATGTTTTACAAGAAATCGATGCCATTAAGTGATTGCTGTCTTGGCACAGTGGTGCTTTCCTGGCACTTTTCAAGGCACAATGTCTGCAGCTCTGGACATATGTGCTCGCTTCAAAGCTGACAGAGAACACTGAACTACAAAAAAAAAAAACCAAAAACCCCAAAAACCAAAAATAAAACTCACAAAAAGCCAAAAAACAAACCCAAGAACTGCCATAAACCTGTACCTATACAGCTAAAATTTCATATCAATTTTTTGTGACATAAACCAAACTCAATAGGGCACTCCCTGCCTTATCAAAAAGGTATTGCCTCATTGCTGGGTGTGTTCAAGGCCACCTTGGATGGGCCCTGACATCCTGAGCCAGTGAGTGGCATCCCTGGCCAGAGCAGGGTGGTTCGACTTAGATGATTTAGGTTCCCCTCCAGTCCTAACAATTCTACATTTCCCCTATAAAAAGGGGGTTTTTCAACTGTTTGACATGGTCTTGGTAGTGCTTCTTATCATGGGTCTTGTTCTTGCACTCACATAATGCATTAAATGGTCTGATGCATCTCAAATATTTGGTTTTGTGCATTGTTTCCTTTTTGTTTCTGTGTCTTTTCTTAGTGCACTTACAATTCAAACACAAAGAAGCAAAATACTTGAAGTTAAATAAGGCCTAATTCTGCTTACTGCAATTTATTGAGAGGAAAATATTTTTAAAATAATCCAAACAACTATTGGTATGGAGCATGAAGAGCCTGTAACTTCTATTTATAATTGAATTTGTAGTATGGCAATAAGTGGTGGCATACAAGTTAAAAAACTGAATCTTCTGTGTTGATTAATTTATTATTAAAACTTGATTCTAAGTTAGATAGGGTTTATTATGCAGTTAAGATGAACTGAATCAAAGTCTTGAGATTTTTTGAGTCAGGTTTCTGAGCAAGGAAAATAATCTCAAATATTGTGTGAAAATAATTTTATTTTAAAATTCCTTTAAATCTCGGTAATTAATAATAATGGATTATCTTTTTTTCCCTCCTTACAAATCTGTTCTTCTTGACAGCTTGGCTTTGGTTTTCTTGCTGCTTTTAGTCATTTTGAGGACATTTACAGACTGAAGGCACTGAAATGTGTATTTGGGAAGGGGTTTTATTAGTTATTACACAAAACTATAAAAATGTGCCTATTCATAAATCGATTTATTCACGGAACTAACAAATACATTTAAGAATTATAGTCTCCTAAAATATTCAGCCCTGGAACATTAGTGCAGGTAAACATGATAAATAATTATCTGAAATTGGTTACCAAGGCAGTGTAGCAGGAGGAAGTTGCTATGGAAATGTTGGGTTCCTGCTCAGAGATGCCAGCACAGCTCATGCCAAACTCTTCCAGTTCCACCACTCCAGCCAGGGAAAAACCAACAGGGGGGGAAAAATAACATCAGTGATATGTGTGGGATACAAATGAGGATTCTTGGAAAAGGGGGTGGATGAGCCATAGAACTGATATGTTCTGAGCTGCCTCAAATGTCCAGAGCATTTCACAGAGGAGGAAGAATGTTCTTCATCTTGACAATTAGAAAGACACCAGTCACATCAAGCTGTGCACAGATTTTTTTCCTGTCCAAGCTGCCATGAATCAACTCATCTTGTCATATTTAGCAAATCTCCTACTAATTTTTTCTTAATGTGTTGTTAAGAATTATTCAACTCTCTCCAGCAGAAGCTGTTTGGGATTATTGTCTGAAATCCAGTTACATCATGGGATTGAATAGTAAATAAGACACCAAAAAATGATGTGCTGTGGCAGCCTAAAACGTGATATTTGCACTCCAGTTTCATAATGGACTTTTCAACATCATCTGTTAAGAAAATAAAGGAGATATTGACAGTGTGACAGCTTTAGTTCCCACAAGTAGCATAAAAAGTCTGTAATCTCTGGTTTACAGGATATTCCTCTGCTGAAGTGTTTATTTTGAAGCAGAGCAGCCCATTCTTGCTGCCTGTTCAGCTTCCCATCAGAATGAACTGCTGAAAGTTTCCACAATTGCTTTGTGCACTAAGAAACTTGCAGCAGATGTTATTTGTTGAGGCAGTGAGTGTTTTATTCTCTTCTTGCATAAATCAGGAGAAATGGAGGCTCTGAAGCAGATGTCAGGTGTAGAGATGGTGACTATTACACAGCTCATTCCCATTTCATTTGAAACAATTGTCTGCAGCTTTAAAGAGTGAGAGTGCTTTCTTAATTAGCTTGGGATTTGTCATTAGTTCAAAATTTCTAGTACTAGGAAACTTATTTCTTCTATACTTGAATGCTTATCTTGTATAAAAATGATAAATTTTCTGTACCCTCCTTCCAAAACCAAAATCAGCATGTGTTTTGCTTTTTTCTCTTGGCCACAGGTAGTGAGTTAGTGGTGGCCAGACAAACCAGATTTTCATAACCAAGAGTTCTTGAAAGGAGGATCAGGACATGGAGATCACAATTAAATAGCTGAGGAACACATGTATTAGTGGAGAAAGATGCTCTGAGGTCTCCCCAGAGTATTTTCTTCTCCAGGATGGACAGACACTTCTCTCAGCCTGTGCTCCAGCCCACTGAGCATCGTGGTGGCCTCTTCTGGAGTTTTTTTTCCAGCAGCTCTGTGTCCTTCCTGTGCTGGGAGCCCCAGGGCTGGATGCTGCACTGCAGGTGGGGGCTCATGAGAACAGAGGGGCAGAATTCCCTCCTTACCTGCTGCTCTTGGTGCAGCTGGGGATAAAGTTGGTTGTTCTGGGCTGAGAATTCGTTATTGACTCAAGTCCAGCCTCTCAACCACCAGAAATCCCCAAGTGTTTCATCTCAGGGCTGCTCTAAATCCATTCTCCACCCAGCCTGCACTTGAATTTGAATTTCCTGTTCTGTTCCATGACTGGCTTCTGAGTCTTTTGATCACAATTCAATTTTTAGAGTTCAGCATCTGAGGGGAATAATGTGCATCTGAATTGTGGGCAGATATTCACTCACAGCAGTTCTTTGGGTCCATGGAAGACTCAAATAGCCATGGATATTTGACAAAAAACTTGCAAAGTTCATGAAAACAAGAACTTTTTCTGTTGGAAACCCTGGGCTGCATTGTTGCAGTACAGATCATTATCTGTGGGTTATTTTGAAGATTATACACACAGTTTGTGTAAACCTATATATACTATATACTAAATATATAATATATAGTATAGTGAAAATATAAATGAGTCATACTATGTACCCAAACTGTTGAGATCTACCAAATCAAAATCAAAGTGTCAGGATCCCAGCCATCTCTGCAAGCTGTGCTTCCAGAAAAATATGAAGACATTCCTGAAACAATGTTGTGATTTTATGAGAGGAAAAAAGTGGATTTTTGAATGTAGATGGACAGCAAACTAAGCTTAAAAGGTGTTTCCTTCCCCTTCCCCCATGGGTTATGTCAAAAAAGGAAATGGTTATGTAAAGTTTTAACAATATTCAAATGCCTTTTTATAACTTGAAAAACTTTCTGCTGCTTAATCATGGGCTTGATAAGAATTGTGGCTCTTATCTGGGACTAAACTACTCCCTCCTTGGTGCAAAGATCTGTTCCAGTGCTGTTCCTTGCCTTGAAGTTGAGGTTGTGATTTGAGGGGAAAAGAGGAACTTAACAGCAAAGTTTCTTTCTGTTCCTCAGACATCCAGAAGGACTCGAAAGGAACTTCAGTGGATTGATGACACTTGGCCAGGGACATCAGCTCCAGCTCAAAGTGCTCGTTCTGTTCTCAGTCAGAGGAGGGGACTGGCTGCCAGCTCTCTAAAGCCATTTTTCTTACTTGGCCTGAAGTAGTGGGTACGTGGCAATCTGTCAAGTGCAGTCCTGTGGAAATCAAGGAGTCTGGCTGACAGATGCTGTCAGCAAAGTCATTGCTTGGAGAAATGCACTGAGTTTTAGGAGTGAGGGATAACCAATAAACCTGGTGGTGTTGGCAGATCATGTAAAGCAGCCTGTGTGGTAACTGGGGCTCTAATAACAGCAAGAGAGTTTTTTATTTCCTCTCCCCAGTTGTAAATAGTCATTAAAGTCAAGAAATGCTGGTGGTTTTTTGACTGCTCTTTGAATCAAATGTGAAGAGGAAGGCAGTAGGAAGTTGCAAGAAGCAAACATTTTCTTCCCAGCGAGGTTTCCTGAAGCAGTTCAGAACAGGATGGGGATCCAGCAGATCTGTGGGAAGCTGTTGGATGTGTTGATGAGGCAGAGAGATGGCTCTGTCCATGAGAATTTGAGGCTGAAACTCAGAGAGGACCAATGAAATTTCCATAAGTATGTTTGTGTAGCAAATTCTCCACATTTTAACTTCCCTTTTTCTCAGCTGTCACACCACACGTAAATTTTGCAATTTAATTAAGAAGAAACCACTTGCCCTCATTAACTCAAGAGCATCTTTCAGTAGGAAAATGGACTGAGAAAATGGGATATTCTGTCACCATGAGCCAGGTGGGATAAGAACACCTGGAAATGGGGAGAGATAAATAAAAGGAGAAAGCTCAAGGTGCAACAGGTCCAATTTTACACAATCCAAATTCATCATCCAACTCCATTCCCTGAGACCTGCTGCTCCCACTCCTGTAATTCCAAAGGGATGCCAAGAAAGGACACTTCAAAGCTGTTATGTGGGAGACCTTTAAAGATTGTGACAGAAATATAAAAGTAAGGAGGAGAAAATGAGAAACAACTTGACCCTAAAGTTGTCAGCCCATTGCAGAGGAGCTGGGAAACATTTTGATCTAGAAAAGAAGTTGTAAGTGGCAGCTGTTGTGCACTTAAAAGTAAATGCAGAAGATAAACTGCTTCAAGTGAACTTCCTTATTTTGTTAATACTAATAATTTTTGTTTTGATGATGAAATCAGGTCAAACTTGTAAAACCCACATATTTTAAGAAAAGCTTTTGAAAGCAGAAATCTAAAATATCAATTTAAAGGGAAGAAAAAAAATTTGAAGCATTTTCTCCCCAATCTGTTGACTTCCAATGGATAATGAAAGTAAATTTCAAAAGGAAAACTGATTGTTTTAATACATTTATTTGTTTATTAGGGTCTTTTATTTCTGGAGTAAGTCTTGGATCCTCTGTGGGATACTTAACTCTCTGATGCCTGGAGTTAATAGAACCTTTTGCAAAGGATGCACTTACAAGAACAGATGGGG
>VWYE01002782.1:0-19771 GCA_013398995.1 Alaudala cheleensis
CCCCTTCCTTCCTTGAAATAGGATTCAGGATGAGAAAACATGTCTCTCTTCGGAGAGATCTTTTCTAAGAAATTATTTTTTGTTATCTCGGTCTGTCTGGACTTTCTCATAGTTGGCTTGGCCTGTGCTCCACCACTGTCACTCTGACAATAAAATGCAGTTATCAGGTTTAAGTTGCTTTATGCCTTTACTGGAGTTTTACAGTCCGATCTGGAACTTAAATCATAAAGCAAACATTGCAGAGAAGGTTATAATAACACTCTGGGGATTTCAGTTTGACACAGGCCTATTTCTGCTGCTCATCACAGGATCATCTGATCTTCCAACATCCACCTATAATCGCATCAAATGGATTTCACTGTTTTGATTGCTTTTGAAACAAGACAGCTGTTGTGTAACAATCTGGGTGTGTGTGAACTGACACTTCTTGAGCACTTGAAGCAGGGACCAGAAAAAAAGAAGGCATCAGAAACTAGCTTGGTAAAGCCTTCTGTGGTTTAACCAGCAGAGCTGCATGTGGGGAACAATGAGATACATTGTGAGTGCTGGAAAGCTCAGTGAAATAATGTTTAGCAAAGTATTGTGACTGCCACTTCATGACCCATTAGCTCTTGTCCCACTGGTTCAAAAAGCCAAAGGTCTGATCCCACTTGGGATGTTTTTGGGCTGCCAGTCACCCCGTGTGGTGAGGGTGGGTGCAGGTTTGGTCCATGTGTGGGCTGCTCCTGAGGCCTGGGCCAGGGCTGTTCCAGGAGATGGGACTGCAGCATGCCCTCCCCTGTGAGCCCTGCACAGGCTGCATTTACCCTGAGTCAGCCTGCCTGTGTGCCCACAGGGACTTGGGGCCAGTGGGACAGCAACCACCCTCTGCTGCCTTCAGAGGGGACCTGGGTACTCATCTGGCAGGGCTGATCTGGTCAGGCTGGGGCCTGCTGGCTCTCAATTTCAGCTAATTCCAACTCCTGTAAAACATTCAGCCTTCTTTTTTTGTTTCCCACTGTTAACAGGTGAAGCAAGTTTCTATTTATAACTGTTTTCATGGACTTGCCAAGGGTTTTCTACCTGTGTGGCAAACACAGACTGACAGTGAGTATAAAAGTCAACCTTTTTTTTGCTGTGGCTTCTCACCTTTTTTGAGACATTGTGCAATGCACTTTTTGAACTCAGGTACACATGGGTGAGGTATCAATTAGCCCAGCCTATTGTCTCTGCTATCTGACAGAATGTTTTGGGTTGGAACATACCTTAAGGATCATCTAATTCCATCGCCCCTGCCATGGGCAGGGACACCTGCCACTAGAGCAGGTTGCTCAAAGCCCCATCCAGCCTGACTTTGAACAATTTCAGGAATGGGGTATTCATAACCCCTCTGGGCAACCTGTTCTAGTGTCTCACCACCTACACAGAAAATAATTTCTTCCTGGTATCTAATCTATATCTACACTCTTTTGGTTTGAAGGCATTCCCCCTTATCCTACCATTACATGTCCCTGTAAAAGTCCCTTTCCATCTCTCTTCTAGGCTCCCTTAGGTACTGAAAGGCTGCATTAAGGTCACTCTGGAGTCTTCTCTTATTCAGGCTGAACAGCCCCAACTTTCTCAGCCTTTCAATCCCAATTCCCAACCTTTATGTGCCAGGTAAATGGCAATCTTACTTCAGTCAGAAAGATCTGTTTTTAAACCCAAATCCAAGTTTATCAGAAATCCAGCTGACTCCGTGGATTTACATACTGGCAGGGTGGAGGAGACATGCTCTGCTCCCAGCTCAGCTGCAGCTGGAGCAGCACATCTCTTACTTTTTCATCAGCCCTGACAGCTGGCCTGCAGCAAACCCTGTGTGACATATGCTGAGGTAACAGAGACAAAAAGCTTGGATCAAAGCTGTGTTTGAATCTTCTGGTAGGCTCTGATTGTATCTGTTTGTCTGACAAGTCACTTTTACCCTCCTTGTGTATGTTTCAGAGGAAAAAGGGAGAGCTATGCTTTGTCATAGGTGTGTTCAGTGTAAACCTGCCAGCGGTGTGAGAGGTGCTGAGATGAGACAATGTGCTTTGTTAAGGAAAACCCACCTGGCAATGTGCCACAGACTCCTCGAGGCACCCTGCTCCCAGTTACTGTGCCACTGGGGAGGATTGGACCCAGCCTTCCCAAAGCCACACGTGCCCTGTCTCCTGGCATGGTCCCTCTGAAAGTGCTGCTCTGTGTGAGCCCTGCCCTCCAAACCTGTCACACTTGGGGCTAACATCACCACCAGCTCCCGTGGGAGGGTGAACAATGGCCACGAGCTGGCAAGCAGCAGCCCTGGTACAATTTGGAAACCCAGCTGTCTTAGAGCCATGTGTGACTTCAGGCACTTCCCCCCTGGCCTTCCAGCTTGCAGGGGTATAATTTCCTAAGGGAGCAGTAGGCACTGACTTCAACACCTGGTGGTGACTGAAATGCAGGAACTGGGGCTTTCACACTGGGGGCATTTTCCAGATGATGGTATCCCTTCTCTTCTTCCTCAGCCTGGCACTGTGATGAGGTGAAAGAGCTATGGGCAGGTACTCACACATGCCCTCAGAGATCTGTGTCGTTGCCCTACAGGTTTTTGTGCCTCTGCAAAACTGGGCCATCTCCCAGGTCTGTGCCTGAGCTCCAGCCCTGGAAACACCAACATGTGTTTGGACTTAGAACAGGCAGGCTGCCTACAGATTCCCAGTTTGGGAGAGATGCTGGGGATTGCAACAGAGTCCAGTTCCCCTATGGTCTCCTAAACGAGACCTCCTGTTCTTATTCAGGGGTTAGAGGGGTTGTTACAATGGACAGGGTCACTTTGGTTGGTTTGTTGGTTTCTGTGATACTTTTGCAAAGCTGTAGTTTCCCCTTTGTCATGGTTCAGTGGATAGCATTTACGGTTCAACCAATAACAAAATGTTATTGCACTCAGGTATAAATAACAAAGAGCTTATCTAGGATATGATCAGGCCTGTGACTCTGAATAATGCAAGCTACAGTCATAGACATAGGTTAGAGTGACACACAAGGGAAACCAAAGACAACTAAAGCATGTGACAAAATAAATGAACAGAAGGTCTCAGCCAGAATCTAGATATCATTGCTGAGTCCAAGGGTGTGTCTTTGGTTCCACATATTTTTTTTGCTTTTCTACTTTATTATGCCAATGTGGTATGACCTAGTTCTGGGGGCAGAGGGAAGGAAGGAAGTCCTGTGCCCCCTCCCTTCACAGAAGTTTAACCAGTCTGAGCCACAGAATGATGACTGCTCCCATCTCCCACCACCTGCAGGGAACAGGGGCAGAAGCAAGGAGGTGATTTGGGGCAGGACAGGGTGAGCAAGCAGGGCAGCTGCACAGCCCTGTTGTCTGGTGTTACGACCTTCTCTTGGGGGCTGGAGGTGCAGAGGGGAGCTAACACCTGCTGAGTCCTTGCTGCATTTTGTGGAGGCTGGGGTGCCCCTCTTGCAAACACAGCTGCAGGACAATGCACATCTCTAGCACAGCCCTGTTTGCACCAGAACATTACAAACCCCATCAACCTTAGACCTGCTTGGGTGCCTGGTAGGCAAGCACTGTGGTGTCCTCATCCCCTCAATGGTTGCATTTTTCCTTAAACTCCTCTCATCTGTCCTATGGTAGGTGCATACACATCTTGCACATCTGTTTCTTCCTGTCACTTTGAGATTTTGTGCAATTTGTCCCCTTTGCAAATAATTTTGAATGGCTGTGGTTGTGCAAATATCTCTTTTTGTCTCTCAACTAGAGCTTCTGTGGGCAGTAATTGTGTACAGTACAGCACAGCTGCAGTCTTTAGAAAAGAAACTGGCCATCTCCAGGCAAAGAGTTATGCTGGCACATAGAAAATATCAGCGACATCCTCATGTACTGCAAGATCATCTGCCTTGCCCTGTTGTAAAGACATCTCCTTGTTTGTGCATGGATGAGTGTCCTGTACCCTGGTGGTTCCTCACAGCCTGTTTATGAGCAGTTCCCATTCACGTGAGTGGCATTCCATGAGGAAACAGGAGCAATACTGGGCAATTAAGGTAATCAGGTCACAGTGTGAAATATCTCAGCACCATTAAAAAAAAAATCTATAAACGGCTCACAGGCTGTAAATATTTCTCACATTGATTAATTTTGATTTATGTTTCTGACTCATGCAGTAAGAATAAAATCAGAATTTGATCTGAAGTCAATAAGATCAGGATAAGAGAAAAGGAAGAACGTGCAAAATTTTCTCATAATGGATCACAGAAACAAGTCTCAGTCTACTGTGTAGTGATTTGAATTGGCACATACTATAAATATAAGAAGGTGGTCTGTGGCATGACCATACAATTAGGCAAATCCAGGATAAACTCAGGATAGTTTATCTATCCTGCAGTACATGAGGATGTCACTGATATTTTCTATGTGCCAGCATAACTCTTTGCCTGGAGATGGCCAGTTTCTTTTTTAAAGACTGCAGCTGGGCTCTACTGTACACAATTGCTGCCCACAGGGGCTCTAGTTGAGAGACAAAAAGAGATATTTGCACAACCACTGCCATTCAAAATTCTTTGCAAAGGGGACAAATTGCACAAAATCTCAAAGTGACAGGAAGAAACAGATGTGCAAGATGTGCATGCACCTACCACATGGCAGATGAGAAGACATTACTGTCCACATTTGAGGAGGGAGACCAGGAAAAGAAAGTGGGAAATGAGGGCAACAGAGACCACTAAACCTTGACCCAAATATTGGCTTTAGATGACAGAGGTGGTATCAAATGTGCAAGATGATTTACTCAGACTTTTACTTTCGCTTTCACAAAGTCTAGGTATGCCTTTAATTTTGAAGGTGATGGTAGACTGCTCCACCCACAGTGAAAACCACAGTTCAAATGGCTCTACCATGAAATAAACAGAGGCTCAAGGTCTGTCTGGATGACTGGTTGATCTTTACAAAAGTGATCCAGACCTCAATGTGATGATAATGTGACACAGATGTTTATAAAATAACTGTTGTTGTGCTCATCTCTGTAACTCCTTCTTTCTCTGATTCAACACTTATTAAAATGTCAGAAACTATTTACTAATTGCTGTGAATCTATACAGTGTTTGGCTTAAAATATTGTTTCTTTAAATTTACCAAAACAGTGTGAAGTTGTGGTCCGTACAGCAAGGAGTAATGATGTTGTTAACGGTGAATTTCACAGCCTGTGGATTTTAATCCATGATGTGTAAAGGAAACACTGTATCACAGAGCAATTGCAAGTGGTGTTATTCATTATGGAGCGAGGGGTGGGGGCAGGAAAATGTGACCCAGTCATAAAACCCAAGCTTTCCCAAAATTTGGCTGTGTTCAGAAGCGGTTTTCATCCCTGTGACTGTACAACTATGAGACAACTAACACGGTCTCATTTAATTCTGGAGAGACACTTGAAAAAATCAACATTTTGAACTCAGTTTCTTACAAGGCAAGATGATAAAATCTTTTCATAAACTCTATCTTACAAGCACAGTCCCTCTCCCTGGGCATTGTGCCTGTTATTACTGAGGCCCATGGAGGCAATAATTGCCCCACACCTCTCTAAGACTAGGATTTGGCAGAGTGGGATTTGTCAGGCTGGGTAATTAAGGCTGCTGTTCACTGCTGAAGTTCACTTCATGAAGGTTTATGAAGCTCATGCTGCATAAAACACAGCTGCTGCTCTCCCTGAGTGGACAAGTTCTGGCTGGGCATGGTCTTGGAGGCCATGGAAGGAGGAGGCACTGGCAGCAGCCAGGGCAGGGCTGTGGACTGCAGGTGCTGCTGGTCCTCAGTTGCACATGGAGCAGCTTCCCTGTTCCAGGCCAGGGGCAGGGGGTAGGTGGGCCCATTAGGAGGAGGGATGGGTGCTGGATGCCACTTCCCAGCTGTGCCTGGACAAGGAGTGTGCCATTGCCTCACCAAAGAAGTCATTATTCCAGAGGAGACTCAGCTAGAGGCTTGGAAAACACCCTCTCATTTTGGCATGATGTGTATCTATGCTGGGACTTCTCAGCATTATGGGGAAATGAAATGAACACAAACAACACAAACTCTGAACTTTGGCCACTGCCATCCAAAATAAACAGGGTGTGGGCATAGTGCTCCCACTTGTTTTTTTCCTGCATCCTGCAGTCATGGCTGGGAGGGATGTATCAACCCCACTCCTGCTAAGCTGCCCTGCTGCCCCTTCCAGGCAGGACAGGGATGCATTGCTGCTGGCACTGCTGCTGGTGTCCCTGCCAGCCAAGGGCACAAGGGAGGGAGCTGTTCCCTGGGGTTGGGTTCCCATGCTGCCACCTCGCTGGCACGCAGGTCCTGCTGGCACTGGCTGCCCCCTGCAGGGCTGAGCTCCCTGTGCTGCCTCTGAAGGGTGGGGAAGCTGCACCCTAAATCCTGCTGTGACCCTGACAGAGCTGTGCAGGGTCCTCTTCTCCCTCTGTTTTGTGCTGCCTGCAGGTGCTGTGGCTCCTGCATGCCCAATCTCTCCCTCCAGCCCTCCCCTGTGTCACTGGCATAGGGTTGTTTTGTGATAAGATGGTGGTAACAGGGCCCAAAAGTCTTTTCAGGTAGAAGTGTGTGACTCTCATGGTGTGTCTTTGGTGCAGTCATCTCTGTCTTTGCTCTGAGTGAGTTGAGTGGCAGATCCAAAGTGCCACCCTAAAACACTTCTCATCTGCAGTCTTCTGGAGCAAGAACAAGGCATTTTGCTGTTGACTCCCCTCCCCAAAACGTGCTAAGTTTGTACATCTGCTGTTGAGTTTCCTAATCTCTGACAGTGCAGCAAGAGGAGGAGTTGCAGCTGCTCTGCCAGAGCCTCTGGGTGTCCCAAAATCCCAGAGGTGTACACCCTGCCTCCTGGAGTCCCTCGGACTGAGGTGCTGAGGCTGACCAGAACTATTGCTGATGCTCTCTCATAGCTGAGATGTCCCAGGCAGAAATATTGTTCTGTATCCCCATTTTTTTCCAAATGCGAGTTATTATTCTAAACATAATGGGTTTAGGAGCTTCATCATCTATTTTTCTAACCTGAATTATTGCATTTCCACAGGTCCCAGTAATGAAAACCTGCTGATGGCAAAGCTCTGTGCATTCACAAGAAAGGGAAATGTGTTTAGGAGCCTAGAAGATTACATACAAAGACAGGTAACCCTCTGAACTCCAAATAACAAAGTTTTAAGCTAGGAAAGTGTTTATTGAAGACAGCCTGGAGGGCAAAGTCCTGGGGGAAGGGGTGCATTTTGTTGGGATTTTCACAGAAGACTGGATGAATGAATAGAGAAGGTATTAAGAGTGCTAATTTGGCATTCCCTGTTGGTTGATTGATTGTCATTGAATTCTTTTAAATTTAAAGAAAAAAATGATGTAAATAAATAATAAATACAACAGCTGTGAGATGGGCCATGCTGTCCTTCTCTGAGCTTGCTTCCAGGAGAGTGGACAAGATGACCCAAGAGAGAGTTTCTATTTCTCTGCTTTTAATGGCTGTATCAGTGTATGAGCTGAACTGAAGAAATCCACACTGGAAGAAAAACTAGAGTCCTTGGCTTTTTGCCAGCCACCCCTCTGGCTGTCTGCTTCTCTGTTCCCAGAACTTCCCTGACTATAAGGGTTTCAGGCCCGGGCTGTGTGAGAGGAGGCGTGCCAGGAGCCTGGTGATGAGGAGCTGATGAGAGGATGGAGACCTGCCCAGCCAGCACAAGGGCATGACACAGCTGTCTGGCAGTGGCCAGGGAGCCCTTGACTTCCACACCACCAGTGAGTCACACTGCTGAGAGCAAACAGACAGCGTGGGCAGCTGTCCTGCTTCAGCAAACTGCATGGCTGAGGTTTTAGAAAAGTGAATGGACTGTATGTGACAAGGAGCACTGGAAAATGCTTGTGCACAATGGCTTGTTCCAATTAATATTGGAGCTTTTTAGTATTGGGCAACCATGAGCCCTCTGTAGCACCAAACCTAAGATCAAGGTGGCTTTAGCTGTCCTGTGTTAGGGCTTATGCTTTTATGCATATAATGATTAACACCAATTTTCACACTGGCTGACTCACAGCTCCTAAGCAATCATGTTGTAGGCTTGTTGTTTCTTCCAGCATTCCTTTACCCATGCCTAGGATGTCCAACCAGCAGTATGGGAGCACATCTGGACTCTCAGTCTGTTGCTTCTTGGAGCAGCTTTCTTGCAATTGGCCAATTCTTACAGGCTAGAAAAATAAACTCTGTAATGCTTTAGGCCTCAGTGTTTGGCAGGGCTTTTTTTATGAGGGTGATGAAGATTGGAACAGCTTGTCCTGAGAAATAGTGGATGCTCCACTCCTGGAAACATTCAATGGCTCTGAACAACCTGTCCTGTAGACAGTATCCCTGCCTGTTGCAGGGGGGTTGGATGAGATGACAAGGTGTCTTCCATCCAAACTCTTCTGTGATTCCAAATCCACTTTCTCATTCATGTCTGTGTTTAGCTCTGAGCTTTATTGGTGGTGAGTGTGTATCCCACACTACTTCCATTACCCGGTATTTCTAACACCAACACACACACAAACAAATTAGCAGTTGAGCTTCTAAAACTGATCTAAACATACATGTTTTTACAAACTCAGGTTTCACTTGCCTTTGGTTTTGATTCTTTAAAGATACCTGCTTTGAAGCACTTCTGAGCTCCGGGAACTTAATTTTGTTTTAATGAGAGTCCAGATTGTCTTAATTGCATGATACTTGGCACTGCTAAGAAAAACAGTAACAATCATAAGACCTTTGGTATTTGCCAGAGGTGCACCAGAACCTGTGGGTTATTTTTTATGTGTCTTATTTTCCAGCCCAGATTTCAGGTGTGGCTGACTATTACCTCTTTCCAGTTAGTGGACATGAACTTTAGTCACGAGTAACTTTGTTTTCTACATCTGATATGACACACAGTACCTGGAAGTTTTGTTTATTTTTTAACATGAAAAGCTGCTTTGTCATAGCTGACTGCCTCAGTATTTATCATCATGGTGCTAAGGCCCATCAGCTCATTTAATGTGTGTGAGCACGTGTGTTTGTGGGTACACATCACTGCTAGCAGATTTCTCCTTCCCAACCCATGCTAATTTCTGTCCATTAGTTCAGAGCCTGAGAAATGGGGAAAGGCAGAGATGATAATTAATCATGGACTGGAAAACTTGTTTAAAGTATAATAGTATGTGTCAAGAAACAGGCTAATTTTTGGTCCTGCTATATTGGAGCTGGATTCAATGGACTTGGCTTTGTTGACTCCAGCCCACTGGAGTCAATGGACTTGGCTTTGTTGACTCCAGCAACACAGGATACAGCTTGTGGAGGCTGACCCACCTCTAGCTCAGACAAAATGGCCCCATCTTTAATGCCATGAGGTTTTTCTGCAGGGCTGAGTATTTTCAGGCTCTCTTCCCCATTATTCTAGTGAAATTCCCCTTTGCTGGTAAGTCACCAGTACTTCTTTAAAGGAACTGGGGTGAATAATGTCAAGTGGTTCATCTGGGCTTCACTGATAGGGAGAGGCAGCAGTAGGACTGAGGAAATTGGAAGAGACTGTGGATGTGCTGCAGAAAGGAGAATCACCTGTGAAGAGTTTAGGGGGCTCTGAGGTGCCTTCTTAGGGCTATAAAAGGCCTGGAAAAGCATTATTGCTTTTTTGTTTTCTGGTCTAGAGGGGTGGAACAGAGACAGAAAGATTTGATGGGGCCTGTCCCCCTATGGCTGTGGCCAAGTGACTGCTTGCATGTTGATTCTCTTATTGGCAAAGAGAGAAGGTGGTGACAAAAAACTGACCAAAAGGTATGATTATTCCTCATTTCTTTATGTTCTCTAGGAAGCAAATACCTTTTCTTGTGCTGATGCTGGGCAAAATTTCGGTGAGGCTTTATTTATTTTTCCTGATTTTTGTGAATCATTTGATTCAGCTGCAGCTTCTTTAATGACCTTGTTTTTTCTAATCCATCCATGAAGAGGTAAATAATTTATGTCAGTGTGACTTTTAAAGAAATATTTGTTAATTAATTCAAGCTACCTCTATTGTTTGCCTGTACCTATTGAGCTGGTAGTAGCTATGGACAGACATAATGGCCCTCCCTGAGCTATTATAGTTTTATTTCCTTCTGACAAAACCAGCCCAGTTTAATAAGTGCTTGAGCCTGGGCCTTGGTTTTGTTACAAAAGAAGGGTGCTCTTAATATGCCTTAGTTAGCACTTGGTGGGAGCCTAGGGAAGACAAAGCATTTTTGTAGTTGTGACTCTGGGGTGTGAGCTGAGCTAGCCAGCCTGTTAATTATGGACAGTAGCATGAATGGGACCCTCAAAACCACTTTGATTTTGCAGATTTGTTAGGTCCACAGATCTGCAAATAAATCTTTCAGGTCTAGACACCAAATACAGGTGTGAAATAACTTTTTTTGTGTGCTGCTTGGCTGCAGTTACAAGGAAGTCCTGTCCCTCTGAGAGTGAGCAGGTTGGAATTGATTTGGCTTTCCATTACCCCATCTCTTATCAAATGCATGTAGCCCTGGCATGCGGGACTTGCCATACATAGCTTAAGAGAACATTTTTTCAGTGCCTGTGCTTACAAAGGTGGCTATTCCTTCCTGTTTCCCAAGTGCTCTTCCTCAGTGTAATCTCTCCTGCTGCTGTTTGCTTGCCTAAGGCTTTCGTTATCCTGGGAATATGATCTCAGCCTGAAATCCAAACCAAGACGTAAACAAAAGAGCAAGTGGTAGAACTGTTTGTTGGTTTGGGGTTGTTTTGTTTTGCTCTGTTTTTTCCTTAGCCTGTGTTGTCTGTTTCTGGAGCAGTCACCCTTGTGTTTAGCATCTTGTTTCAGTCGCTGAGGCGTTCCCATGCCTTTGAAGGGTTACCCGGCACTTGCTCGCGGTATGCTGCTCCTAATCACTTCCGTTTATTGCTGACACACGCTTGCCTCGTTTCATCTGTCTGTGATCTGGGGATGGGGGCAGGAGCGGGAATCGTGGTGCTTCCTTAGCCTGCGATGGCAGGTAGCAGTGCAGAGCCCGCACACGGCCTGGCAGGGTGGGACAGCTCTGGGGAAGAGGGTGTGTGCCAGCTACAGCCCTGTTAAAGCCACTCCGGCCGGTGACACCGCTGTGGCAGGAGAGTCTGGATACGCGTGTATGTCACTGGCCAGCCGTGGCGACAGGGTGCCTCATGCCAGCACTGAAGGGAGCTTGTTGCCCCTGTTCCAGGCTCCTGACAGTGGTGTCAGCATGAGCACGGTGTCAGGGAGAGCCCCCAGTCCCTGCTGTGCCTATTCTCCCTCCCTCCGCACCTCCTCGCGGAGCCCAGACTGGAAGCTGGGCCGCCACTGGAAGTTGCACCACCCCGGACCGATACTCGAGTCGCTGTGGTGTGTTCGGGAGCAGCTGGGGAGCCAGGGCAAGCCTGGGGCACTGAAATGCTTCTTGTTGCAACACCTCCTGCGTGCTGCGCCGGTTCCAGTGCTCGCACTCCTCCCCTCCTCGCTGACAAACCCTACAGGAATGCGCCAAGCCGAAGTCTCTGGGTTTCTGTTTAAATGCTCACTTTTATTTTGGCTGCTTGAATAAAAGAAGCTGAAGAGATGCACGGTTTGCTGGGCTTCTAAATAAGACAATGCTGTGCCGCTGGTGTATCTTCAAAAATTAGCAGCAGAATTTTAGGTCTTATTCCTCCAGTTAGTGAGAACTCCCTTCTCAGAGAGCAGGTACTCAGCTCCTACAACTTGTGTTCTGCTAAGATACATTTAGAAGAGCAGCAAAATAATTAGCTGTTCCCAAAAGCTTGACCTAAGAATTTAAAATATGCTGTCCAAGGGGATTTGAAGGTTAGAAAGACAACTATATTGTGGCTCCTAGTGTGGCCTTCTAGGCAGCACAGAAATGCAAACAACATATGTTATGAAGCTCTCTTGAAAAAGCAAGTGCAATCCATATGCTGTGCTAATTTTTCTGGTGAGATCTTCCATAATTATTTCAATGTTACCCTGATCAGTTACTAAGCTTTCAGAGTGGGAACATGAATTGCTACTGGGGGTTTTCTTTCTGCCTTACAACTGGCTGATCAGTGATTTAAAGTCAAGTGAAGGATGGGATTTCAAAGTCTGAAAGACATTTTGCACTTGGGAATGTTTTCAGCAATAGCTTCTGACTTGCATACTTGTCTTCTACAACCTGGAATAATGTTTTCTTGCCTCTGTCAACACCATCATTGAGGTAATGATGTTAAATTAGTCATGATTCAGTAACTTACAGCATGGGATGTTTTGTCAGCACAGAACATTGTATGTTTTAGATTGTAGGGTTGGAGTCACCTCACTCTGTTTTTAATTTTTAAAAATAAATAGCAGAAGTTGGGATGCTTTTTAAAACAAACAAAAATAGAGCAAATATGATTATTTTCAGGGTTCCAGCTCAATGGGGCAAAGGTCAAAGGTCTGCAATGGATTGAAGTTATTAATTAACAACTACTTACTGGATTTTTTTAAATTTATGACTTCATGTATTATAACTCTTTCGGTAAAACATCATAAACATGCCCACTGAGTAATCATACAGTATGAATTGACAAAAAAAAAAAGCTTAGAATGCAGCAGCTATAAATTAGCAGGGCCTCTTCTTGACTGGAGCAGGTCAGAATTTACTCAACAAAAGAGTTTGTTGAAAGAATGACTTCTCAGTTGTTTTTAATAAGAGAGAGGAATCCCCCTGGGTGCTGGAGAGGAGTTGGCTGTGCCAGAGTGTGCTCCCCATGCCTGGAAGCAGGGCACAGCTGCAGTGCTGGGGGCTGAAGGGCCAGAAATCAGCTGCATCCTTATCAGGGACACTCGGTGTGTCTCCCTCTGTGACTGTGCTCCAGGTGTGGGTGTGGGCTCTGGTGACATCTCTATTCTGCACTGACTAGGACACACTCTGGAGGGCCAAGGAATTGCTGGGCAAGGTGGGGGCTCTTATGGGAGACACCCAAGAGGCTTGTGATGTGCTTTTATTTAAATGGGGCTGTGCTATTTGAACAGAATATTAAATCTCAAAATTACTTCTTAGGGGTTTAAAGAGCATCTGCTTCCCCACTCATCTGCAGAATTTAATATTTAACCACCCTTTATAACTGGGACATCATGAATGTTTGTATCCCTTCATGCAGGAGGGGAAATGGAGAGGGAGAGAGGCAAGTATGAAAAGTGAGTGTGGAGTCAGGAAGGTGAAGATCAAAGTGAGGCTTTTTCTCTCCCTGGCAGCTGGAGAACTTTTTTGTGTAGGGGGGGGACCCAGAGTCTATCTTATTCTGATTTAGCCATATTTCAATACTAAATGCAATTTCAGTGTGAGGGGCTGAAACATGCCTGGAAAGCAGTGTTAATTAGGCAGTGGCCATTTTACTTGCAGGAGGTTTGATCTCAGACAGAATTCCCCAGGGATCAGGATCTTGCAGAAGGTGGATCTCCATATCTGCCTGATTGCCTGCCTCCCATCATCATGGCTATTTCTCAGTCACTAATAGCCTCATAACTTGCCTGTAAGGCATTGTCTTTGCCCTATGGATTAGAAGCTGAAATGCTGTACAGACAAATGACTTGCCCAAGGTCATGCAGGAAATCTCTGTGTGAGCCAAAACTTCAAAACCAGTATTTCTGAATCATGACTATAACATCTCTGTACCAGCTTTGGCTTGGTTGAGGCTGGGTCCCTGTGGAGAAGGAAAGAGTGGAAAAAAACCAGAAAAAGCACAAAACACACCAAATCCCATGTTCCTATTCTTTAGTGAGAAACAGTGCCTTTAACTCAAGCTTTTCTCTTATGCTCTGACCCCTCGTGTTTCCCCAGCTGTCAATTACTCTGAAGAGCCTTTCCAAGCCTGTTTATTTGGGCAATGAGTGAACCTCCAGGGTCACAAAGCCTTCTTGCCTGCTGCCTCTTGGATTTTCCTTTGTTTTCTTTTCCTTTTGGTGGTGTTGGAGGGCAGGCAAGGGAGGGACTTCAGAGGCAGGCAGCCAAGGGTGTGTGAGCAGTGCCAGGTTAAGTAATGGCTTTGCTGACATGGATTCCCGTAAGTGCTGCCTATTCCTGCCCTGCCAGGAACAGCCCATCGGGCGGCAGGTTTTGAAAGTCTAATCAGTCCAGAGCAATAATCTGTTGACCTGCACAGGGCTGCAGGAGAAACCCTGTGTGTGTGTGTGCTTTCTGAGGGAACTTATTAATTAAGTGCAATAATATTTAATTATCTTGGTAATAGGTGGCTGGGAGCTATGGGAGTCTGCTGAAGCACATGTGAGAGGCTGGGGAGGCTGGTGTGATCACAGTGCAAGAGGGAGGGTGCAGGCTGAGCTCAGGGGGGATGCAGAGGAGCTGCTCCCAGGAGTGCCTGACTCCAGGGGCAGGATGCTGGTGATCCCTGGTAAGCAGTGCCTCACTCTGCCCATATCTGCTCAGTCAAGGGTATGATTCCCTCTCACTTTTTTTGTCTGCCTCCTCTTTTGTTTATTCCAGGTCTGTTGTAGATTGTCTGCAGGTGTGGAGTTGCAGGCATTTTGAAATGCCCAAGCAAATCCTCTGTGTTGGTTTAAAGCCGTCTGAACAGGCTGGATACACCACTTTCTGATGTCCACAGGATTGGGCATCTATCTTATTTTCAGTAATTGCTTCAAATGGGATGCTATCCTAAATTTTCTTCATTAACAACAGTCTAGCTCTTTAGCTGACTGATCAGGCAAACCCTGCTATCTCTTCTGCATTTTTTCCTGCCCACTTTGAGTTAATGAATTTATCCATGCCTCCTCCTTGTCACAATGTCAGAGAAGCAGCTCATAGCCTAGAGCTCTGAAGGTGACTGCTCAAAGGAACAGCTTGATGGACATAGTGAAGTTTAGATGTATTTTGAAGTCTTCTACAAAAGAAGACATTAGTTCTGAATGCCAAAATATCATTATGGAAATATTTTGGAGAAAACTAAGTTTGTTCATGGACTTTTTTTTGAATTATCATTCATATTTGTTGTGACTTGTAGTGGTCTATATCTCTGATAGAGTTGCAAATGATTTTCCTGTTTGGGATTCTTTCACAAGCTTTAGCACTGAGCACATCTGTGCACTTTTTAATGTTATTCCTTGGTTTTAAGAAATGTGTGCTTTCAGCATTTTGGCCATTACATGTGGCCACTTCTGTCAGGGTGATGTGAAGAGCAGGTGAATTGTTTCTGGAGTGCTCTTGACTCAGGTTTTGCTGGGGCATGGGCCTTTGCACAGAACCTGAAGTGGGGCTGGAAGGAACTGCAGGGGCAGAGGTGGAGGTGCTCAGCAAGACTCAGAGCCCCTTCCTCTGCTGGGGCAGAGCTCAGCTGCTGTGTCACTGGGGAAGAGAAGCTGTGATGACACAAAGGAGCTTTGCATTGCTTAACTGCCATACTTGAGGCAATATTTCACCTTGTGGGGAATGTCTGTTACATCACACCATGATTTGAAACATCTGTTTTGCCTTTGTGGGCTGCATCTGTAGGGATGTTGTCCATTCATCCTTGGTGTGCAAGCTTGCTAGAATTCAGCCTTCTACAGATACCAAACACAATTGCTGTGCAGCACTTGCAGAGAAGTATGAAAAATTTTAATTTTTGCAGGCTGATGTCAACCAACTCAAACCCATAAAGCCAGCAAGAATAGATTGCTGCTTTTAGAATTTTCATTTAATCAATTAAAATAAATCCTAAACATCTGCTGTAATGTAGATTTTGATATTTCTCAGACAATGTGTAGGGTAAATACTTGTGGCAATAGGAGTGAGTTATACTCTGAACACCAGCTGAAATTTGCTTTCCATGTAGTTTGTAGAAGGAGCTCCACTCACTGGCAGAGCAAATTTCTAGGCTGTTATTTGTGATGATTCAATCCTGAACTAAGAAAAGATCAATTGGAGCAACTACACCAAAAGGAAATGAGACTACTGTACTGGGAAATACTGTATTCAGTGCAGAATGACTTGTTTCATTACTTAATAAAATCAAAAATATTTAATGGTTTACTAATCTCATGCATAGACGCTAGTGTACGTATTGGTTTATAGAAAGTGTATTTTTGGGTGCAAGGGGAGTAGGACTGGAAGGTCTTTGAAGGAATTTGTTGTGTGGCTCACTACACATATGGCTGATGCACGCAGCACGCTTTGGTTTCACTATGACTTACAAAAAATCCATCTTTGACCAAGAAGTGACCAACATTAGTTTTGTTGTTTTTTTTTTCCTTGACCAGGTCAGCACTTTCACTTCCTCCTTTGCTCTCCACAAGGAACAAATGCCATAGAATCATAGAATGGTTTGGGTTGAAAGGGGCCTTAAAGATCATCTTGCTCCAGGCCCCTCTGCTATAGGCAGAGACACCTTCCACTGGACCAGGTTGCTCAGAGCCTCATTCAGGCTGGCCCTGAACACTTCCAGGGTTGGGGCATCCATATTTCTCTGGGAAATCAGTTCTCAGCATCCTCACAGTAAAGAATTTTTCTAACTTCTAATCTGAAACATCATCTTTCAATTTGTTACTCTCCATCCTATCGCTACAGTACCTGATAGAGAGTCCTTTCCAGTCTTCTCTTTAGGGTCCCTTTGGGTACTAGAAGGTTGCTATAAGGTCTCCCTGGGACATTCTCTTCCCTAAAAGCTAAATAACCCCAGCTCTCTCATATGGGAGATGTTCCAGCCCTTGCATCATCTCTGTGATCCTGCTCTGGTCCTGTCTTATGCTGGGGACCCCAGAGCTGGATGCAGCACTGCCGTGGGGATGTTTCATGAGAGTGGAATAGAGGGGCAGAGCCACATGCTTCAACCTGTTGGCCACACTTTTGATGAAGCCCAGGATGTGGTTGACTTTCTAGGATGCAAGGCTGCATTGGCAGGTCATGCCTGGTTTTATATCCACTGGTGCTGTGCAGCTGCCTGTGTGCTGGTGGGATTCTGGGGGGGTTTGCTGCTCCAACAGGCACCAATTACCTCCTTAGCAAAAAGTTCACCAGTGCTGGTCTGGAAATACCTCAAATTAAATACTGTGAGCTTACCCATGACCATATGCTTCAGAAAGAGGTCGTAAGTTCATGAATTACTGTGTCATACATCTACTGCAGGACAAGGCCTAGTTACAGGCACGATGGGGCTGTGTTGTGCAGAGATGCCTTGGCTGGCTTTGCAGGAGTTGGTGCTGGCCCTGGAAGCACTGCTGTTTCAGCAGGGCACTGCTGGGGGTCTGGTTCTACACTGGATGTCTTTCAGATCCCAGCCAGTCATGAGCCACGTGGATGCCTGGGGCTCTCTTGGCTCAGGGGTCTCCTTTGGCTGCTCCAAACCGAGTAGAGAGAGGGTTGTTTCTAGAAACAATAAATGCTTTGCACCCACAAGAAATGGTTTCAGTGTCATCCTCCTTACATCACCTGGACTACTCCACTGCCACTGACTGTGAAAAAAATCCTCCTGACTGCCTCAGTCTGAGACTGGCCAGTTTGCCTGCTGCATGGCTGGAAGGTGTACGAGCATGTGGTGTGCCTGTAACATGCTGTGGTCGTGTGGCCCCAGAGTATCTTGTTCTTTTTGGGGGCTCCTGTGTCAGCAACACTGGCTACATGGCCATACCAGCAAGCATAGTAACAAAAATTGTGGAGATATAAATTATAGGAACAAATTTCATCTGAGCTTGATGTAACTGTGTCATGCTTCAGGGTATGCAAGTCACAGTTTGAATCCGATTGGATTTACTGCCAGTGACAAGACTTGACTCTGGCAGGAATAATCAATACTGCCTCCTAATTCTCTTGAACAGTGTCAACACATTCATGCCTAAGAGACATATTCCATGTGTTAATGCATGATAATCAAAATACCTCAGTGCTGGATGAACACACTGAGGGACCTAAATACACAAATCAGTGTGCTTGCTCAACCATGATGGGAATACTATCTGATTTTAGCTCTGGAGTGAAAACACACCCTTCTCAGTGGCAGATGATCTTGTCAGTCCAGGTAGCTCTAGGCAGAGCAGATGTGCTGTGTGTGTGCTTGTGTTACCTAGCACCTGGTGGAGGGGGAGAAACAGTGTTGACACCTTGTGGCCTGGACACATCTGGGAGAGATGGAGCCCTTTTAAACCTGGAGTCTCATGTAGCTGTGCTGTTTAAACCTGCCTTGTCCATGAGTTGTGTGCATGTTGGTCACAAGGAGCTTGCTTGAAGGCCAGGATTGGAGACTGTTCTGGGCAAGTATCTCCAGCAGTGCCATGGTGAGCACACCTGAAGAGCTGCACCAGTTTGTCTGGACCCTGTCCTCTCTCCAGGAGTGGCCATGTAAACAGGCACTGTGGTGGAAGGCAGAGCAAGGCAGGTGTGCATGTTACTGCTCCCCCTGAGAGGGGGTGTTCACTGTAACTTCCTGAAACTCAAGAATTTCTGTCATGCACTTGTTCAGGGTTTTTACAATATTATGTGATCATGTGGTTTTACAGTCTTCTCTGCCTTCATGGGGAACTCCCCATGAGTCAAGGGTTGAAGCAGCAAATAACCTCTATGAACAATGCTATATTTCCCACTTCCCTTCTCCCTCACTTTGTGTCCCTGACCCTCAGAGCTGGGTTGGCAGTGACAGGAGCCTCAGCTCCTGGCTCTGATGCAGGCTGGCCATGGGCTGTACAAGTGGTTGAGTCAAGCCCACCGTTGCAGATGATGCAGTGCCTTCAGGTGGGCTTTGGGACAGGTAAAGAGGAAACCTCTGCTCTCAGATGTTGCTGCTGCTCTGCACTTTAGCTCTGGGACCTTGCTGTGACCCACAAACAAATGTCCCAGCTCCTGGCACGCTGTAAGCTAAAAGAATTCTGCCATGAGCTCAGGTAGGAATCCAAACAGACATATCTATGTTCTCTGGCTTTGCTAGCAAAGATTTGCCAAGTCACCCAAGGAAGTGCTTTCCAGAGACTCTGCAAAGCTGCTTTGGCAGATACTTTATTATGCATCTTTGCCAGGAAACTGAAGCAATAGCATGATATGGTAAGGGACACTTAACTCTCTTCCAATGTCAACATAGTGTGAACAAATAGCCAGCTGACACAGAGCTGTAGGAAAAGATACACATCGAATACATGCTTGTGTGTAATGGATGACAGATACTTGTCATAACCTTAGGCACATACCAATATGTTGCTATCTGGCCCAGAATAAGTGTTAGAGAAACACTTCAACTGCATTCTGAGTAGTCTCCATTTCAATGCTGTTGAAAGCCATTTTGTAGCCAAGATATGAATATTTAAAATGATTTAGCTTTATGGATAAGAAAAATATCTCAGCTGAAAAATGAAATTCTTGTTATTTCCCCTGTCTCTTCTCGAAGTAAGAGTGAACCCCTTAGGACTGATCAAAATTTTGTCAGCTTATAAGTTTTATAAAGCATTCAGTGAAGACTTGAAATTTTACTTGAGTTTCCTTTTTTAAAGGAACAGATTGGTAAATTAAAAGCAAACCAGAGATGCAGAGCTCTGTCTATTTCAACAATTGATGTTCGTCAGTGGGAACAAAAAATCAGCTGAAATTTCTTGCACTACTTAATTTGCATCTCTGGGATTTTTAGAATAACCAAATATGCATCTTGTAAGGTGAATTCAATTCATGCAAAGAATGTTCGTGTTACAAATTTTTTGTTTTGTGACTTTCAAATTTGCTGTCTTTCTGACAGAAGCATAGAACATTAAAATAGGCTCTCTTCATTGTCTGAGTAAAAGGCAGAAGCTGACAGTTGTGTATTAT
>VWYE01002785.1:295-20295 GCA_013398995.1 Alaudala cheleensis
TACAAACACAAATACCATGTTGCAGTTTCAAAGCTCCAGCTTCAGACTCAAATTTTGGCCTGGTGAAGATACACCTAAGGAAAGGAGTTTGCCCACAGGTGATGCAATAGTCTGTTGCTCAAAGGATTAGAAAAAGGGCTGCCTGGGCTTACAGGGTAGAGCACAAAACACCTTCTCGATTAGATTCTGGCTTGAAAGGCCATGATTTCACTTCAAGGCCTTGCATGATTCTGGCCATCCATTTACTTCTGTATTTTCATCTGCTTTTTCTATTTTCTCTTTGTTTGACCCAAGGAAAAGACTTGCAAGCTTGTCTCAATGTTCTCATTCTCCTTCTGCTGTCACAACTTCTTCCATATGGCCCTGTTTGTCTTCATCCCACTTCCTGAAGCAGTCTGACAACCCTTCACACGCTTTCTGAATGACTCCTGAAGACACAAAACTTAAGAAAGGAAAATGATAAATGTTGGCCTGCTCATCCAGTGAATAGAAGCATGTCTATATACAAAAGAAAATAATGAGTCATGGAGCCAACAAAATATGTTCATAGCTTTTACCCTTTCTTTTCAATGATTTAATCAATTCACTCTCCTTCCTCCCACTCCCTTATTTATGTACTAATTAGTCCAACATTTTTGAAGTGGGGTAATTTTATTAATATGCTCATGGAATGCTCTATGCATGACATTGTGAAGATTTTTTACCGTCTCATGTGATGATATTACATATTTTAAAGGCAAATATGTTTTCTTGAAATCCTTCTGTACTATTAAAGTAATTTAAATCCAGGACAAAAGTAGGAATAACAGCAGACAATTGTGCCTGAGTAATCAGAACAAGAATGAAAGGATACAGAAGCAGTAAGGCAGGAGTATAAGACAATATCAGCAAACTCTTTTATATTTTCAAGCATTTAAAAATCTCTTGAGTGTCAAGTGTAAACTGGCAAATGCAAAAAAACCCCACCAAAACCTAGCAAAAGGCATAGATCATGGCAGACACTTTGGGTATTTGGGTCTTGGAAACAAGGTCACCCTGTTTCCTTTCCCAAATCCAAAGAGAAACCTTTCTCAGAGTGCAATAGCTTTTTTTTCAAGGGCCTGTTGTCAGTGACTGACAAGGTTTCCACCTCCAGATTTCTTCTGTTACCAAGCTTAAAAACCTGGAGCTTGCATCCTGGCACCTGTAGTAAAAGTTCAACGGAACTCAGGGAAGCTGGTTATCCACCAGTGCATTTTCTGTAGAATATGGTAGCTATGACTGCATTTGGCAGCTAAATAAGTGATAATATTTTTATATTTATCATACTTTTAAAATATTTTTATTTTTTCCATAAACATCCTACTGCACTTGCATGCAGGAATATTATTGTTCCAAAGGGATATTACAAGGGTCTGTTACACAAGTATACGGTTTTGTCAACAAGTGTGATACCATGGGAATTGAAGATATTTCTTACTCAAAAAATTTGGGACAAAAGCCCAAATTGCCTTTCTTGCTCATCTGTATTTTCTTTTCATCCACTAATTTGGTAGCTGCTATTACCTCCCATTTCACATATGGATACATCTGGGAGTAAGAGTGCCTCAAATTTAACTTTCCCAAATTCACATGTTTGGTAGAATTGAATATATTGGTTCAAGATTCCCTTCTCTTCTTTTGGCAATAAAAGCAAAGCATGTATTTGAGGTAAAACTGTATCATTAATATAAGATTAAAAATCCTAAGAATATTAGGTCTAAAACACTCAGATAATGATCTTGTACACTTGTATGAAGAGCAGAGCTGTGTGCCCAGCAGTATGATTACCACATTTGCTGCATATGCCCATAGACATTTTATCATCTCTTCCTGATCTTTTGTGTCTGTGCTTGTTCAGTGGTCACAGTGTCTTCCTTATAGGACAAAGACCTGATTAAACCTTCATTGAATTCAGAAGAGGTTTTGCCATTGATTAAAGTGAAAGGAGTGCTTTCCTAAATGAACATAAAAGCTGAACTAATCTCTCCCCTCATAGGTCATTCTGGCAGGTCAGGCTCAGAGCACTCTAGTGGGATAACTTACATTATTTCATATTTCACAGTAGCAGTCCTGTGAATAAAGTCAATGAGATCAATCTCTGGGGCATTCAGTCTAATACCTATGAAGATAACTAAATTCACTTTATAGGTGAATTTATTGCTGGAATTTAAATATCATCAGTCCATCACCAATTGCTTTCTTCAAGAAAATGCAGAAGTGGACATTAAAAAACCCAACAAACAAACAACAATTTGAAACAATATTTTTCCCTCCTACTGGTTTCTGTAAAGTCACTAGACAGAGTGTTTGAAAGACATGGGTAAAAGGAGAAAAATATTAGTGTTGGTGCATGCAGTGAGGTCTCATCTAGGTTGTGTTTGAGTAACTAAAGTCTAACCTTGGTAAGTAAAGGAAGAAAACATGACAAAAGGGTTAAAACTCAAGACCTAATGGCACAGCTGAGACACTTCTGATGTTTAATGTTTTTATGATTTTCCAGTTTCTAATCAACAGAAATAACCTTCAGAATTCAAAGGGCAAACCTCGGCATCTTTATGTCAATTTGGTCGTCTGTTTCCCCCAGCTCTGACAAAAGGGATTTTTACCAGATAGATCCTGCAGTGTTCTCAGCACTTATCACACACATGGAGATTAATCTTCATTTTACTCTTCTTCTTCTTCTGTACTACACTGCCTTCTGGAAGCTTGAACCAAAGGATCTGAAAGACTCTATTTGAGAAACTGAATGTCACAGGAAAGGGCACTTCCTGATCTTTTCTAAAGAAACCATGAAAAAGCAGGTCATATCACTAAACATATGTGACCTGTCTTTTCAAATCTTTACCATACCTGCCTTTTCTAGGTCTAGTAAGTCTTAATATAGCTATGACAAATAAAAAAAGGAAAATGGAAAAGAAACATGAAAATGGTACTTACTGATTTATGATACTAAGGATGAGAGATGACTGTAATAGATTAATAGGCACCATGATGGAAGGTGAAATTTTATGTCAATAGAGACAAAATTATGTACAATTGGAAGAAGATTTTCTTTCTGTAGTGAATTTTCTTTACACAAAAATAACTGAGGACAGTAAAGAAAAAGTATTGTTGGGGATTTTGGGTGGCAATTTGAGTAATCAAAAGTAAGGACAGGTTCTAGATGTTTAATTCTTATTTACTTGCGTAATATAAAGGAAATCTAAATTATGACTGCCTCACACTCTAGGTAATAGGAGAGATTTTTAGCTATGGGAGTGAAAGAAAGAGTAGATATGTATAAGAGAATGTATCACCATCATGACCATTCACCATGCATGATAAGGTGAATACACGTGCATGTAGAAAAATTCCTTTCACTAGGATGAGATTCTTTACATTTGGGAGAGAAACAAGTAGTAGACCACTTTGGTGCCTCACTCTCATAACAAAAATGAGCTTCTGTCGAAAGTGTTGCTTAATATATATATATCAGGAAGTAAAGACATTATTTGTCCAACTCTGGATGGGGTATGAATAAAGAGACAACTATCTTATATGCAACAAACTATTAAAAAGAAGTACTTTCTCATCCAGTTTTTGGCTTGGAAAGGTGAGGAATGGGTCAGGGTTATGAATACCAAAGCCTATCTGTTGAAGAAGGGAACACTTTTGTCCAGATGACAAAAGCTGTGGCTTCCATACAGCTTTCACTGTATTCCTTTATTGACATAAGAGATGGATGGATGTCTACAAAAACATAGAAAAGGGCCTATTAAGGGTAAAGGAGTTTAAGATTATTTCTTCAAATCAAGTTTCCTTAATATTTTTTCTTTCATATGGTTCTGATCCAATACCCCCTCATCTCCTTGAAAATAAGTTTTTTCCAATATTTTTCAACTATGTGTAACTCCATTGGGTTTTTTAATATGTATTCATCTAAAAGCATTAGTAATCCAGTAGCCATGGCTACTGGCAATTTCTCCTGTGATTCTCAACCAATCATATTGTGCTTGTCCTGTTTTCATTTGGCCTGGACTCAGCACTGGCCACCGTCTGTTTCAAATCACATGATCTTCCCATTTGATTGTTCATTTATTTGAGACCAAGAGTTTTCCTTGAAGGTTTAGAAGATAGAGGTGAAATAATTGTGAAGGTTTCAGAGCCCATGAGACTGAGAAATTCATTATGTGTTTGAATCAGGAAGATCATGACCAGAAAGAAAGCCTTCCAGTCAGTGTATTTCATTTCAGTGGGGACATTTGTGACAAAATAAGTTATTTCACAATGGTTTAAGATGTCTATTTTGCAACAGACATGTTTAAATGGGATTTAAAAATTGATTACTTGGAATTGGTAAGCCCAGTAATGAGAGTTCTTCATGAATATTTTTCATTTTTGGGAATTATTTGTGACTTTATTTGCCCTTTTTTTGATAGTTTTCTTGATTAAAAACCATTAAGTCTCTAACTTTAGAGTGACAAATCTACAGCTAAAGAAGAAACAGTGGATAATAATGACAGATTTTTTGGTATCTAATAGCCGTTGAAAGAAAACTGATTGTTCACGTCAGCAGCAGCTCTGTCAAATGTTTATTATTATTACACGAAGCATGGGTGAGGCATTCACCAATGAAATACAGCCAATCCTACACCACTGTGTGGATTTCATCACTGCTTTTGTAATGAGTGTTGAGGTACTCCCTGTGCTTCCACTTCTGTTGTACTTTTGGTAGTTGTTGATGGAGCAGAATCCCATTAGTTAACAGACATGCTGCACAGTTTTAGAAGTGAGAAGTCATTTAAAGGTGTTTACTTTTCAACATCACAAAAGGCAGTTAATCTTCAGAATTTTTCAGGACACACTTAGTACTCATGTTTAAGCACAGACAGCATACTGCAAATTGTTAGGGAATGTGTAAGATGTACTACAGCTTTTAATAGCTTCATGTTCTGGGAGCTTTACACTTCTTTCAGTGAGTAAAGCTATTTTAAGCAAAGTAATAAAAATACTAACCTTAGAAATCTCAGCTCCCAATGAAATGCATGTTAAATTTATTTATGGAGTGCAGGGAAACCATATGTTCTGTTTCTTATAAAAATGGCAAGAAAGGAATGTAATTTTTTTTTTTATTTTATATGTTAAAAATTCATGGCTCAGCTGGCTTTTCACATTGTCTCCCAACAAGCCTTCAGAAATCCATTTTTGTCCCTGCACCTCAAAGACCAATTGGCTGATAGACAGAGACACTTTTGAAAGCTGCAGATAAATTAATAGCAGAGAATGTGCCTGAGGATCATGCCTGGCTGCTCTTGAAATCCTTCTGAAGCCTGAATTATTTGTATTAAGATAGGCCAACACTCAGGCCTCTATGAGTCAATTCTTTGTAACAGTTGCCAATATTTTTATACCTGAGAGAGCAGCTTCATTCTTTATTATTGCTCAGGAATCAATACTCCCATTGCCCTCACAAAATGCTATACAAGCATTATTGGCATTTCACTTGGCAGTGAAGGGTATCAACATCAATCTCACCAACTGCACACTTCACTAACCTTGTTCCACTTCTCCAAAACAAATTTGTATTCAGTCTGCACTGTCCTCTCCTGCTCAGTTTAAGTGGGAATCCTTAGTGAAGCTGACACCTTCTGAGATGAGGAAATAGAAAGACATGATATAGCCACAGAGAAGAACATTTTGCTTTTTGTGTGAGGTAAGGAGTACATGCAATCTCTGACCATGACTATAATATTATTTGAAAAACAAAACAAAAAACCCTAACCCCAAAAAACATTGTGACTAGTAGACCTCCTAAAGAGTCAAATCGAGATTCAGATAGCAGTTTCTGACCCAAAAATCAACTATGGGGTGTAGGATAGTTTTTCAATGATTATGCAATCTTTTTGAAATAACAGCTCTTAATTCACTAATAGTCCTATGTGTTGGAGATAAGTGATGTATTTCCAAACAAATGAACAGCAGTATATACTTCAACAAAAGAAAGGCTCTTGGAAACAGCAGCCACATTTTGCTCTAATTGTGTACAGCTGCACCAGTTTGATATGCCAATTCAGTCTCAAAAATTTGCATTCAACATGTAAATTCAGCTTTAAACATGCAATTTCTAGACGTAATCTAAAATGGGAATTGTTCAAAGCATCCTGTCTCTTGCAGAGCTTTGTGTCACTACAGATTACAATAGAAGGCAGTTTGTTCAAATAACATCAGAATGTCAGTGAGAGCATCATTAATAAAATAATAACCCCTTCAGTGTATCTGCTTTAAAAAACAACAACATGCTCTTATTCTGTTTTTTTTTCTCACAGTTTGAATCTGTGTATGCCTTCCTCTCTTTCATGATTATGGCTCAGCTTATCCTCAGGCAAGGAACTTCTTCAAAAAATATACAACAAATAATTTTTGTGCAGGAGGATTATTTGGACAGTACAGATTTGTAGGTGGCTGGGTGTGGGATTATGACATATTGAGGTTATATATTCATGTTAACAGTCAGGAATTTTCAGATTGCATTTGATTTCGTAGGAGGCACAGTTATGAATTTCTCACCAGGAGACAGATGTTTGTCTTCTTTTGTGTTGTTTGCCATAGCTTCCTGATACTGGCAACTGCCAAGGATAAAATTTCTTTCCAGACCTATTTTTTTTTCCATCTAGTGCCATTTGATTATATATTTATCCTTAAAATACATCAAACAAGTAATTTTATTCTATATTTTACTTGAGTCTAAACTTGCTTATTTACTGAGTTTTTTTTTTAGTTTTGCTTTAGCCTCCATTCAGAGACTGGAACAGGCTCCCCAGGGCAGTGGTCAAAGAAGCAGCCTGACAGAGTTTAAGAAGCATTTGGACAATGCTCTTGGGCACTGTGAATGATGTGAATGAATGATGTGACTTCTGCAGTTGCCCTGTGCAGGGCCAGGAGTAGGACTTGATGATCCTTGTAGGTCCCTTCCACCTCATGCTCTATGATTCTGCCATCTTTTGTGGCAAGCTTAACAGGACACATTGCTGTGCTCCAGCAGTCAATTTCTCATTGTTTATATGTGTTTATATGCAGAAACTGGATAAACTGAAATCTGTGCTGTGCTACTCCTACAAAGTGAGCCAGAGATAAGTATTATCTCTGAAAGGAGTAATTTAGGAGCATGTAGAAAGGGGATGAATAACAGTCACTATGAAAGTCTCTCTTTGATCATTACAGTTTTCATTCAAACAGCTAAAAAGTACTACCACTGTCCAAGTAAACAGCAGGAGGAAAGGATGGGGAGAGGAACAGTAAATATCTGTCAGCATAACTCAAGCACAAAAATAATGAACAAGGGGCAAGGGAAATAGAATAAAATACCTTGTATACATCTGGCAAACAATTGATCTTTCATCAGTCTGAACTGCATAATTATTTTAATTATCATTGTTATTTAAAAACCAATGCTTGATATGAAAATAGTATTTTTTACTCTTTAGGCAAATAAATATTAGAGGTAACAGCATGGTAATGGTGACTGATGATATTTTTCCATTTATCTTATTTATTGCATTTATTGTAGCAGTATTGCATGTTTTGGAGGTGGATTCTATAATTCCTTTCAAATTGTTCATATAATCCATAGAGCTAATTAAAAATGTGTTTTATTTGTTTCATTAATTGGTTGGTTGGTTGATTTTTAATGGTTTGGTGGGGTTTTTTTCCTTTTTTGGGGGGGGTTGAGTTTTTTGTTTTTGGGTTTTCTTTTTTCCTATTTATTGTTTGTTGTTGTTGCTTGGTTGGCTTTGGTTTTGGTTTTTGATTTGGCTAAGTTTGGTTTGGTTTCTTTGGTTTTTAATTTATAGAAACCTGCTAAAGCCTTTAATTTCACTCTGAGTCTTTTTTCTCTCTCCTTTTGTGCAGCTCAGGTACCTGTAATGTTCATTCAAATCAATTGTGAATGTGGACAGACAAACTATTCATCACCTCAGAGGAAGCCATGGGTGCCCCACACATTGTGGTGTTAGTTTCTAGGACTCAGGACACTGTTGTGCTTTCAACATACTTATACAGGGTCTGTAAAATGTCAGTCTTGATATGAAACCATAAATATCTCTCATGTCTATTTCTCAGCAGCATGAAGAACTATGACATTGCTCATCAGGCTTCATTGCATGAGACTTTTGATACCAGTATTAGCCTTGCTGTCAATCAGAATCCTGCTTTACATAGTTATGAGAACTTTTGTCTCTGAACTACTTTCTGAAAAAGTGAGGTGTTTTAGTTCTGCAAGATTCAAGACGGAGATTTGCAAAGCATAAAGCAACACACACACTAAAAACACACCAGTAAGAGTGTGAAAAGAACACCACCACTACAATTCTAAACCAAAGCAGGTGGATGTTTATGTAGATATTTAAGATCATACATCAGGTAAATCCATAAATGTGGAAAAGCAAGGAAATATTCCTATATAGTCTGTTTGAAGTTGTTATGGGTATGGAACAATGATGAAAACTGGGATAGTTATTGAGATGCTAGATTTTAAAATTCACAGCTTGGGACTTTAAGTAATGCATTTGCGAAATAGACCATTTTCATGCAAAATGTAAAGCTTGACAAGAATACTACTTTTTTTTTTGTCATCCTTCATGGGGCCACTGCTGAACAATTTGAGGCTTTTTGTTGTACATTATGAAGGTACAAATTTGGTACATTTTTTTGTTAATACTGTCATTTCTTGGAAAAGAAAAAAAAAATCTTAATGCCATAGTCATTATATAGAATAAACTTTACCAGCTGTTGACAGCTGCAATCTATTCTTCTCTCAAACTCTAGTTCACATTCTGATTGATTTTAGACATTTATTGGTGAAAGCGAATCAATTTTTTTGTCTCTCAAAGAAGGTGGTTTTTCAGAGGATTCAAAAAAAGAAAACAGGTCCAAAAGCCATAATGTCATGGTTTGACACTGGCCAAACACTGCTTCCCCACTGCCACTACCAAAAACCAGGCCGTGTAAAACCAACACATAAGCTATAGTGAACATATATTTACCAAGACACTGGAAAAAAATTCACCTAAAACAAAAAATAAGAATAAAAAAATAAATTATTAAAAATTGCCTTTGGAAACAGTGTCTGCGTTGTGAATAAATCATGTGTTATTTTGGTATAGTTAGTCATTAAAAATGTATCCCTGCTTTGGTTTCTTAATGAAAGGTAGAAACATTTTTCTCTATAATTGATTTGTCTTTTTTGGTTTCTTAGCAAGTGGCTATTTTATGCTGTGTGGAAAGACCACCTTTTGAACAATGCTTTTTTGTTGGCACAGTGTGTTTACAGAAAATACTGTGTTCAGAGGGGATTCCTTCTGCTTGCAGGTGATACCTTGAGTCGTATGGGACTGTTTAAACTGATCATGATGGCATGATATCTGAAGAGGAAGGAGAGAGGAAAAGATCTGACTTTTAATGTTGTTTGCAGCCAGTTCAGTGCTCATCTTGAAATGATTTTGTGTTCAAGCCATTCAACAGGCTTGATGAGGATGATAATCAGACTTTGTTTTTAGATTCCTTTTAGTTTTATTGTAGAATAATTTAATCAAAATACATTTTTATCATCATTTTACTGTCTCTGCCTGCTTTTGTTACTGCTTTAATTTCCTGAAAGGGAGATGTATGACATCCTGTGGGCATCAATGGTAGCTTTCAATTGTCAGTTTGTGTTCTTTGAAATCATTTTCATTTCACTAAAAGAATTTATTGTGAGGAAATAGAAGTGATTATCTGACTGAGAGCTGGGGGGAAGACTCCTTTCTCTTAACGATCTCTGATTTTGTGCTGATACAGCTAGAAGGACTCAAATTGAAAAATTATGAGAGTACTTTGTTGTATGGTTTCATTAGCAAGGAAGGTTGGTCCAGGGTGAAGGCTGGGATACTGCACTGGGGAGGTCTTACTCAGTCCCAAGTCTGTCATGTATGATTTATCAAGGCAGTTGTGCCAAGGTACCTTTATGAATTTTTCACCAACATTTTGTGTCCTGTTTGGTCAAAATCTTGAGTTCTTTCAAGTATTGCCCTAATCTATCAACCTCTCACTGTAATTTGCTGGGCTATGACTTTGGATTTATCAGTTCTTAGACATCTGGCAGATGTGGCAAATGCCAGTAATGCAGGTACCAATTGCAGAGTATGTCAGCAAAGCATACATTGGGTCTTCATGCCTTAAATTTAGCAGTGCTGGTGGGTCTGCCTCATGCAAATTTCAGGTATAGTATCTAATTTCTTTATGGTCCAGTCTCTCTTAGAGGTTCTATACATTTCAGTCATAAAATAATTATCTTTTTTTCCCCAAAAAATTTGTCATGTGTGTGTTGCTCTTTCTATTGAATTAGTCCTGGGAATGGTGCTGTCATTTTCATGCTAAAATACTTCTAAACAACAGAGTCACAAGGAATAGATTTACATCGGCTGAAGTTTGTAAATCACTGTAATTATACTAACTACCAAGTTATAGCAAAACCTAGTTACACTTGGGTTGGGTTATTTCCCAGAACTAGTGGGAAAGCCAGTAGGTTTCCACCCCGTGGCTCTGGTGTTGTGGGAGCAGCTTCATGATTAATGTTTGTTTAGTGTTGTGTCACAAGTTTCCTTGCAGTGGGTGCAGTTTCAAACACTGTTCAGTCACTAGGGCAGCTCAGGTGCATGGGAACTAGAGGAAATAAAAGTGGGCCTAACTCACATCAGACAAATCAGGGTATATTAATGAGAGCTGGAATTAGTATATACCTGGATAGGCTTTACTTCAATAGAAATTAATAAGTTTATTTATTAATAAAGTTTCAGTTGGAGCTTTTTTAGTTAGACTTGCTTAGACAGCAATGCAAGTTTATGTGCAGCAGTTTTTGCATGGTTGATTTTTTAACGGTGCCGAAAATGAATAAAAGTTGGTGTATAAATGATAAATGCCTGTCTGTTTGGCACATAGCTGTTCAAGAAAGGTTTCTGAATTGTGTCTGCCATCCTTAAAAGTAGAGTTACTTAAACATATAAATAAGACTGTAAAGGAGCTAATCACACGCTTCCTGTCAGATGGTAATAGGCAAATACTATAGGATGCAGGTTTTCCAAGATATCCTTACTGTTTTCAAAAGCATGTGGAGATGAATATATCAAAAAGACATTATGTTTCAGAATTTCCCTTATGAAGGGGATTTAATTCTGGTTTTGGTTTTACACCAAGGTGTGAACATAAGCAGTTATCACAGACTAACTCTTTTGCTCATAGCACAGAAACTTAGCTCATGTCTGTAGTCTTAAGAAATTATTTTTGTATTTTAAAACTAAATTGATTTCATGCTTGGATGAAATATGTAGGTCCTGTCAGAGATGCTGAGTATCTGAAGATCCATCCTGTGACATTTATTGAAGATCTATATCTGGCATTTTTGGTAAGTCAGATAATTAATGTTAAACACTCTGTAACACTAATTTTGAAAACAAAAAGATTAATACTTGGGGTGTACTTTGTTCTTTTACAAAATTAGAAGTGGAACAGTAAAAAGTGGTTTTCATAGTGATCTGCAGTGCTATCTGACACTAGATTAGTTCTAGCAGTCAGACTGATAGCACAATTTACATAATGTGTGTTTGTGCCTGATTGAAGGCTAGGTTACTGGATTGCTTCCAGCATGCTGAGGTTACATCTCTCTATTTCATATCCCCCCAAGAACAGCAGGCACAGTCCTGAACAAGTGCTGTTGGTCACATGGGTGAATGACAGACATCAATAGCCTTAATAATCCCTGCCCTTTTTGAAATATTTAACTATCAAGAGCATTAACATACAAGGGACATATTCAGCTATTGTAAGTATCATTGAATGTGCATGTGAGCTCCCAGGGAGCACTGTGGTGATTTAGTCATTACTTTTCTTTCAGCAATGGGATGTTGTCACAGAGCAAGATGAGTCCTCCTGTGCCCCGTGGCTTAGGAGTTGAAGCTTTGTGTCACTGGTGACAGGGCCATCACAGCAGCATTGCTTATGTCCAGAGACATTCATTACCTTGATTACACTGGTCCTTTTAAGAATTCAGCTACGTATTTAAAAAATGTACATAAATTGCAATGATACTGTAGATAAATATGATACCCTTTGAATTTCTGGGTTTGGGGTTATATTTGTTTGGGGTTTTTTAAAAATGAAATTAGGTAAAGTGTATCAGTTTAAGAACCTCTATATAGTAAAAGAGATTTGAGGAAAACCAGTTTTTGAGCACCTTAAAATCACTTCTGTCATGGGGAAAACAGCTGGTAACTTTTAAATCAAATTCAAAATAGGTTTGATTTTTAAGGAGAAGAGGAGGAGAAAGAATGAACTGTGGTGGCCACCACAAGAGAGATCATGCTCCCATGGAGAGCAGAAAGTCTAATTAATTTGCCTTATTTGTTTTGATAGCTTTGATAGTTTTAATAATGTCTGTTAGGCAAACAAAATGGCTGTCCTGGACTTTTCTAGAAGTTGTGACAGTTACAGTGACAGTTGAACAGTTACCTGACCCCCTGCTAATGTATTCTATTTCCCACTTGCTATTGGTTCCCCTGTTACTTCCTTGTCTGTTCCGTCCCCCTGATTGGTTACTTCTTGGTCCTCTCCCCGATTGGTCAGTGTTTCAATCCTCACCCTCATTGGTCTGTTCGAATGCTCCACCCATTTTGTTAGGGTATAAAAGTAGCTGCTTTACCCTGTAAGGCGCTTTTTGCCTCGAGGACGTCCTGGAATAAATATCACCTCTGTGAAGAGCCTGCCTCCCTGCGTCTCCTTAGGAAGCGCCTCCCTGGCAGCTGCCAGAGCTGAAATCACTGCTGTCCTTTTCAGGACAGCTGAGCTGATCTCACAGCCCGTCCTTTTAAGGACCCTTGTCAGGCCTTTACCAACTCTGTGCCTGTGCCACCCCAAACGAAGCAGGCCAGCTCAAGGCTGCCGGCTCCTGCGTGGGGAAGTGTCGCGGCCCGCAAAGACCACCAGCTAGCCGAGCATCCAGTGGGCGGCGGCAATGCACGTTGCTTATAAATACATCCTAAGCAAGGACATTTCTAGTGCATAAGTAAACTCAGACCAAGACTGAGAACATTAACAAAAAACTAATGTGGTGCCTGCTGCTTTTAATAGTTTCTCTTGCTGCTTGAAGAAATAGACATTTGTGTGGAAGCTGCAGAAAAGGTGCAATGAAAGATGGAAACAAGGCATGCTCCAGCTTTTATTGACCATATTAGTTTGTGAAGTCACTTTTGCAATCATTAATATTATTTTCATGAATTATTTGCCTTGAGTTCTTGGGTTTTTTGCTGGTATGTTTAATACTATAAAATTTTGCCATTCAGTTTTTATTTCAATAAATAAATATTTATTACATGTGTGTTTGTCTTAGTCAAATCTTAGTGATTTCTGAAAACATGACAATAATAAACCAAATTCTGCTGGTCAGAGATGATCAGATGAGATACTACTTGTGATACAGCTCATGGAAAATTCTGAAGTCCTACAACATTTCTTTCAATATGTCAAAATATTTTTATAATTTTTCAAAAGTTATAAATATTCTCATAATTTGAAATATTTCCTTTATTTCTGAACCCTTCTGTTGTCACAAAAAATTAGTAACTTATTGTGGCAGTTCATGTAGTCGCCATGTTATTGATTTTTACTAAACAGGTATTTTCCCTACCCCTTGACACAGATCCTGCTAGTTTGCATGGGTGGTACAGATGTTGGTGCAGCTCACTGAGAACCTCAATTGAAGTTTAACTGTAGCTGCTGGGGTTTTCTCCATTGTCACCATTTAGTTTGATTAAGCAATTTTAGGTTGCAGTAAGTAAAGCTAGGTTGCAGTTTCTTGCCAGGACATCATAGATTTGAGGGGGGCAAAAATTATGACTCGAAGGATTAAGTCAATTGGCTTTTACCACTTGTGAGTGTGATTTGTGTAGCTTTAGGATTAGATAATGAGAATGTGAAACATTGACTTGAATTGTGACTTATTTTGTCTCTTGGAAGTTCTGCCTGGAATGGTTTGTTGCTTCTGGGCAGGTGGAAGTTTTTATTTTAGGTTTTTTTCTTTTTTTTTCCCATTCAATATTTTGTTTATGCAAGATGTAATGGGAAGGAAAGACTAAGTTTATTTGTCCCTGTGGAGATCACACTTGTTGCAATTAGGTACCATTTTTCTCTCCTATTTTTCTTTCTTTTGTTTTGTTTGTATTTTCTTTAGCTCTGTTTTTGCATAACACTGTGTTTTCTCTCCTGCTGTGGCCACTTGCACATCGAAGGCAGTTCTTGAGCGTTCATGGCTTTACATCAACTGTCTTTATTTCCCTCTTTCCATGTGGTGGCAGAATGGAGCAACCATTTTTTGGAGGCAAAGGAAGTGTGTGTCGTGTCAAAGGGGTTTTCTTAGTTTTGAACTCAAGCACTAGTGTATAGCAGAATGTGAAACCTCTCCTTCATTCTCTGTCTCTCTCTTGTTTTTCCCCTTCTCTGTTTCTTGTGGCTAATTTTCCCATGAATGTGGCAATTTATTTCCCTGAACCTTTAATTTGCTAAGTGCTTCAGGGAATAGTTTTTAGGTCCAAAATCCCAGTGTGTCTGATATTGTTCTTTATGAAGCCCTGGATGTAAAATTGAAATCTACATGATACAGCTGTTAAATCTTCCAAGGGACTGAAGATTTTTGATTCAGTGGAAGCAGGTCATTCTACCTGCATTCCCCAATGTGACCCATGAGCAGAAACCAATAAGGTCCTGCTCAAGAATTTTGGTCAGTGGAATCAAAGAGTTTTTTGGATAAGCTTTTGTGTTTAATTGTTTGTTTCTTTGTGCACTGTCAACATCATGACAATATTTTGAGAGGAGTCATTTCTGTTTTGGGGGAAATCAATTGTATTAGAAAACATGCTATTTCTAATTGTGCTGAGTGCTTCATGGAAGTTGCAAAAGAGAGGTGATGTCATTAGTGAGGTTATACCCATGAGGGATATGATGCATTAAGTGAGGATTATGATGGTTATTTAGTACAGGAACAAGTATATGTGCTTGATTTTCTAAAGCGGAGTTCTTTGTCCCACTGTAATAGTAGGAATTAAGTGAGGAAAAGATGTAGAAACATGATAAAGATGAGCTGTGAAAAGCAGGACAGCAATGCAGTGATAGATTTTTAAAATTCTGTTTATTTAATTTCAACACCATTTTATGTCCTCTCTTCAAAACTGGGTGCTAAAACAGAAGCATGTGAGAATTTGTGAAAATTTGAGGCATATAAATGAATAAAGTTTGCACACTCATACAGGTAAGTAGAGGAGCTAGGTTTATTGCATGGGTGAATTAGAGAATTGTGTAGCTGAAAGAGGTGAATTCAGAGTAGAATGCTAATGGCAAACTATTTGGTAAGCTTTTTCTTCTGGCTGAATAGGAAGCATGATCCAGCCATCTCTTCCACTTTACCTCGGTAAATGGTTAAAATCTTCAGAATGCATGTGCCTCCACGTCTGTGGCCCTAGGTACAGGGCACTGTAAAAAGAAGAAATATTTAATGCAGTTTCTGCTAGCCTATATTAATTGTTCCCAGGATAACTCCTTATTTCGTGTTCCCATCATGCACTTTTCCAGGTAAACTGTAGACACAGGTGCTGAGTTTGTTCTCTTTCCTCTCATTCCAGGGCTTTCCTGTGAAGGAAGTGTACAATTACTGTGAACTGAGGATTACACTGTCATGTGAACAGATGGCCATTGCACAAGTTAGACTGATTCAAAATTTATAAGTTTTCACTGAAATGATCTGTGATGAATATATAATGCTAGAGCTCCCAAGCAGTTAACCAGAAAAGCCAGTGCATTGCTTCAAATACGTGTGGCTCCAAATCTGGCTCTGCTTCTCTATTCCCTTCATAAATCCTAATAACTTTATTTTCTGCTGACACTAATCATCATCATATCTAAGTAGTATTGATCTTTTAGGGTCTGCCAGTCATCCTTACGCAGCATATACTGTCATCACAAAGCCTTATGTTAGAAAGTTTTACCTGAAAATAAGGCTATTAGCTGTTGGTTTTAAATTCTGTCAAAGTCTATTTCTAATGTTCTAATGCATAGTCTTTCATATAATGTATGATAATTGCCATGAAGTACCAGTAATTTGAATACATATCCTGAAAAAGGGAAAAATAAAATATTAATGGAAAAGGAAATGCTGCAAATTCTTTTCTTCACTGTATGATTTTTTTTTTGTTATGTTCTTTAAAAGTCTTCAGAAAGGGAATATGTATGGTCAAATGGAAGCTGCAGTGTTTCTACATTTCATAAAGGTGGAAGTCTTCCTGTTTTTACAGCCTGTGAGTTTCAAGGAAGAAGATGTATCACTGCAGAATTCATTTTCCCTAATTCACACATATAGTTTTTTATTCTGTTGAGTGTGCTATACTTCAGATCAGAAATTTGGTAATGAATGATCTAGTTCATGTATATGCACACCAAGATCATATTTGGCAGATTTCTAGTAACTTGTACCAAATGTAAAATGAACCTAATTGGGTTTTGATGTATGATAGTTTTCACATTGCTAACATGTGACTATTTATTCTAACTTTTGGTTGTGAATGACTGAATTCCATCCTGATTTTTTTCTACCATGATGTGATGTGTTTCCCTAAAAGCATAAGAAACAGGATAGAGCGCAGGAACTTCATTGATTATAGTTAGTCAACTAATTTACCAGAATTTTAACTTCAAGTTTAATGAGCAGCCCTGTGAAACTTTTACTAGAAAATTTTCAAATTTATTCAAGCAGGTAATATTGGCAGTAATTTTTTTTTTGTTTTTGTTCTTTTCACTGTGTTGTAGAAACTGACTTTCTCAGGCTTTTTACTGTCCATAGGGTGACTTCCTTAATCTCTTCTTCTGCCTTGTTTGTCTGTGTTTTATGTGCCAGGCTAAACAATCGGAGCCTTCTTTTTTTAAATGTGCTTGCATTCAGTGATTGAGATTTTCAAAGTCATTAGGGAGAAATGGGTGCATGACTTTGAGTGGAACTATTAAGAACTTGTGACTAAATCTTCAGCTTGTGATTTCTTTTCAGAAAATGTAATTATTTTTGTATATTTAACACCAGATACATTAACACATAGTAATTTATTGGTGAACATGTTATATTTGGGATGCCATTGACTCTCAAAAGATCTAGATTTTTAATTGTGTGATTTTGTGCTTCCCTACCCATAGTCTGAAATCTGAAAGCCACCCATGCCTTCTGCAAGCACAGGAGAGGCTAATGTGTGTCTCAAACGCTGATGGCTGGAGCCAACAAAGGACTGCCATGAGAAAGAACATGATTTGACAAGCAAAGGGGGCCATACAGAGGTAGTGCAGCACTTTTCTGGGACCTCGTTGTTCCAGTTCCTGGAGACACAACACAGTAGAGTGAACATGTAGAAATGACATTTACCCGGTAGTGGGAGCACCAAGACCATTAAGGGTCCTTGAAACTCTGGGACCTATTTCCAGAGAGGTTTAGAAGAATCAATTGTACATGATAACTAATTCGCTTATTTACATGTGAGAAACTCAGCTCTGGGTTGGGGAAACATATATAAAAAGATGTTTCCCTGAGGACCCTGAACACTCCATCAACTGCATCAATTCTGGAGCCAGGACTGATCTTTCTTCCTGTCTCTCTCCCTCTATTTAATCACTCTCTCTCTGTCCCCTCTTTTACCCTACACCTCATACAAAATCCTCTACCGTGTTTTTCTACTATAAGGAAAAGGACTAATGTACCAATTTCCATGCTGTGTGTATAATTTATTAATGAAAACTTTATAAGCTTTTGCAGACTCTCTGACTTGTGTTGTTCTTTTTTTACCATGAGCATTTGCTTCCCTTCCCTTCCTGAAACCTTCACGTCCCTGTTGGGATTCCACAGTCCATACTTAAATTTATGTGGAATTTCACCATAAGGGAAAATTTTCAGTTCACTCTGTGAGTGGAAATCTTTTTAAAATAACAATAGAAACACTCCAATAATCTTCCAAATAAGCACTTACAATGGAACTAATTCTGAAGAAATTTAGTTATGCAGTCAATGAAAATTAAGGTCAAAGTAATACTGTCAAAGATATAGAGAGAATCTATATTGGATCTCAATTTCATTTAAAACTTTTCAATTATAACACTTTTGTTAGAAAACAAAGCACACATCTTATTCCAGAGCAAATATTCACACCACATTTTCTCCAGAGGAGGATGAAAGCGCCTGAAACATACAGGCTACATCTTGGGATTCAGCTGTGGGTTAATCATTCTCTGCACTTACTTTGTGTGATGGGATAAGCCCCCAGAGACCCAATAAAAATCAGCTGTTGCTGGCTTCTAGGCAAGTGAGTGCTGTCAGGAAAAGATAAAGCTGTGAAGCCTTGAGAGTATGGGTAACAAAAATGTATGACAAGACCTCATTTATGAGTTCAGATCACTGGGTAAGTTGCTGTGTTATTCAGCATCTCCACCTGAAGTGATAGGTGGTCAGCTTGATTCATCACCTCTGATTTAGTGAAGTTTGCAGAAAATGCTGTCACAGTGACTCTTGGCTGGGAAGTACATACTACCATATGAGGTTATGGGCATCCTAAATGGCAGGGCAATTGTATGGCCTGGATTTAAAACCAGAGTGATCAGCCTAAGAGCCTTATTCTGCTAACAGAAATGTGTAAACTAATATTTTTTTTTTTTTAATATTGCAGCGTAGCAAAGAGAAACACAGTGAAAAATAATTATATTCAACATAGATAGAAACTGGAAAGGAAAATGCATTAATTCTCTGGGAGTCTTGGGAAGATATAGGTTGGGAAAGTAAAATTCTGCTTTCTGTCATATCTTTTCTTTCATGGTAATTACAATGAAGAACTTTATTGGGCAAGCAACTAAGCACTGCCAGAGATTGGCCAGAGAGGTTGTTAAATCTTCTTCACTGGAGATATTCAAGAAACATCTGGATGAAATCCTGTGCCTTATGCTTGAGGATGACCCTGCCTGAGCATGGAGGCTGGACCAGATGACCCACTGTGGTCTCTTCCAACTTGTCCAATTCTCTGATTTTGTGATTATGACATGCCTAATATAAATAATTTCTTCATACTTTTGGGGTCATCTACACCTAATCCCAAGTAATCTAATGTTTACTCCAATACAAAAACAATCTTCTATTTTAGAGTTAGGTCAAGACCTGCATTTAACTAAGTCCCAAGTTTTTATAACTGTCTGAGTCAAGGCTGAAAGTATTTAACAGCTGTGATCACTACAGATCAGCCTCCAAGGCTATTAAAAGAACACCAGCATCAATATAAGAACAAACTAAAACAGGGAGCTTCTTTAATTTGGAAACATTAAGTTTTTTTGAATCAAATGACCAAGTTCCTCTCAGTCTGTCCCAGAATATTCCCAGGAGTCTACTTCAGCTGCACACATGTGCATGCACCAGGGAAAGGCAGAGAGGCAGAGGGGACCCTGAGGTGGAAACCTAATAAGTGAAAAGGTCTTACATGATCTGAGATACAGGCCCATTTGCAAAGCCTGGGTGAGCTGACTTCATTATTGGCTGCCTCAGGTTATCTGGGTAGACAGTGACAGATCATTTTGTAGGGCCTGAAGGGAGCCAGATCAGTCTGCTTAGAAAAACAAATAAATCCAGGACTGAGATTGAGTTTAAAAAAGATTTACAAGGCTCACTGATGCATGTGGCCCTCTCAGAGAGGATTTTGGCTGCTAGCCCTGTATGGTTACCCTGTTTCACAATTGCTGCAATCTGAAAACAGAGTGAATTATTTTCTTCTAAGTGCAGGAAGTTTGGTTTTGTTTTTTTTTTAACTAACATCTGCACAGTTAACAGACAACAAACAGCATATAAAAAGAAGAGAAAGGAAGGATCTTTTACAAAAAGATCACATAAAAGAAAGCATAAATCTTTTGAT
>VWYE01002785.1:25295-147816 GCA_013398995.1 Alaudala cheleensis
TATGGTGGATAAGTGTTATCTCTGAGGAAGTAGGAAGAAAACTGGCCTAACCAAAAGAGTGAATCACAAAAACTAGCAGTGTGTCATAGTAGCTGGAGTAGCAGTACATGGGGCAGATGGGGAAAAGGCCCTCTTCAGGCAGATGGAGGAGGAGGCACCGTTTTTATATTTGCTATCACAAATAACTGCGTATGGTCAATTACAGCTTTTCTGTTGATGACTGCCAAGATGGATTCTCCAATGAGGCCATTAACTTTGCTTTGTAGTCACAACCAGTAATTGATTTGTGCCAGAGATAGACACACACTGATGTGACACACACGTGCTGAGGATCATGTAGCAACAGCCTTGTTTATTGTCTGGCAGGCCTTTTTATAGGGTTTTCAAATTTCCCAAGCCACAGACATGATTGGTTAAGGGTCTTATGTCTGCCTAGCTCACTTGCCAGTTATATGGGTGTGCTTCGCAGGGGATGTTTGAGGTCCTCTCAACATTGTAACTGAGTTGGAATCCCTGCCGTGTCCCCTTCAAGCTAGGCTGGTCGAGCTGGTATCTGTTAAGCGAAATCATCTATACAGATACAGTCTAGCTATGTCTGTTGTATACTTGAATGATGGGTACAGACAATTATAGTTCTTACTCTGCTCCCCCACCTCCCCTGAGACACCCATCTCTTCAGCTGTGGTATAGCCTTACAAACAGTTGAAGCAGCAGTTGAATGATCAGGAATATTGAGGAACAACAGAAATTTTGTAATGATATCACAGAAATAATCTTTGTGATAAATCCAGCAGGAAAACGGATGCCCCTCCACTTCCTTGTGTCTCTTGTGCTGTGATATGCTTCTGTTCCCCCACATTGTGGGAGCTGCTTGACAAGTCACAAGTGACTGTTGCTTTACTTCATCAAAGGGAGAATCCTGTGTCAGGGAATGGCTACAAACCATTGGAAATATGGGGTTGGAAGTCACTGCTTTCTAATGATTAAAAAGTAACACCAGTTGTTGCTTCTGAAAATAAACAAGATGAAAACTAGTCATTATAAGACAAAAGTATTGCCACTAGAGAGAAACATGGCAAGGTCTGTAATAAAATCTTGGCTATGTCTACTTTCTAGATGCAACAATCCATTAACTTTTGCATAAGCCACACTGGCTACTTCAGTAGTTAAATATACATAAAATCGTAAAAAATATTCTTTGCTCTCATTTGTGCCTGTTGATTTAACTGCTTGATCTCTTGATGTCACTGGTCATGGACCAAAAAAAAAAAAAATTCTCAATTCTGATTTTAGTTATCCATTAGAAAATTCCTCTTTCCTCAGTCAGCAAATGTTATTTGATATTTTAAAAATTCACCTATGCTCTAATCTATTTTTCAAATAAAGGGAGTCTGAGTTTGCTTATGGTGTTGCTTTTATCTGTCCACAGGAGAACTTATTGTAATTAGAGATCATTCGACAAAGAAACATTTAGTCATGTGGTGTTGTTAACCCATTTATCCATGAGTAACTCATTAAAATCAGTTTTCTAGTGTTAAACTTTCCTTCCATCTTTAAAATATATGTATAATTCTACTGTGTTCTATCCCTTTCTTGATTTTGCCACTGGGTGTACTAGAATCACATGGTTTAGGCCCAATTAGAGGGTGACTCAGAGAGGATGAACATCAATCAGATGCAAAAATTTATAGAGATTCCTTTTTTAATATAAGTATAGAAGTAGATAAATAATCCTCACAATCAGTAGGTTTTTTTTCATTAGTCTGTACATTTGGAGGCAGGCATAAGCATAATTCTGCTGCTGATACATCTCTAGTTATTACTGGGTTTGCAATTCAATTACCCGAAGAGCCTCAAGTACCATTGATTATTCATGGGATTCTTGGGTTGGGCTGACTACAAAACTACTCATTAATCCCTCGAGTGCCCCTGGGCAGTCAGTATGCATCTAGCATAGCAAATCTGCCACAGCTGTAGAATATAACAGGCTTTGGATAGTGAAGTGGTTGGAGTGAGGGCAGGGCTCCAGCCAGGTCACAGACACCAATAGCTGGTACTTTCCAGCATAACAGCGCTGCTCAAAACAATGTAGCTGTGGCCTTCTGAAGTACCTGAACATTAGCCAAAACCAGGTGGCTCAGTAGAAAACTCTGTGTGACTTATTAAAGAAATAGAGGAGAAAATCCCTCTCCCTTACAGTTTGCATTGGATGCATTGAAGAAATTGTTTCTTTGGTCAAACACACTTCTGTAAGAGAAGAGCTGCCAGTTTGCCACAAGGGCAGAATTTGAGATGCTTGATGAGGTGGTTATCTTCATTCAGCCTTCTTGGAGATCAGTACAATGCCTGTTTCCTTTGCAGGTCATCCATGAAATGTTAGGAAGAACAGTGCCTGAAGAGTAGAACATACCATGTCTTACTAGCCTTGGGTTCATTTTTTGGAGTCACTGAGTAACAGTGAAGATAAAAGAAATACAATTTTCTTGTGCCACTGAAGTACTTAGACTAAAAAAGACCATGATCTTCATATTCACAGTTTACACTTGCTAATTTCACAGTTTTTATTGCCACAAGTAACTATGCTAATTGTTGTTTTTTGAGGGGTAATCAAGTTAATTCAGCAACATTGGAAGGCAGTTCCCCTTTACATTATTCTTATGTTGCAAGCACTCATAAACTTACATGTCTCAGACCAGTGCAAAGTCTGTGATTACAGTGAATTCACATCCAAGCCAGTTTAACCACAACAGTCAGTGAAAAGTCTGCATGGATAATTTACTGCTTCCAAATACAATCACTCTGCAGTTGGTTAACATGAAAATAAAAACCTCCATTCCTTGCTCTTGTCTCCTGGTTCTGTTTTATCAGACATGCATCCAACAGAAGATGGCTTCTTTTATGGTTTCAACATATTTTACATACTTCCACATATATTGCATTTTTCTGTGTGAGAAGCTAAGCTTTTCCATTATTTATTCTGTAAATGGCAAAGCCCTTGCAGACCAGTGCAGACCAGGCTGTGCAGTCCATATAGTCTAATTTTCTACAGAAAATTGCTGAAGACATGTCAGTGTACCAATACTAGATTAGGTATTTATATTGATTAAGAAATGGAATTTCTATTAGCAGAACCGAGCCTCTGAAGGCAATTCTCTTGTTGTAGAAATGTCTAGAGAAGCTTGCACAACTCTAATTTTACTATATTTGACTCAAGGCAATGCTTTCTGTGCATTTCTTCTGGGTGCTTGCATTCACTTGAATTCCTTTCCCAAGTAAGGCAGACATAAAACCAAAACAAATAAAAACTAGTGAGGGACTCTGGATTTTTCTGGAGGCCTGTCTTTCTGCAGGTATGTTTTTGTGTGCACAGATGTATTTGTGTCCATCTACATACATCAGTGTATTTCCATATATAAATATATAGTGGGGAGAAAGAGAGAAAAAAAAGAGGGAAAAGGATATAAAGTTGTGGCATCACAGAACTTTTCCAATCAATGCCTTATTGTTGTATGTCAATGCTTGTATCTTTCTCTAGGTGGGATGCCGTTGTGGTTTAAACCCAGCTGGAGATGAAACACCATGAAACTGTTTTTTCAGCCCTCCCTTTCTCCCTTAAGTCCCAGTGGAATGGAGAGGAGAATAAAAATAACACTTGTAGGTTACGATACAAACTATTGAATAATTAAAAACAATGTAAAATAGTAACAGTAAAGAATAATACTAACAATAATAAAAAGGGAAAGGAAAAACTCCCTAAATAAGGGATGCACAATTTAGTTGCTCAGCACCCACTGACTTATCTCAGACCCTACTTCACAAGCTCAGACCAGGCCCCCTTCTGGGTAACTGCCCCCAGTTTGCATACTGGGCATGACATTCCGTGATTAGGAGTGCACCTTCTGTCAGTTCAGGTCACTTGTTCTGGCTGCGCTCCCGCTCAGTTTCTTTTGCATCCTTTTTTACTGGCAGAGCATGAGACAAGAAAAAAAATAATTATTTGACTCAGGATAAGCATAACTTAGCAAAAACCAAAACACCAGTGTGCTATGAACATTACTCTCATTCTGAATCCAAAACACAACACTGTAAGAGTGACTGAAGAGAAATTAAGTCTATCTCAGTCAAAACCAGGACAGATGCTAAAACTGTGACTAAAATATGCTTAATGTATTTACCTCATGGCATCAGTGTTGCATCCAGTTATGAATTGAAGCTGTTAGTCAACCTCTTTGTGATCTATAGGTAGATAATTACAATAAGAAACATTTGTTTTAATGGCTTTATGCCTTTAATGAAGCACATGACAATTTATCCCTACTTCCTGTGGCCCTTGCTGCACATGTTGTCAAAAGATCTCTTAGGTGTTTAATGTTATGCCTGTGTCTAACTGCCTTGTCTGAGCAGAGCCAAAATACTGACTGAAGAATGGAGATGTAGGATGCTTGTGACCTCTAGATGACACTTATGCAATTAAAGCGACACTTATTTCTCCTGGAAGAGTAAAATCCAGGTATTCAAACAAAAAGAAAAATGAAAATGCAAAGTGAAAAAAAATAAAACCTCCTTCGATATTCATGAGACTATGATACATATAACTATACATTAGTTTATTTCACTTGTATTTCCAACTTTGATTTCTAAAGGTCTAATAAAGCTTATATTAAGTAAGGTCAAGATCTATCAATTATGTAAATACAACTGGAAGATGAAATAGGTTTAGTCCATAAGAAGTTGTATTAGTGATATTAATTTCTAATTTACAGTTATTGTAAAGAAAATATGTCATAGGTTTGCCCTGGCAATGGTGCCAGTGCACTTATGAATATGTATTTGGTAACAACTGCTGTGGGATGTGATCGAGAACAGAGCAGAGCAGGCCTAGACTTTAAAGACAAAAACTAAAGTTTATTAAACTACAACTACAAATTGATAGAAATAGAAATGATTAAATATGAAAAAAAGGCCTAGTAGATCTAGCTGACTGTATGACACGAACTATAATTTTAAAGTAATTTTAAAGGGAGTTTAGGGGGACAGAAGCGTGTTTTTCAGCTGGTGTGATTAATGGGGAGGATGGTTCTGCTGCTGAAAAGCTTGTTTTATGTTTTAGCTCTGCTTTTCTAGCTTGATGATTTTTTTGCCTCAGGATAGCTTCAAAATAATTTTAAGTGAGTTCACTGGTCTCACTGTCAAGGCACTGCTGTAGGCCAGTCTGGAAATAAAATATCATCATTTCATTCTTCCATTTTACCCCCTTTCAAATGCTTAGAAAAGCAGCTCTTGCTCCCTGTTAAAACGTGACTCATCACAGAACTGTGCAGCCAGTGCTTGTTTAATAATGTTTAGCAGGCCTGTGAAAGTGTAAGAAGGGATATTGTACAGTGCATATGGTATATAGTTATGTCTGTCAGCCTCTGTGCGGGTTGCTGTCTTCTCTGAGAGTCAAGGTGGAGAAGGATTCCACTCTTTTAATTCCATGGTTTGCATCCAACCCTTGGAAGAGATAAAACACTGACATCATATGTTTGGGAGTGAAAATGTGAATGCTGGGCAAACTCTTCCCATCTTCTTATCTGGAAACACACATCTCAAAAGACAAAATTCCTCATCACTCACTCCAGTAAAATTACATTGTCATTAAAAAGCAGATGGGAGAACATCTAAAGCAAGGAAACTTTGATTTTTCCTGTGTGTTACTGACAAAATGTGTTTGAGAAAACTTTGACTATATGTAAATGAAAAAAGAAAATTAATAGTGCTCAGGACCAATTTGTCAATCATCCATATAATCTAAACAGTACAATTGCAATCCCTCACTTGGTGTGTTGTATTATGTAGCATTATCTGGTGTTTGCAGCAGCTTTGCTTAAAGAGCAATGTCAGCCCTTTTTGCCTGGAAATAAAATATTGACATTTTATTCTTCCTTTTTTCACTTTTTTTTTTTAATAGATCAAATAATTAGAAAAAATTATTTTGAATAGCTGCAAATCCTGAAAACCAACATAGAGTTGCTGTCAAATAGCTGCTGCAATCAAGAAAAGTTTCCTTCAGGGTGATTGATGGGGCAAGAGATACTGAGCTGTGTTAAAGCTGACCTGGAAATGAATTTCTGTAACTCAGGGTGTCTTTCTGGAGTTTCCTCTCCCACACTGTTTACAGGAGCAAGGGGAAACATCTCTTGCATGGGGAATAGCGAGATACCAGGGCAAGATGTTGAGGGCAAACTTTTCTTTCTCACATAAAAACTAAACTATTACTGCTTTAAATTCAGGATTAATTTATGCAGGAGAGGCTAGTGAATGACTAGCAAATTGTAGGCCACATAAAGTCCTGTGGCTTGACATTTGGGTATGTGAATGTAGAAACTGATTGCTTTATTCAATATAAATAACAGAGGCAGCTGGTGTTATCATACGGATTTGATTGGTGTGGTGTGAAAAATAAGGTCACCCCTGACAGTGTGGGGGCAGACACTTAGACAGCAAAATGCTGAGTGCTAGTGGTGTAGCAAAGCACTGCTGTGATAATCCATGGAACTTGTCATTGTATCAAATTGTTCTGAGATTATGTATGGAGGTTACATGGGCAAAATAGATGGGCACGCCCCACTTGCTAAGAGCACCTCTTCAAGAGGAAAAATGGTTTATATTCTGTACCTGAGCCTAACCCTAAGGACCAGAAACTAATAGAACTGAATTCAAAAGGATTTTTATCCTGATACCTGAAAGTGCATCTCCTTGAAAGGGTTTGACCAGCACAACATACTGCTGTTCTCTTTCATGCTGCTGTCCAGGGATGGGAAAGGAAACCTGTCTGTTCCCAGGGGCCCAGTGATATTGGGCCACCTGTTGCATTTTTAAGCCAGGTCGTTTTGACACAAGATTCAGCAGAGCACAGAAGATTAACTTTCTGAAAATGAAAGATAGAAGAACTGCTTATCAAATATGCACATTTCAGATGGAACTTCACACTCCGTGAAAAGATTTTAGATTGCTGTAAGCTCTCAGGAGTGCTCCTGACAATGTGTTATCAGGTCATGTTTGCATGACAGTGGCAGGCCATGCAGGAAACATTAAGCCACGTGACTTCTAAGATGGAATCAATCAAGTGAACAGTACAGATACTGAAAACCAGTTTCACCTTCAGAAGGTCTGGTTATCTGTGCATCAGACATGAGGTTTGTCAGCTCCATTTCAGTCTGACCAAGTTCAGGGCTGCACTGAGAATTTTAATGAACTGATATTGTATTATGTCTGAAAGATGACACTGAGATGATTTCATGAAAACCAAGTCCCCATGAAATACGAACTATTACTGGAAGCTTCACCCCTCACTTAGCTCACGTAAAATGCCCATTTAAAAAGCCTTTGTCTTGTTAAGCTTTACAAGTTTGTGTAAGGCTTTCCATTATCCTTAAGCAATGTTAGAACTGTAAATGAGGGACTGACACCAACAGTTCAGAGTTTTTACGACACCAATGTAACAAGACCATGCTAAACACAGAGAATTAATATTCCCAAAACTCTTCTTACTGTCACACAATTATTAGCTCACAGATACTGAGTACATTCAGGAAACAGGAGCAGACCTCAAGGAGAGGTGACTGTTCCTGCTGTGAGCAGTGAAATCATTTTCACAGAATCACAGAAAAGGTAAGGTTGGAGGGGCCACTGGAGGCCATCTAGTCCATCAAACAGAGTCTCCCAGGGCATGTCACTCAAGGCTATGTCCATTCAAGGTTTTTGAATATCTCTATAGTGTTCCTGACTGAAGAAAAACTGAAAACAGACAGACTACATCTCTAGCTTTCAGTCAAAGCTTTATTCTCAGTTTTGCTAAAAATCTGAGAAAAGAGTCAGAAATCAAATTAGAGGATTGTTAGCTCACCAGGTTTTTTTGTGCAGTCTGCTAACAAGACTAAATTGCACAACACTATATTTCTTTAAAGGCTGCTATTCCAAGGATGCAATGGGCTTTGGGTACAGCACCAGAATAACTCTGGGTGTACTCTTCAAGGTTTTGAGTAGGTTTTGAGTAGGTGGTTTTTAAGCTCTTAGATAACCACTTAATATAATTTTATTTAGTGAAATAATTTTTCTGATCATACTTGTATATCAGTTGTTGTTTCAAAAGTATACCTATTCCTGAGCTCATTTTCACAATGGCTTTATTTGCTATAGCAGTCATGAAGTAGACTGCTGTATGATCCATCTCTTTGCTTTGGGTTACTAAACTTAATTTCATTGCCCATCTTATTGTGTGACAGTCATTCTCCCCACTAAAAAGAAATGTCAGTCTCTTACAAATGTGATGGAGGACTGGACAATTACTCCTATATTTCATTCTCCCATATAAGTGCAAAGGTTTACAAGCTCCTTCACTTTCTTATGCTGTTTGTTGAAAGTGAGGACCTACAAAAAGAGGGAAGAGGTAATTTAAAATACTTGAAAGACTTGAATATATAAAGTGGAACAGACATAAAAACCTTTGTGCACACTTTATTACCTGCTTATGAAATTTTGGGTTTCATTTTGAAGTCTATTTTTTCTAATTAACTTCTAAGTTTGAATTATTTTTTTTATTAAAGTGTTTTTCCTGGTTTGTGGATATTTCTTTTTTGTTTGTTTTGTTTTTTTCTGGGGGGGAGGCGGTGTTTGCAGCTATTACATTGTTCAGAAACACTGGGAGAAATTCACTGTAATATTCTTCTTTAAAGACCTGTTCCTTCATGTTGTGCCACATGCAAGAAATTCAATTTTATTAGCATAGCCAACCTGTTAATTTTTGATGGTTAAAGAAGTATTGTCTGTTGAATTTCCTTTAGACTATCCTTTTACACTCTGAAAAGGTGTTTGAAACCCGAATCATGCATCACACATTTTAAGTGTGCAAAAAATAGAAAGTAAATTTGGGGCAAAACATTATATCAACATATACATAGCCATCTTTCCAGTGTTGCAGTGAATGATGACTGAAATAACCTTTTTGTCATGTTCACACATATCATTTTGTATGCTGAAAGGTTGTCTTTGATCAAAAGTTTAAACAGTTATATGTGATTCTGAGTCTAAGAAGGCTTTCCCTTTGAAATATTGTTTTAAAGTCCTTCATTCCATGTTCTCTAAATGTATTTTTGCAATAAAATGAAAAAAAAAAAAGTGCTGCATTTGAATGTAAATTTTAAAAGGCCTTGAGAGGTGAAGACAATTTAAATAGTTCCCATCCAGCTATATTTCCCTGTATGTGAGGCTAAGAGTCAATAGAATCACGCTGTACAGTGGTTGACAAAATAGATCCACATTAAAAAGCCCCATTCCCCCCAAAGAGTGACAAAGCAACCCTCTGAACTGCCCTCTCTCTCCCCTCAAAAAAATCCAAACCCCAAAACAAGCAACAAAAATCGCCCATCAGCAAAACATAACTTAACAAATGAACCAACTTAACAAATGAACAGAGAAGAAACAGGATTAGCCTGTGGGAGGACAGGAACATCTTTCTGCATCTTGGAATTACAGCTTAAGTTGATGTTAGCTAGTGGCATTGTAATTAAAGCAGAGTGATTAATTTGTTGAGTTAATTGCAGGAAGTCTGCATGTTGTGTTTGATGCAGCTGCACTTTGAATTTAAAATATATGTCATGATGCTCCTGACAGAAAAAAATGCAATCAACTTCTTTTTCTTTTGCCTTTAATCACATGACTCACAATGCAAGGCTTATTTAGGATTTTTATCTTTAGGAGCTTTGAATCAACATAACTTTATTGAATGTCTAAGGAAAGATTACATAAACAATGTTATGATTTTTTTTCTAAAGTACCAAATGCATATTTTTTATTTCAATAACAGCCATAAATAGGAAGTTTAAAGAATAGTTCCCCTTTTACTAGTATTTTTCTCCTTTACTTTTTTTAAAACCTATTATATACTATAACAATATAGCCACACTGCCCTAATTAATCCAAAATGAACTTACACTGTAAGTAGGGAAAAGAAAAAAAGTGCCTGAAAGCCTTTTTTTTTTTTTAATTAAAAAACAGTATGAAAAATTTATTGCTAACATTCTCAGTGACATTAGTGAATAGAACTGGTTTCAGAAACTCTCTTCCTCTTCCCAGGCTTATTTCCCATTAAGTGGAAAAGAGGGTTTAGTATGCTTATTTCTTTTTAAGACATTTAAATGGCCCTTATAGGCCATGACTGATGTAACAGTACAGAATTACATTAATCATGGACTCCCAAAATTATTTGGGTTAGTAGGGGCCTTAGTCTAACCCTACTGCTTTCACCAGGTCAGGGTGCTCAAAGCCCTATCCAACCTGACTGTGAACACTTTAAATGACAGGGCTTCCACAACTTATCTCACCATACTTATTCAGTCTAACCTCTTCCTGGTGTCCTGTCTAAATCTACTGCTATCCTTTCTCCTACTACTATAGGTCCTGGAAAAAGTCTGGCTTTATCTTTCCTGTTGGCCCTCTTTATATACTGAAAAGATGCAATGTGGTCCCCAGAGCATAATTCCACTCCTCAAGCCTGTCAGTGTCTCTCTGGATGGTGTCCCTACCCTCAAGTGAGTCAACTGCACCACTCAGCTTGGTGTCTTTTGCAAACTTGTTGAGGGTACAGTCAATCCCACCTGCTATGTCATTTATGAAGATGTGAAATAGTATTGGATCCTTGAGGAACACTACTCCTTTTGGTTGGAAGGAACTCTTTGGACATGGCCATCCTGACAGTTTATTTACCCATCTAACAGCCAATCTGTTAAACACATGTCTGCAGTTTAGATGTAAAAATGTTTTGAAGGTCGCAAATTATTTTAGAACATGAATAAATTTGGCATTCTTCATTTTAGTAGAATAAGGATTTATTAGAGAATCCCCATTAAGAACTTCTGGCAATCTTTTTGCTTAAGTGATTTTGTGGTATGGAGAGTCAGTTACAGTGACATTAAAATTGCCTGTAATGGTAGAGGTTAACATCTATAGGTAATAATTCAACATGAAATTGGGTAAAATAAATGAAGATAAACTCATGTCTTTCTTCTCCAGGATCCAAATATGCAATCTTAGTTATGATGTCCAGTCAGGGTTAAATCCTAAACTATTTTTATTGTTGGAAAGTGTGCTGTTGATTATTCAAATTCTGCAAAAGGAAGTGCATACACCCAAGTCTGCCAACCACACTTGAAAAGATGTCATGGAATTATGGAATTGATTGGAAGTATTTGGGTAAGCAAGAAGAGTTTGTTTTGGCTTTCAATATTTGAGTTTTTAGTCTTTCCTAGTGCGTTGGATTTCTTGTATTTCTTGAACCATGTGGTGTTTCAGGAAATAGTGTGCTTTGTAACTACAAGCAACTTTTTACGTTTTCAGCTACCTTTCACTGGCTAGTACTAGATAATCACAATGTCCATGTTTTAGAAGACTACTTCACTAATTTTGGTAGTACACTAATTGTGGTAGTATAGGGAATAAAACTTTCCCTGTTATATTTGGTTACTTTTCCTTTTTTCTTTTCCAAACATAGAATTTAATTTCTAAAAAATTTTACTATTCTTAATAACTTTCAAAATCTACTTCTTTTTAAAAGACAAATAATTTCGTTAACTCTCAGGAGACTACAAGCATAAGACATTTTTTTCCAAAATAAACCACTGTCTTTTTCTCATTACTTGCTCTTGGCTTTCACCATGAAATTGTGTTGTTGATCTAACTCCCTGGCAATCTGACTCATCTGTGTGTGGGGGGCCAAATTAATTTATGCTTTTACTTCATAAACTTCAAAGGAGTTCCATCAGGCATGAATCTGATGCATGTCTTCTCTTTCCAAGGCACTGAATTCATTTACTCAACAGGAAAAGCATTAATAAAGCAACATTTACATATTATGCCATTTACAACAAAAGAATAGATATTGATTTCCAAGTACACTATAAAAGTGCACTTTTCATTCTGTATCAACTTGGCATTTTTAGAGTGTTTCTATAGCAAAAGGTCCAGTTAAGGACAAATTAAGTTGCATTATTTTAGGGGATAAGAGAATGATTGAAATATTTTATTATTGTAAAATTATGGAAGCTATGCAGCATCTTGTACTAACTTCGGTACTTGCAGTAGTTAAACTTCCTTTAATATCTGCAATATAATGTTGAAATTCTGACAAGATTGATTTAATACAGTAAAGTTTCTTAAAATACAATAATCTACTTAAGGCCCCTTCTGTTGCATTGCCATGTAAGGATTTGAATTTCCTAAATGTAGGGAATAAATTCACAGAAAGTCGATGGAGAAAGACAGAAGGCAAGAAAAATGTTCCTGGAAAGAAAATCACTGCAGTTAGGAAATGTTGGAAACAACATACTCTTGTGGTCTTAGTAGCCTTGAAACAATTTGGCAGCCTTGGAGGAAAAATTGTTCACAGCTTATTGAGCTGAGGTGAATTGTTTTCTTTGCTAGAGGAAAAGGAAGTTGTAAAGCACACAGGTAAGAATGAATGGAAAGTGTGTGATGCTATTAAGAGCTTACATCTGAGCTGGGAGGCAGAATATGCACGTCTTAAAAATCTGAAAAATTCTCCCTTCAAAATAGGCAAGCATATCTCCACAATATATTTTGGACCCAGTTATCTGTCTGGGATGGCACTGTGATTACACCCAGAGTAATTATGAAATTGTATTTGTAGCTTCTCGATTGATTCAAGGGAATGGATCCTGCCCAAAGACAGATGACACTTTTCTCCTTGGTCGAATGTAAGATTATGGTTGAATACGATTATTCCACCTTTACTCATTAACATTTAGCAGATTTATCTCATTAGAAGGGAGACTTGAGGGTGTCAGGCAGTTTCTAATAGAAGAAACTTGCTAGGTGGGAGAGAATAGTATAAAGCAAAATTGCAATTTAAGCCAGCCAAAATAAGTACATCTGTGTTTCTTTAATGGTGAAGAGGATAGTTAAATAATCCCTTTAATGCCTTTCACTCCCTTTAACATATTCACAGATATTTTTCACAAAAAAACCCAATTTGTCCTTGGATAAAATTTGCCAAGACAGCAGTTGCTAAATCAGAGTGGCTAAGCTAGGTCCAGCCCTAGGAATGCAGTCTGCAATGTGCTGCCTCACTACGGGGAAACTGCGAAGAAGGAATTGCAGCCCAGTGACCCATCTCTCCCTCCTCTCACTGGTGGTAGGGGTGTGTAACGGGGAGCTGAGGAAGCAAAACTTTGCTCTCTGATGCTCTGTGTGTCTTCTGTCCTAGGAAAGAGGAAGCAGAGGCTTTAGGTTGCTCCCCAGCATAATCACATTTTGTGAGTTTACAGACAAGTACATGCAGACTCCTCACTATTTACAGCACGCATCACAGCCTCTGCTCTCAATGTCAAAAGGAGAGACACTTTAATTCACAGGGGAGTTCAAGAGGTATTCTACACAGCCCTAGTCCTCCTCTGTTTCAGAGGGAGATGTGACAACTGGACTTCAAATACTGAATTATTTATTGAGGGAAAATATAATTTATGGATACCCAGACCCTTCTCTTTACAGGCAATTTGAGTTGTTACAAGCAGAGATATCAGAGCTGGGTTTTTAGCTCACCCAATTAAGAGACATCCTTGTATGTAGTCTGAGTCTAAATTCGTTGCACAATGGATGGACTGCACCTGCTATGTTTAACACATAAGAAATATGAGATGGTTTAGATATCAACTATTGCTTCCCATATTTTTGATGAGCAAAGTATTAACAAAAATAAACTACTTATTCATGAAGAAAAACCATTAGAAATATTTATAATGCATTTAAATATAATAGAAATTTTGTCTGCATGATTGTTTTGCTTCCCAAACTTCTAAAACTTTTATTTTTTTCTTCCTGCCCATCATTTTTCAGAAGCAGATCTATGATTTAATACTTTCACAGGCAGTTTTGCTAACTATGTCTGTGCATTCCTTTACACCTTGCAAGACTGTAAAGGTATTCCAGTGCCAGGCTGTCAGAGGAAGCTGAGGATGTGGGATACTGCAAATCAGAGGTGTGGTAGGAGAGACAAGTGTGTGCAGCAGATAACTGTACTTGATTAGCTAGATTTTAATAGTGTTGGAAGAATTTGCCAGGTGAAAATAAAAATTGTCAGTTCAGTTTAATTTCATGGTGAATCAAACAAGGAAATTAGATTCTGCTACTCTACTAGTTTGACATCTATGGCAAGTGACAATTAGAGATGATGAGAGAACTTATATTTATTTCAAAACTCTTGATTTCTTTTTTTTTTTTTCTGATGGGCATGTAACTTTTATTTACCTTTGCTCAGAAATGTAAGTAATTATTATTTGATTGGCAAGTTGTGGATTTCAGGAATTCATTATTATATTAAGTTCATTTTGATAGAGTACCGCAGTTAACTTCAGAGGTAACTTGAAGTCTGCACTTTATTGAAATAATTTCTTGGAATGAGGCTTATCAGCCACAAGTACTCTACAAGGAATAAAAGTGGTAATGCCTCAAACAAGGAAATATTACAGTTTAATGAAGTAAGGATGAAGGAAATGTGAAAGAAATTCCTTTTGCTATACTTGGCCACTCAGTTCAATCCTGATTTTCTTCATTACCCCTGGAAAACAAGATTAAATAACAAATCAAAACACAAACACATTCTTTAGAAGCACTCTTGAAACCCAAATTCTAATTAAGTGAACTTCACAGTTAAATTAAGGTTCAAAGAGCATGAAAAATCAAGCATAACTGAAGCATGAAATGATTGTATATGAGGTTGTATTCACTTCCCAGTCTGTGCAGTGGAGGTTGTATCCAGAAGGGCTTAGATTTACAAGCAACACAGAAATAGCATGAGGAAATTATTTCCCACCTTATTTTGCTACTTCAGATGCATTGTGGTCCAGCAGCTGCAAGGAAGTTATCAAACAAACATAGAAAAATGGAGAAAAAGAATAATTATGATGCATTCTAAAAGAAAAACATTTCTCAGATCCTGCAGTAAGTTGCCTTATATTGTAATATGTTGTGAAGAAAAGATATGTATTCTTGCTTCAGTTCACCATCTGTTAAAAGAAGAAAATATTTATTTCATCCTTTTCCTTGTCTCTAGTTCTTTTAAGATTTTGAGGGCAGGAATAATGCATCTTTACCTTCCACTAATTCGGAATCAGTTGTCAGTCCTAAGTAGCCTGGGTGATTTGCTTTGGTCCCCATTGCTCACATTTTCAGAAGGAAGTCTCAAACTGCCAGTTTTTATATGGAGTTAGTTTTAGCTAGTTATACACAGTTGCTCAAATACTCATGTGGCCTTGTTGTGCTGTGTGATTCTTTCATAGTTCATTTGTTTGTAGATAATGGGAGACATGCATGAGTTCTCTCATCTGAAGCATCTCCTACTGCTTTCATTCTCATTCTTAAGTGCAAACTCTTTACTAGGAAGCTTCATGATGGCTCTTAAACTGGCAGTTATCTGTCATGTCCTGAATAACTGATGTCTGGAAGGGAACTCTCCAGGATAAACATCCCTACATGGTGTGTTGAATTTTGTTTTTCCTTAAGGATTTCCTTTAAAAATATCTTGAAAGTGGAACTCAATTTTGAAAGTATAAGACTAAAAAAAAAAAAAAATACTGGATATTTAGCTGCACTGTAACATTTTGTAGTACTTTGTGGAGGGGGACTACAGAGAATCCAGAGAGGGACTTCTCACCAGGATCTGTAGTTACAGGACAAGGAGAAATGGGTACAAATTAAAAGGGGAAATTTAGATTAGATACTAGGAAAAAATTCTTTACTGTAAGGAAGATGAGACACAGAGTGTCTGGGGAGGTTGTCTCAGCCCAGGCTGTATCCAAGGCCAGGCTGGATAAAGCATTCAGTAGCCTGGTCGAGTGGAAAGTGTCCCAGCCCATGGCAGGGGATGCTGGGCTTAGATGTTCTTTAAGGTCCATTCCAGCCCCTTTACATCCTACAATTCCTTGATTCTGTAAAGCCCCCTTGGAGATCCAACAAAATAAAAACTCAGAATGGCTTCTTTGTCACATCTGGTTTGGGACCATGTGTATCCTGTATGTCCAATATTGCCAGTTTTTCACAGCTCTTTACTGTGGGATACTCTAGTGTTTGTGTTAGCAAAGCAAGCTATACGTATTTTGGTTGACTTCTTGCAGAGTTTTTTTAAACTTTCCCACTTTTTCTTTTCTTTTTTTTTTGGTTTTTTTTTTTTTGGTTTTTTTGTTTTTTTGTTTGTTTTTTTTTGTTTGTTTGTTTTGTGGGGGGGAGGTTTATAAAACAGAATGGACAAGTATCAAAGAAAATTTGGGGGAAAAATTGTTATGTCAAAAAAGACTTGCTTAGGTGTTTTTTGTCTGTGTGGAGTGTTTCAATTTGCACTGCCATAGGAAAGAGAAACCTTTAGGAAAGCATATCTTCACGGTGAAGCAGTGAGACTATAAGCTTTGTTTCAGAAGAGTGCATGTACAGGAGTACATGAATGTGAATTGTTGTTGAGATGTTCCTGAGTTGGGGTTATGTTTGCAAAAATGTGGCTTTTTTGTTGAAACTATTCTCATTCATAATATATTTAGAAATTGAACCAAAGATTCTACAATAAAAGATTAGCTAATACATTGCATTTTTTTGGTATTTTTTTAAAACTTTTAATTGGAAAACATACAGTTTTAACAATAATCTCCCTTCTTCCAGGTAGGCGTAATTGGTTCTGGAAATAAGATTTGGTTCTTCTGAAGAGTCTGAACGGATTCAGTTTATGAAAATATTGTTAGCTTTTTACATCAAAATCAAGTAAAGATTTATGTGGCTCTAATCTTTACCCAGAAACCTAACTGCAGTGATTTTGTAGATTTTAATAGGTTTGGGTTTTTTTCCCTTCTTTTACAGGAAGGTAAAACTTTTAGAGCTTTCAAAATCAGACAGAAACTTGTGAAATCCTCACAGAATTTTGTGGTTTCTGACTGATGCCAGGGCTCAAAGCTGAAATAATAAAGTCCACACATGAAGTTGGTATTTTCCTTGTAATTAAGATTCAGCTAAAACCAGAACACAATGAATTTCGAAATGAATTCAAAATTAATTTTAGCATTTTATTTATGATGAAAAAAATTATTCTGAAGCTGTTGCCCCAGTTGCTACCACACAATCTAGATTTTTCTCAGGAGAAAGCTAAATTGATAGCTCAGCTTCATGTGCTCACCTAATGTGGATGCAAAGCCCAAGCTATCACTTCTGAGACAGCCTCCAGTTGTGTCTTTTGTGAGGACATTCAATAGGGTTTAACAAACTAAATTTTTTCCAGAATAAGTCCCTAAAAGACTTGCAACAGACACAGTGCCCCCAACATCAACAGCTTGGATATTATGATTGCTGCTAGTCAGCCAAATTACTTAATAAATTAGACATGGCTGATTATAGTAACTGAGATACATTTTGTATATTCTATTATAATGCTAAAAATCTTCTAATGCAATAGTTAAAAGCCAGACATTGCCTTGATGTCCATATCCATCTCTGGATGCCCTATACAGTAAATAGCTGCAATTAAATCTTAGCTCTAGTAACTTTTACAACTGAGTTTAATATGGCATTCTTACCCCCAAAAAAGTCTCTTTTCAAAACTGCTTTACATATTGTTTAAAACAGGTGCAATTACATTTCACTGTGCTTTGAAGAAAGCTCAGAAGATTTTCTTCTATATGTAATGAAAGCTTTGTAGTGGAGTTAAGTATAAATTCTAGACTAGACTGCCCAGGATTAGGTAACATGAAAATGATATGTCAGGGTTGACAGTATTTTGTATGTTTTGTTTTTATAAAACCTGAAATTACTGGGTGTGAAACTGCTTAATACTCAGTTCATAACAGAGTTTAAAGCCAAAAAGTTTTATCAGTAAAGAAAAATTATTCATTGAGCCTGACGTGGATTGTTGGAAGTGTGTGTTCATCAAGTTGCTCAAGAACTCAAGAAGTGCCTGGGATTCCATCATGGTGAAAGATTGAGGTCCTGAGACAAATCCTCTGGCTTTTGAGCAGGACCTGCTCCTCTGGGAACAGAGGACAAGAGCAGATCTGGTGAGCCAGGACAGCAGCCCTCCTGAGTGAGCTGCTGGGCAGATGAGAAGTATTGGCACCTCCAGTTGCTCATGAAACTTGCCCCCAAATCTGTCCATACAGATCCTGCCAGAGAGAAGGAAGTTGGGTGTCTGCACCATCTGAGCAGCCCTATTAACAGTGGAGAGATCACATGAAAACCTTCAGTATTCCTCAGTGGAATTTTGCCATTATATATATTTCAAAAATTTAGGGTTACATTAAATAACCCAGTATTTAAACTTGCATAGAATATAATTTTATTTCATGAAATTCACAATCAAAACAATTTAAAAGTCCTAAATTTGTTCAAAGATGAAAATGAAATGGAAAATTTGCTTTTCACTAGTTCAAGGATTAATATAAAAAAAAGAGAGTTAAGTAGATATGTGTGTATATAACATACCATATTCTGGCACGTCATAGGATATTAACAAAAACAAAAAAGTTGTAAAGCCTTAGATCTGATTTATGGATGTTAGATGGTTTCATTTAAAAATGTAAGAACAAATGCAAGAGCAAGGTTACAGTGTTACACTGGACTTTGGAAGCAAAAACAGGAATAAACAACCACAGGACAGCAATACAGCCCTGCAGAAAGGCAGACATGGAAAACTGAAGATTTAAGCAGCTATTTCTCTTATATGTCTGGTTTTAGAGAAATGTAGTTATTTACATTATTACTCTGTCAATCTTATTTCCTAAATGGCAATGATTAGCCAAAAAATTTTAGCTCAGGTTAAAACCAAATTTCCTCATTAACTTTTAGTACTCTTCAAAACATGACTGGCAGTAAACAAACAGTAGCAAATTTTCTTCGTAGAAATAGGCTTATATGTTCAAAGGATTTCTAATAAATACACATGCAACAAGTCAGTGAGATGAGAGATATTTTTAGAAACTCTTGCTTGTCTTTTTTGACTAAATTCTGGAATACATGTGTTCAATATCTATTATATTCTTAAGCTTGTACAATTGATTTCAGGGCTAGGTGTCTCTAATAATCTTCTCATATTTTAGCATACCAAATATGTCATGTCTCTGAAATTTAGAGAAGCTTGCAAACACTCATTTTAAGGCACTTCTTATATCAAAATTCAATAGTTTCAATTAAAAAACTCACCAAACCCTCTTTTCCCACTTTGAAAATAAAGTATAATATTGATACAAACCTTGACAGAAGAATAGATTAGTGCAAACAACTTCTCAAGAGTATAGAATCACCATTTTCTCATGTCTTTTATTTTACTGAGGAGGTTAATTGATGTTCAATTATAGAAGCTGAATTGTATAAAAAAGGAGAACACTTAGGGGCAGACAACTTTTTGAGAAGTCTAATAAAGAACCTGCTGGCTTTGCTCTTCAAAACAAGCAACTTCCATTTGTCCCCCAAATCCAACTCCACTAAATGTGGTCTGAATTATGCACAAATGGGCCTTACTGTACACATACATTTACCATTAACATTAAAGGAGTTGTAGTTCAATGCTTCTGAAACAGAACATTTTCTGTACATGTCATGATGTTCTAGACAGGTGTGTTCAAAATGTTTATTTGAAAATAAATATAGACTAGAGAAATGTGAATCTTTATCTAGCCTGATTAATAAACTACTGAAGTTATGCTCTGATTTCTATGACATTATTATTTAAATACACATGTTTGGTGCAGCTGAGGAGGATTTGGCCCAATTTTTTTATAGTTAGATATAAATTTCTCCTTTAATAGTTTTAGTATAGTAAGTGCTTGTGTATTTGTGTGAGAATACAACTGTCACTCTCAGTATGTAGGCACGATTGAAAATATCATTGCAATGCGCTGCAGATAGCATGAAGCAATCATCCAAGATATTAATTATCAATTTGAAAACTATCTATCTCAGCTGTAACATGGTGCTGTGGTTCATTAACTGCATATACACTCTCCTCAGAGTACTAATGGCTACATGCAGATATTTCAAATGACTTCATAAACACACGAGCACAGACTGTTAAACAGTGATTAATTTCTGGAAGACCATGTGATATCCCGTAATTCTTTAATGGTGCCAAAGTGATGTATGGCATGAGCACATTCATTGGCTGATTCAGCAGAATGCCCATGGGAAGTATCACTGTTGTATCTCCCTGGTGAGCTCTGCAGGGATTTAAATCACCTTGAAAAACAAGCTTGTAGACAAGAGACTTGCACATGAGAGTGCTCTGCTAGAAAGAGAACAGTTATTTTCTCTTAAAGGTATAACCATTCTTCTTGTACTTGTACCTCTTGAGGATCTACAAAGACATGGCTGCCTTGCACACATGATTGTGATGGTTCATTGGTTCATCCCACAAATTAATTTTGTACAGATCTATTCAGACTACCAGAGATAGCAACCAGATAAAGAGAATAAGATATTATAGAAGAAGGAAGAAATGGCTTCAGACATTTGTGGCCTTCCTCTTAATATCTTCCTTAAATGTTACTCCTGATCATGGTAGCTTTTATGGTTCTCCAATTCACAGTTTCAGAAATTAATATCTAATTTAAACCCCCTTTTATTTTAGCTGCTCAAGGGTGTTGTTTGCACATAGGAGCAGAGTATCACCAGTTGTCTTGGGAGTAGAGCCTCATCCATCAGGAAAGAGATTGAGGAAATAATCAATTTTGTCTCTGCCTCTGCATGGCTTTCTGCAGAGTGCTGTGCTGTTTCTTTTTCTGAGTACAATCACACAGATATGTATCTTGTAGTTATATGGCTTGTGTTTATATATTGTAAATCACACATCTTTCTCATAAAAAGCTCTTCCTGAAGATCCACTGAGATAAATATTAAGACTTCTTTGTACTTGAATTGGTCAATGATTTCTTTTTGGAAGGAAAATACTGTTTGCATTTCAACAGTCTTTGAGGTAATGGAAACCACTGTATTCCTAAAGAGCAGAAGTCTCCAAGTCTATTTCTTCAGCTGATCCTTGCCAGATGTATTTACTGTAGGAACAAGTTTACTGGTTCGAACTAATCTTCCTTCCTTCTTTTTAATAAAAAAGGTATTTTCTATCAATACCTTTGTTTTTTCTTATTCATGGCAACAGACCAGATATCAGGTAACTTGTGGAATGTGTGTCTTGTGGCCCTGGCAAAAGTATGCTACTTTCTAGAGAAATGATTTGGGGTTTGGGCTGAATTTTATGTATTAATACTTATTTTCTAAAAATGTGCTTTTTCTTCTAAATGTATTTTTAAATTAATTTGTTTTTTCTCTTGTGCTTTGGCTTTTTTGGGGGGTTGGGGTTTTTTGTTTATTTGGGGGTTTTGTTTTGGTTTTGTATGTTTGGTTTGTTCAGGGTTTTGTGTTTGGTTTGGTTTGGTTTGGTTTTTATGGTTTTGGGTTTTTTTTTTTGTTGTTATTTTGTTTTGTTTTGTTTTGCTTTTTACTCTTTCTGGGCTAAATATATTAAAAAGAAAATAAAGGGAATACTGAGCAAAACTCACATTAACTAAAAAAATTAAGTAAAAGTATTTCAAAGTAATCATATCACTCACAAATATTTTTGAGAAATATGGAATTACTTTCTTTCAGATGTTCTGCAAGATGTTCATCAGCTTCCATAATTTTTTTTTTATCTTCTTTGAATGATTATCTTCCTTGAATGATAAGCTGACCTTTTAAAGGAGTGAGAAATATACCATGAGTGTTTTCTGGGTCATAATCACAGCACAATGTTTTTATCAATTTATTTGTTTAATTAAAAGCAATTTCAGAGCCTAAACACAGAAAATTCAGAGTGTTTTTAACTCTGCTTCATATTTCATAGAGAGGAGAAAAAGATGAGGAGAGGGAAGGCTTTTGAAATAAAGGATGCAAACTACATAGGTAAAACTGAGCAGATAAAAGAGAGGAATTTTTTTCCACTGTGCTATTTCTAATGAAGAAGTGTGTAGCTACTGCAAATTTTGGATATAATCCTGGCTACATTGGAGATTATTGGAAATTTGCTCTTAAACTTTAAGAACTATCACAATCTTCTGATAAATATTACTGAGCAGCCTGGGAGACTGGGTGTTATCTGTGTGGTCATCAGCCAACACACATCTTCCTGTCCTTCCTATCATACAGACCTTCCTGAATAAATGACTCAGAGAATTATATTTTGGATATTTTGGCCTGTGGCTGATGGCTGTGGATTATTGTCAGTACCATGATGTTACAGAATGATAGTGCTTTGGTTTTGGTTTGGGCAAGGTGTCAAAGGGATGGATACCCAAATCTGTCCTCTGTTTGGTTTAAGTATAAAATCCACTGTGACACTCCAGCTGCCTATTTTAGGTGATTTTAGATGATCCTACAGATAAATAGCATAGAGAGAATAAACTTAAGGTTGATTTTGATTATATTGAATGATTCTTTTAAGAGATGAAGGTTTGGTCCATTTTTTTTCAAGGTAAGTTAGTGTTTCTTATTCCTTTTTTTAAAATATTTTTTAAAAGATCCACCAAAAGACCTTGAAAATTCATGATCAGGAAGCATGCTATGAAACACTTGCCTTCTTAGCTCCATTAAGCTATATTATTGCTGTCACTGTTGTGGATAATAAATAATAGTAAATAAGTTAGGGGCTTATTCAACTATATATATGGAATTTAGTTTGCCAAAGATTTTAAACGTTGGGGATTTACTCCACAAAACCTAAATCCCAGCTCTCCTGAGTCTTCAACTCATATTCTGTTCTTTTAAGAAAATCACAATATACCATTGTAACAACAGTAAAGGAAAAAAGTAAGTATAGCATAATTTTGAGTAGCAAAATTGCACAGTACTATTCACATGAAAATATCACATTATCATTAGTCTTCCAGTATGAAATACAAAATCGTTGTAGTGGAACATTTTCACAGGTTCAATCTTGGTTTCTCTGAGAGCAAACATCTCAATTCACTGCCAATGTTCACATTGCAGGAGGATACTATTTGCCATTGTATCAATCCTTTTCAAATCTATGTATTGTCCTACAGGAATTTATTTGTATCCTTTTGCTGAAGATTTTGTTTTTAAAGTCTGTTCCATAAACAGATGTCATTTGGCTTTATGACACAAAAGAATCCTATGACACTTTCTGTTCATCATCCAAAAAAAAAAAAAAACCCAAAAAAACCAACCCCTCTCCATTTGCTAGCATAGGATTAAGTCTGGATGAGTGAAATTAAAAATTAAATCTATTCTGCATGACAGTTGCATACCCTGGTGTTTGTCACAGTATGAGAAATCTAGGATAATAGAAAAAAGGTTAATGATAGCAATAAGAATGAATATGTAGAATACGAAAAGCATTGTTTCATCAAGTGTTCTGCATATATGCAGGCATAAAATGCAACAACACCGACATCATGATTATTGCTATCAATACAGAAGTGATTTCTCAATTTACTTGAATATCCTGACTTCACTTGCATTTTCCTATCTGAAATTGTAGTTGGTGCTTGGTGCTTTAGCTTGTTTCCCAGAAAAGTCACAAAAACATAGAATAAATGTTTTCATCAGTTAGTGGGCCCACTGAAAACATTTTTACATGCAGAACAATGTTTTTGTCTACTCATAGAGATCTTAGCAACTGCTTTCAGTGTTATATACCAATGCTCAATGTCCTTTAGTGAAATAGCTTGGTTTTTCCCAACCATGTCATGGGTTGTATGCCTAAGCCGTAAAATTATCACCACAACTTATACCAGCCAGTACTTACCTGGGACAAGTGGCACTGCCAGGGGGTGGATACTGAGGGTTGCAGTCAGTTTAGTTTATGTTGTTTCTGCTGCTTCTTTGTCATTTAGTGGAGGATATCCCACAGTCCTCTCATGCTCCAGGCATGAGGTCGTTTTCATGGGAGACTATCCAACACAAACCTCTCCAACATATTTCCTTCTCCCCACTGGCTGCAGCTCTTCACAAATTGCTCCAGCATGGGTCCCTTCCACAGGGTGCTGTCCTTCAGGAACAGAGTGCTTCCAGCATGCTTCCCCCACAGGGTCACAAGTGCTGCCGAGCAAACCTGCCCCAGCACAGGCTCCTGGTTTCATGAGTCTGCAGGTCCTATCACTCTCTGATGTGGGATACCCACAGGGCTAGTCTCCTCTGGTGACACCTACCTGCTCTGGCATGAGAGCAGTTTTCCATGTGCCAGGTGCATATCTGACCTAGGACCTCTGTGAGGGGACAGCCTGTCTGACCACACTCCCCATGGGCTGCAGAGAAATCTCTTCCCCAGTGCTTTGAGCACCTCCTCTTTACTTTCTGCAGAACTCTTTCTTTCACATATTGTCAGTTTCCTCTTCTCTGGCTGCAATTGCTTCTGTGCAATAATTTTTTCCCTCTCAAATATGCTATTGCAGAGGCATTATCACCATCACTGGTGGGACAGGCCATGGCCAGTGCAGAGTCTGCTGCTGAGCCTACTGGCACTGGCTGTGTTGGACATGGGGAAAGCTGCTGGCAGCTTCTCAAAGAAACCATTCCCCTAACTCCCCTCACTATCAAACCCTTGACTTGTAAACCAAACGCACTACCTCAAAACTTAGTTTATTCATTCTCCAGAGCAATCTTCTTTGTATTACAATGAAAAAACAGCATAATAATAGAAATAAACTAATTCAGTGTTAATGAATTCTGATTGTCACTTCACAATATTGTCCCTGATAATTTTTCACACTTATTCTGAGGTCAGCATTCACTCATAGTTTAGTTTTCACTGCTTAATCTCAGCTTCTCAATTTTGACTTGAAGCAGATCAGAAGGGGGCTGTCTGTAGTGATCTGGTGGATGATGTTGACCCTGGCTGAATGCCAGACACTCCCTGAAGCCTCTTTACCACTCCCCTCTGCAGCTGTACAGGAGGGAGAGAGAATATAACAAAGGATTCATGAGTTGAAATAAGGATCAGGAGACATCACTCACCGAGTACTGTCACAGGTAAAACAGGAATTAGAGGTTTTAACAGAATTTATTACTAACAAAATCAGAGCAGAATAATGAAAATAACACAAACTTTCAAAACATCTTCTCCCTGCCTGTCCCCCTTCCCAACTCTACCTCCTCCCCCAGCAGTGCAGGGAGATGGGAATGGGGGTTATGGTCAGTTCATCACCCAAGGCTTCTCCTGCTGCTCAGGGAGAGAAGCCATTCCCTGCTGCACTATGGGGTCCCTCCCACGGGAGACAGTTCTCTATGAACTTGTGCTGTGTGAGTCCATCTCATGAGCAGCAGCTCTTAGTGATCTACTGCAATGGGATTCCATCCCACTGGCAAGTTCTTCCAAAACTGCTGCAGCCTGGGTCACTCTTCCATGGGGTGCAGTCCCTCCAAGGACAGGTTATGCCAGTGTGTGCACCTCTCTCCATGGATCTCCCACAGGATCACAGTTGCCTCTCAGACATCCATCTGCTCCAGTCTGAGTCTCCTCCATGGGCTGCAGTGGATCTCTGCATCCCCATAGACCTTCTCCATGGGCTGCAGGGACACAGCTGCCTCGCCATGGGCTGCCAGGGAGCCTCAGATCTGGTGGCTGGAGCCTCTCTTCCACCTCCTTCTTCATTGATCTCAGTGTCTGCAGAGCTGTTCCTCTCGATGTTTTCACCCCCCTCTTCTCTGGCTCCAATTACAACTGTGCAATAACCTTTTTTAACTTCTTCTTAAATATGTTATCACAGAGATGTTACCACTGTTTTTAATTGTCCCAGTCTTAATCACCAGCACATCTATCTTGGAGTTGGATGGGATTGGCTCTGCCAGGCATGAAGGAAGCTCCCAGCAGCTTTTTATAGAAGCCATCTCTGTGACCCCACCTGCTACCAAAGCTTGGCCATGCAAACCAAGTAATTTTTCACACTTAATCTAAAGTCAAGGAACTGCTCATAGCTTGATTTTCACTGCCTACTCTCAGCTTCTTGATTCTGATCTGAATCAGATCTGAAGGCAACTGTCTCTAGTGATCTGGTGAGTGGAAGTCTCAATTACATTTCTGTTTGAAGGAGTAGAATTTTCTTCCAGGTTTGGCGTGTTAAAGAGAGCCTGCAGTATCGTGTCTTTGCAAGTTTCTGAGTTTATATGGGCCTGTAAAGGGTGCCACAATAATCCTGAGGTTCTCACTATCCTCCTGCCATTGCCTTCACCTTCTTTTGCACCATAAGGAGAAAGTGTACTGAGAAGCATCTCACATACACACTTAGATATTACTTGCTTTTCCTTTGCTGTCATGTCTAAGAGACAATTCCAGAGATGAAAATTCTTACACTGGTAAATAGTTGGTGGGCACTGGTCTGTTTTGTGTCATTTAAGGACACTTAACACCTTGCTTCTCAAGCAGGACTTTGAAATTACACCCCTGAATTATCTTCATTAAATTCTTTCTTGCTGGATGTGTTCTTCACTCAAAGCAGCCCCTAAAACAAATGTCTCACCAGCTAAATTTCTAGCCCATGAGAAGCATATGCATCATTAAAAAAAAAAAAAAAAAAAGAAAAAATAATTGGTTCTAGCTAGTAATATAGCAAGTAACTTCAGAACAAGATATATCTAGAATCAGAGAATTGTAAAATATCCTAAATTGGTAGACACTCATAAGGATCATTGAAATTGAGCTCCTGGCCTTGCAGAGGAATACCTTAGGATCACACCCTGCATCTGTTTTCTAAATTCTTCTTGAACTCAATCAGGCTGGGGCCATGACCCCTTCTTTGGGGAGTCTGTTCCACTGCCCAACCACATTCTAGTTAAAGAACCTTTTCCTGATATCCAACCTAAACCCCGCCCGATTCAGCTTCAGGCCATTCCCTCAGGTCCATCAATGGCCACCACAGAGGAGACATCAGTGCCTGCCCCTCCTCCTTCCTTCACAAGGAAGCTACACACTGCAGCAAGGTCTCCTCTCAGTCTCCCCCAGGCTGAAGAGAAAAGATTACCTGAGCCACTCAGGCTTCCCCTCAAGGCCCATCAGCATCCTTGTTTGCCTCCATTGAATGCTCTCTAATAGTTTTATATTTTTCTCATATTGTGACACCCAAACCAGCCCCCAGCACTCGAGGTGAGGCTGCCCCAGCTCAGAGCAGAGCAGGACAATCCCCTCCCTTGCCCAGCTGCTGATGCTGGGCCTGATGCACCCCAGGACAGGGTTGTCCCTCCTGGCTGCCAGGACACTCCTGGCTCATGTTCAACTTGCCAGGACCCCCAGGTCCTTTTCTGTGGGTCTACTTTCCAGGAAATCCTTCCCAGGTGCAGAATCCAGCACTTGTCTTCATCAAACTTATACCAGAGGTACTGTGATGGGAAGTCTGAGAGTAAATTAAATCAAGCATTTTAGTTGGACATTCTTCCTAGTTTTACCTACTATCAATTTCAATTGCCAGTAGGATCTAAAAAAAAAAAAAAGGACAATTTTTCTTGCCTCCACAGTAAAAGATCCTAAATTACTGTGTACAAAAAAACCAAAAACAACAACAAAACAATTAGTAAGTGATTAAAAGTGTGTAAAAATCACTCTGGCTTCCTTTTTCTATTTTATCAAAATGTCCTTCAATGAAACCAAAGAGCAGAACTGTAGCATAAGTTGTTATACCCCATAAATAATTGGTAGGAATGAGAGAATGATAAAAATGTATGGTGAAAGCTAACAGTTGGTGAACAAAAGAATCTGAAAGATGTTATTATACAATCTGAAAAAATTCTTGATAATTAAAAAATTGTATTTAGAAAAATTTAACTTTTTGCAGAAAAAATCCTAAATGAAACGATAGTTTTTAGATGAATCAAATAAATTCTATTCTGTGAATATCTTGTCTATATGCATTCAAAGTTAAAAAACAAAGCTAGACATCCTTACATGGATAGAGTGAGACTTTAATGAATAAAAAATGGTCATATTCCTATCTGGCTTTGGAACTGATCTGAAAAATATGTGTGTGACAATAATTTATGCTTATTTGATTTATGAGTCTAGCTACCCAAGAAACCATATGAGACCAGATATTTATAAATATATGCTCCTTTATTTACAAACTTCACAGTGTCTTGACATGTTTGGGGTGGTGGGGGTTGTGGAGTTTTTTTGTCCTTTTCTTCAGATAACTCGACTAAATGAATTTTTTTCTTCTTTTATAGTGTTTTGTATCTTAAATCCACTAGTAATCAGCACTGGTTAAGCGATTGCATGGTTTAAGCAATATTTTTTTCTATTCTGTTGATTGTATCTCATTTCTTCCTTCTTCTTTGTTTAATAGTTAGTTGCTATGTTTTGCAAATGAGACAACTCAAATGATAGCCTGAACAAAAAAAGTGTAATAATTAATTACAGTATGAATCAACAGAAAATTCTACTTTAATACCCTCTCTATGTACAGTAAAGAATAATCGAAATATTTTTTCTGTGTGTCAACATTCTCTCTCCTTTTACTTCATTAAATCAAGATGCTATAAGCCCCAGGAGAAAGAAGTGCAAATTTTAAACCTGTATTGATTTAACCTTCCCTCTGTAAATATTTCATAGTTCTATAATGTGTAAAAGAAATCATGCACAGAACAAAGGATTACACTTTTCTGTTAGCACACAGAATGACAGTATTTATTATGCCATTTAAACAATATTACATAGGAAAACACATGAGGATATTTTGTTATTGTTATAAATGTCAAGGATGATTGATACAACACTACTTTTCAAGAGAAACGTTCATTAAGAAAAGCTATTAAAACTGTGATTTCCTTGAAGGACTATAATACCATTTGCTAATTGCACTTCCAAGACCTTTTTCTAGCTTCTCTTTCCCACAACAATTAATGCAGATTTTTTTTTTTTTTTTGATGAACGGTTACTTCTCTCAGTGCTTCACAGTTTTCTGTTTTCTTACAGACAACTTCCCATTCTGAAATTCCAACATGCTAATCATTTTCGTAGCATGTGAGTAGTGGAAGATTTTGGCATGGATTGTCTGGTTTGTAATGGTTGTTGTAGGTCTTCGGGCAGCAACAACAAAAACAACATCAAAATCCTGGAAACTGCATGTACTGTGGCCCTTTAGAAGCCCATAATGGTTTGGATTGAGTTGTTACTCTTTTCAAAGCCTATTTGTAAAAAAATAATCCAAAAATAAAACAATATTCTGAGAATTTCATTCTACTCTGAGCTTTGTCTTGAATAGCGAATGCTAGATTTGTGAACGCCGATACAAAAATTGATCCTGTAATTAAGAACTTTATTTCCTGGACCAGAAATGCTATGATTTGCTGTAATAGAAATCTGATGCCTACAATTTCAGTGCCACCAATGGTGGAGTTCAAAAGTAAGTACTAAGTACTCCTAAGTACTAAGTACTAGCTAAGTACTCCTAGCAAGCATCTAGTAGAAAATTTTTATTTTACAATCTATTTCTGGGTTGGTTAAAAGTGTTTATTTTATGTGGAAATTTATTTTATGTGGAAATTTATTTTATGTGGAAATTTATGTGGAAATCATTCATATTTCCAATTTTGCAGAATTTAAAAGATCATACATAAAATCAAGATAATATACAACTAAACATAACTGTACTGACATTAAACTGTCAAATCCTTTTTCACCTCAAAGCACTTTTCTCAAGAATACTTTTATTGGAGTGATGCCAGTTGGTGTGAAGCAAAAGTCAGCCTTTTTTCCTTCTATTAGTACTTTATCAGATTTGATACTTTTTGAAGAATCAGTGCAGTATTTATTACCATGAAGTTTCACTATGCCACAGTAGCACTAACATTACTGAGGATATTCCTTTTAGGAATGTTGTGTAACTTAGTCTTCTCCACTACTATCTCCAAGATGTCACCTAGTCTTAATAAGCATACTATTTATTTACTTTAATGACAAAAGTCTTTGCTGTATCAAGACAACTCCTTTTTTTTAAAAAATATATTTCATTTATAACCTCAAGCTCGACTGAGGTTTTCCTAGAAGTCAGGTTTTCAGGAATATGAGAGAAATAATCTGTCATTCGTTTAAAAATATGTAATTTTCCTTTGTTTTCCTTTGTTAGTGTATTGCCACAAGTCATCAGTGTACAAGAAAATACATAGAATTCATACTCTGAAAAGGGTTTTTAAGTTTTTAAGTCACCCTTGGTTCTACATATACATATCTGTACATATAAGCCAAGGTATACAAGAAATGTGCAAGACTTCAGCCTGTTTAGGTGACTGAGTATCAGGGTAACTTGCAGTCAGTCCTGAAGGCCAAGGGAGTCCAGGAAGGCTGGACTTGCCTCAAGAGGAAATCCAAGAGTGTGCTGTCCCCACGTGCCATCAGACAAGTCGCCAGGGAAAAAGACCAGCTCTCTATTTAAACAACAATCCCAGGCTAGAACTAATTCAGAGTAAAAAAAATGGTATATCACCCCTGGAAGGAGAGGCAAGTAACTTGTGGGGACTTCTAGATGTTACAAGGTGAGGCCAAACTGGAGCTTAATTTAGCAGCTCTGATTAAGGACAATGAAAAAAGCTTCGGCACATACATTGGCAACAAAAGGACAGCTAAGGAGATTCTCCATCCATTGCTGGATGCAGCGTTTTGTTATGGCATGAGGAAATAGCTGGGGTACTTAATGCTTTTTTCCCCCTCAGTGTTTAATACCAGAACCAGCTGTCCTCAGATTACCCACCTTCCAGAGCTGGAATTTAGTGGTGGGGAACTGAATGAAGCCCTTATAATCCATGAGAAAATGGTTAGTGACCTATGTCAATCAGACCTATATCAATTAAAGACCCACAAATCTTAGGGCCCAGATGGGACACACATGAGAGTAATGAGGCAACCAGCAAAAGATTGTCTCATTTAAAAGCTGTCCTGATTAACTGGAGAAATTCCACTTGACTGGATCAGGAAGGATCAGAAAGATGTTCCAAGGAACGGCAAGGCTGTCAGTCTGACCTTGGTGCAAGGGAAGGTCATGGATCAGATCATCCTGAGTGTCATCACACAGCATGTGCAGGAGAACCAGGGGATCGAGCCCAGCCAGCAGGCATTTGTGAAAGGCAGGTACTGCCTGAACAGCCTGATCTCCTATGATGAGGGTGTAGATGTTGTCTCTCTAGATTTGACTTAATTGTTTTTGACAACTTTTCCCACAACATGTTACTGGAGAAATTGAATGGTCAAGGCTTGGAGAAGGGTACTCTTCGCTGGGTTAAAAACTGTCTAGGGCAAGGGCTAGAGGGTGCTGGTGAATGGAGTTACATCTGGTTGGTGGCCAGTCACTAGAGGGTTCCCCATAACTCTGTGCTGGGGCTAGTCCTATTTAGCATCTTTATTGGTGGTTTGGAATAGGGGATTAATTTCAAGCTCAGTAAGTCTTCAGATGGCACCAAGATGGGTGGGAATGTTGATCTGCTGGAAGACAGGAAGGCTCTGCAGAGGGATCTGGACAGGCTGGATTGATGGATTGAGGACCACTGCATAAGGGAAAGTGTTATCCCAACCCCAGGCAGCACTACAAGTCAGGGGAAGTGGCTTGAGAGATGCTCAGTAGAAAGGGATCTAGGGGGTGCTGGTCAACAGCAGCTGCACATGAGCCAGCACACAGTCAGGTGGCCAAAAGGACAATGGCATCCTGGCCTCTATCAGCAGTGTTGTGGCCAGCAGGAGCAGGGCAGTGATTGTCCCCCTGTACTGAGCCCTGGTGAGGCCACACCTTGAATCCTGTGTTTACTTTTGGGCCCTTCACTACAAGAAAGACATTGAGGTGCTGGAACCTCAAGTCCAGAGAAGGACAATGGAGCTGGTGGAGGGTCTAGAGCACAAGTCTTAACAGGAGCAGCTGAGGGAGCTGAGGAGAACTCATTGCTCTCTACAACTACCTGAAAGGATGTTGCAGTGANCACAGTCAGGTGGCCAAAAGGACAATGGCATCCTGGCCTCTATCAGCAGTGTTGTGGCCAGCAGGAGCAGGGCAGTGATTGTCCCCCTGTACTGAGCCCTGGTGAGGCCACACCTTGAATCCTGTGTTTACTTTTGGGCCCTTCACTACAAGAAAGACATTGAGGTGCTGGAACCTCAAGTCCAGAGAAGGACAATGGAGCTGGTGGAGGGTCTAGAGCACAAGTCTTAACAGGAGCAGCTGAGGGAGCTGAGGAGAACTCATTGCTCTCTACAACTACCTGAAAGGATGTTGCAGTGAGGTGTGGATCAGTTTGTTCTACCATGTCTCAAGTATTAGAGGAAATGGCCTTAAGTTGCACCAGGGAAAGTTCAAATTAGGAAAAAATTAATTCACTGAAAGAGTGGTTAGGCATTAGAATAAGTGGCCTAGAAAGGTGAAGTCATGTCCAGACATCTCTTCCAGAGGTCTTCCAATACCTGAAAGAAGAAAAATGGAGACAGAGAATTGACAAGAGCATGCAGTGACAGGATGAAAGGGAAAAACTTCAAAGTGAAAGCGAACAGGTTTAGTTTAGATATAAGGAGAAATTCTTTTGTGTGAGGTGGTGAGACAATGAAAGAGATTACACAGAGAAATTGTGTATGTCCCAATCCTGATAGTGTTCAAGGCCAGGTTCGATGAGCTCTGAGCAACTTATTCTAGTGAGAGGTGTCCCCGTCCACAGCAGAGGGTTTGGAACTAGATGATCTTCAAGGTCCCTTCCAACACAGGCCCCACTCTGACTCCAGAATTCTATGTTCTACCAGACAAAGTTTAGAATGGATATTAGGAAAAATTCTTTCACTGAAAGGGTGGCCAAGCTTTAGATCAGGCTACATAGANGTGACAGGATGAAAGGGAAAAACTTCAAAGTGAAAGCGAACAGGTTTAGTTTAGATATAAGGAGAAATTCTTTTGTGTGAGGTGGTGAGACAATGAAAGAGATTACACAGAGAAATTGTGTATGTCCCAATCCTGATAGTGTTCAAGGCCAGGTTCGATGAGCTCTGAGCAACTTATTCTAGTGAGAGGTGTCCCCGTCCACAGCAGAGGGTTTGGAACTAGATGATCTTCAAGGTCCCTTCCAACACAGGCCCCACTCTGACTCCAGAATTCTATGTTCTACCAGACAAAGTTTAGAATGGATATTAGGAAAAATTCTTTCACTGAAAGGGTGGCCAAGCTTTAGATCAGGCTACATAGAGAAGTGGTGGAATTAATTCTCTGGAAGTGTTCAAAAACCCTGTAGTTGTGGCACCTGGGGACATGGTTTAGTGNCGATGAGCTCTGAGCAACTTATTCTAGTGAGAGGTGTCCCCGTCCACAGCAGAGGGTTTGGAACTAGATGATCTTCAAGGTCCCTTCCAACACAGGCCCCACTCTGACTCCAGAATTCTATGTTCTACCAGACAAAGTTTAGAATGGATATTAGGAAAAATTCTTTCACTGAAAGGGTGGCCAAGCTTTAGATCAGGCTACATAGAGAAGTGGTGGAATTAATTCTCTGGAAGTGTTCAAAAACCCTGTAGTTGTGGCACCTGGGGACATGGTTTAGTGGTGAACATGACAGTGATAACAGCTGAACTCAATGACCTTAGACATCTTTTCCAACCCTGACAATTCTATGATTCTGTCAGCCTTTCTAGCTCCTGACTAGAATTAAGATAGCCCTGCAGCCTTACGTAGATCCAAAAGTCTTGGCCATAAATTTACAATGCAAATGTGCCCCTTTGAAAGACTGACCTACTACATATGTCAGCAAGGTGTACTCAGCACCTGCTTCCAGCAACTAGAATACGTGGGGACACACACTGTTATCAATCTTCTGCCACATCAGATATTTCTCACCTTAGTTTTCACTTGCAACAACCTACAAGTAAGCCTCAGGGAAAAGTTGAAAAGTAAACCTTGATTATTTTTCCTAAGGTCATCTCTGACAAAGGCACCTTGCCAGAGTTCAAATGTATTGTTTGTAATAAATCTAGTTAAATAAATCTGCAGAGATTTCCTCCCCAATTCCCCCCAATTAAAAAAAAAAAAAGCTATGCTGACTATCTCATTGCATTTGCAAACTTTTAATAATGGAATCAGAAGGTTTTTGTTGTATTATTTAAGCAGGTAATTGAAATGCAACATTTACAAATGGAAATTTTTTTAAATGAAAAATCAAAGCAAGTATCTTGTTGAAAAGGAATTTTTTTGAATATTTTTCTAATAGTAAGAATAATGTAAATTGTACAGCTAGTGGAATATAGGTGTGAAAACATGCAAATGACATGCAGGCCTGTATCAGAAATAGTGTGGCTACCAGGAGTAGGGAAGGGGTTGGGCCCCTGTACTCAGCACTTGAGAGGCTGCACCTTGAATCTTACGTTTAGTTCTGGGCTCCTCACTGCAAGGAAGACATTGAGGAGCTGGAGCATGTCCAGAGAAGGGCAATGGAGATGGTGAGAGGTTTGGAGCACAAATCTTATGAAGAGAGAATGAGGGAACTGAGATTGTTTAGCCTGGAGAAAAGAAGGCTGAGGTAAGACCATACCACTCTATAAAACTGCCTGAAAGGATGCTGTAGTGAGATGGAGGTTGGTTTCTACTCTCAAGTAACAAGCAACAGGACAAGAGGAAACATCCTCTAGATGACCCAAGAGAGGTTTAGATGGGATATTAGAAACAATCTCCTCAATGAAAAGGTTTTCAAGCACTGAACAAGCTGCTCAGGTAGGTCAGCAGCTCTGGAGGTTTTCAGAAGATGAGGAGAACTTGGTACTTAAGGGATGTGGCTTAGTGGTGGGCATGAAAGTGCTGAGGTAATGGTTGGACTCAATGACCTTAGAGGTCTTTTCCAACCTTAATGATTCTATGATTCAGACAGCAGCCCTAAATAGTATGCTGAAATGTTTCTACAGGAGGGTTTCCAGCAGCCACTACCGTAAAAAGGAAAAGGAAACAAACCCACCATCATTGCAAAGCCTCACCCATGTTGCTCCAAGCAAGAGAGTGAAAACCATTAGGTCCTCTCATACTCTATAACCCTTCCAAGGGACTCTTAGTTTTGCATAAACTATTGAAATGACTGATAGGTCAAAACAAACAAAAATATTTAGTTATTTTTTACATACAAAGACTGATACAACTGAAGAACAAAATAAAGGCAAGGGAGGATTGGATAGTGACTCTTAAAATTGAAGAATATTTTGGGTTCAGCTTTTCTCCGTCTACTGAAATCCTCTGCTATCCTGATCAAGTCACTTATTGTCACACGTTATCTAGAATGCTAGGAAAAATAGATGTTGGATAGAGACACAATTTTGGCGTTGTGCTAATGTACTGGAAATAACTATGTAAATTTGTATTAAAATGTACAATTAGAAGGTCTTCTGAATAAACAGTAGCCAAAATAGCAGAAAAAGCAGTGCAAGGTCAGGAGACCTACAACACAACTAAAGACAACATTTCACCGTATAGCTGACAATGAGTGCTTCTTATCACCATGCTTCCCCCCAGTAATTTGTTTCAAATTAATGCTGAAAATCCAGGTACCAGTGAAGAAATGGTGACTTATGACAGATATGATACCCACATTATTTGTATTGCAACCTAGATCTGTCAGGAGAATTGTTTTCAAACGACTTTTTTCTAGATACAGCATGTCTTTATAGTAATTTTGTAGATAAGCACAGCTAAATGTGTAAGGAAGAGAAAAATTTTTCTCATTTCTATGATTACAATATTTGGTTTTAATGAGAACTTCAGAGTTAATCTTTGTGTGCCTTCTTATCTGATCTTGCTTTGCTGAGCTTTTTAAACATAAATGTCCTGAAGCAAAATACCAGTAATCTCAGAACGTGGGAGGCAGATAACGTGCCAGTCAAACTGTTGGCTTTGATGCACACTATCAGAGACAACACAGAGTGCCTGGCTTTCATCACAAAACTGAACCCTGCACCCAGTGCCATGAATATTACAAACTTCTAACGGGGGATGATGAACATTTTCTTCTATCTTTATTTATTAGTAGAACAAAGCAAAGGCAGCCTGAGGAAAGTGGGGGATTTTGGGTTTTTTTTTGGATGGAGATGTAGGTAAACTAACTGTCAAGACACAGAGGTATTACCACTTATNTTTTCTAATAGTAAGAATAATGTAAATTGTACAGCTAGTGGAATATAGGTGTGAAAACATGCAAATGACATGCAGGCCTGTATCAGAAATAGTGTGGCTACCAGGAGTAGGGAAGGGGTTGGGCCCCTGTACTCAGCACTTGAGAGGCTGCACCTTGAATCTTACGTTTAGTTCTGGGCTCCTCACTGCAAGGAAGACATTGAGGAGCTGGAGCATGTCCAGAGAAGGGCAATGGAGATGGTGAGAGGTTTGGAGCACAAATCTTATGAAGAGAGAATGAGGGAACTGAGATTGTTTAGCCTGGAGAAAAGAAGGCTGAGGTAAGACCATACCACTCTATAAAACTGCCTGAAAGGATGCTGTAGTGAGATGGAGGTTGGTTTCTACTCTCAAGTAACAAGCAACAGGACAAGAGGAAACATCCTCTAGATGACCCAAGAGAGGTTTAGATGGGATATTAGAAACAATCTCCTCAATGAAAAGGTTTTCAAGCACTGAACAAGCTGCTCAGGTAGGTCAGCAGCTCTGGAGGTTTTCAGAAGATGAGGAGAACTTGGTACTTAAGGGATGTGGCTTAGTGGTGGGCATGAAAGTGCTGAGGTAATGGTTGGACTCAATGACCTTAGAGGTCTTTTCCAACCTTAATGATTCTATGATTCAGACAGCAGCCCTAAATAGTATGCTGAAATGTTTCTACAGGAGGGTTTCCAGCAGCCACTACCGTAAAAAGGAAAAGGAAACAAACCCACCATCATTGCAAAGCCTCACCCATGTTGCTCCAAGCAAGAGAGTGAAAACCATTAGGTCCTCTCATACTCTATAACCCTTCCAAGGGACTCTTAGTTTTGCATAAACTATTGAAATGACTGATAGGTCAAAACAAACAAAAATATTTAGTTATTTTTTACATACAAAGACTGATACAACTGAAGAACAAAATAAAGGCAAGGGAGGATTGGATAGTGACTCTTAAAATTGAAGAATATTTTGGGTTCAGCTTTTCTCCGTCTACTGAAATCCTCTGCTATCCTGATCAAGTCACTTATTGTCACACGTTATCTAGAATGCTAGGAAAAATAGATGTTGGATAGAGACACAATTTTGGCGTTGTGCTAATGTACTGGAAATAACTATGTAAATTTGTATTAAAATGTACAATTAGAAGGTCTTCTGAATAAACAGTAGCCAAAATAGCAGAAAAAGCAGTGCAAGGTCAGGAGACCTACAACACAACTAAAGACAACATTTCACCGTATAGCTGACAATGAGTGCTTCTTATCACCATGCTTCCCCCCAGTAATTTGTTTCAAATTAATGCTGAAAATCCAGGTACCAGTGAAGAAATGGTGACTTATGACAGATATGATACCCACATTATTTGTATTGCAACCTAGATCTGTCAGGAGAATTGTTTTCAAACGACTTTTTTCTAGATACAGCATGTCTTTATAGTAATTTTGTAGATAAGCACAGCTAAATGTGTAAGGAAGAGAAAAATTTTTCTCATTTCTATGATTACAATATTTGGTTTTAATGAGAACTTCAGAGTTAATCTTTGTGTGCCTTCTTATCTGATCTTGCTTTGCTGAGCTTTTTAAACATAAATGTCCTGAAGCAAAATACCAGTAATCTCAGAACGTGGGAGGCAGATAACGTGCCAGTCAAACTGTTGGCTTTGATGCACACTATCAGAGACAACACAGAGTGCCTGGCTTTCATCACAAAACTGAACCCTGCACCCAGTGCCATGAATATTACAAACTTCTAACGGGGGATGATGAACATTTTCTTCTATCTTTATTTATTAGTAGAACAAAGCAAAGGCAGCCTGAGGAAAGTGGGGGATTTTGGGTTTTTTTTTGGATGGAGATGTAGGTAAACTAACTGTCAAGACACAGAGGTATTACCACTTATGTAACATAAAATTCAAATTTCTTTTCAAGAACTTGGAACTGGATCATTTGGCAGCCTGGAAATGGAATAAGGTAGTTGATGCAAATGATTGTCTCAAGAATTAATCTGATGATAGAAGAAAGTTTTAAAATACATTCCAATCAAAGATTCGAAATTAAAGCAGCAGTTTTGTAGCAGTCTCTGTATCAAATTAGGAACTGCTTCAAGAACAGTGCATTGGGGTAATGTGTTCTCAGTGACTGAGGTGCCGAATGAGCAGACTGAACTAACTGGAGTTAGTTAATCTGGTTTGTTGTTTTTCCATCTATCCAGACTTATACATTCTTGTATGATTGATAGTCATAGAATTTTTTGAACAGTGGAAAAAAAGTAGTTTGTGTTCAAGTGCAAGTGAAAAACTCAAGCTAATTTTATTTTAGAAGTCCAGTAATTAGAAAATATGCAACCTTTAAGAGAAGCCTACAATATGAAATGATGTATCAAACTTTGATCCCTTATTCATCACCATGAAAGAGCTCAGTAGACATAAACTGGAAGGTGCCATCTTCTCACATTGTACATGCTGCTGCTCATGGATATCTACTCAGCATTCAATAACTTGACTTCATCTTACTCAGTGAAATAAGTCAACATGAACAGTGGAACAAATTAACATTTGCAGACAAATTAAATATAAGGCAGAGAAATGGTACTAAATCTGTAGAGACTGAAAGGCTGAAAAGAAATATTTACTTTGGAATTCTAGCCTTCTAATGTACTAACAAACAAATGATAGCAATCTTCTCTTTCAACTTATGCTTTATGTTATCAAAAGAAAGGATAAACAGTCACATTGTCAAACAAACCTTATTTTGAGTAATGTGCCAATTTACATTCAGGATTAGTAGCTCACAAAATCAACATTGCATCTGCAAAAAAAGAAAAAAAAAATCATACCGCAATAAATGTCTCATTTTAAATTATTATAGAAGATTACTAAAACTTCACAAGTGAAAAAAACCAGCCTATATATCAAGACCTTAAATATTTCTGAGACATATATATATATATATATGTATACATATATATATATGTGTGTGTGTGTGTGTGTGCATATATATAAATATTCCTTTTAAGGATTCTGTTAGCTGTGGTGCCATTTCTTGTACCCACACATTAACAGAAGAGATTGGGGCAGAGCCCACTTTCTAAAGGATGTATATGATTGGAAGATGTTAATATTTTTTTGGTGTAGATGAGCAGGTTTTGGCCATAGTGGGAGTCTCCATTGGAAGAAGCCAACAGCTGTCTTGTGCTGGACATGGAATTTGCTGGTTTCACAGCAGACTCACTGCAGTACACAGCCAAGTATAGCGGTGAAGCTGATGGCACCTCAGTTGAAACAGATTTTTAAAGAGTAAAAATATCAGTCATTGAAAAGCATAGAAAAAGGGGTGAGAAAGCAGAGAGAACATTTAAGCCAGAGGAGGAAGATAAGATGCCATGGCAGACAAAAAAGCCCTGCAGCCTGTCAAGGAGCTATGTTGGACCAGAAGAAATGTGTGATAAAGAAGGAATAGCAGAGAGAAACTGCTGTGTACTGACTATGGCAGAGCCCTGCTACCACCCTTGCTTTCCTGCTTAAAGGACCAAGTGTAACCTGCATCACAAGCAAGGAGCATTGGGAGATAGGAGAGACACAGGGAGTGAAGGAGTGAAACTGAACCTGGTGATGTGGAGAAGTGTTTTTCCTAAGTATATTAATATTTGGGGCTGTTGGTTTGTTTGTGCAGTGGCTTTGCTTATTAGTGGCTCTATTTGTTCTGGTTTTGCTCTGTTTCTTCTTAACAGTATCCAAAAATAAATAATTAAATATATGTGTATTTATTGGCAATAAATTAACTTTTCCAAGCCAAGTTATTTGTGACCTGGTAAGAAATTTATCTTTACTTTGATCTGTGAGGTTTCTCACTCCTGCCTGTTGAGGTCAAAATGTCAGCAAGCAGCTGGCTCCTAGTAGGACCAACCTGCTGCAGGTATGAATGGGAGTTGTAGGGATGAGCAGCTACGTGTAAAGCCTTAGGACCTGCGTCATAGCAGGTACTCAGTGGAGTATGTAGGTATTATATATACTTCAGGATGGTCAACAAGAGGTTGGATGGGTTGAAAAAAGCATGTAACATCCTGCAGAACAGCCAGATTCAGGAGGAAGTGCCACTTTAATATCTGATTTTCTTTAATGTGTGTACACTTGTGTGACCAAGTCCTTCTGAGCTCCAGGAGACCACTGGGGTTTGTGAAGGACTATGACGGAAATAGACTTGGCAGGGAAGGTACCATCTCATTTTCTATTAGCAGTTGCCATGATTTAACAGGATGTCTAATTCATGTTGGCATTAAAACTAGGTTTTGTTATTTAATAATCAATAAAATATGCCTTCAAAATTCATTGGGTTTTTTTTTGTTTTGTTTGTTTGTTTGTTTTTGTGGGTTTTGTTTGTTGTTTGTTTGGGATTTTTATTGTTTGGGTTTTTTGTTAGTTTTTTTTTTTTTCTTTGGTTTTGATATTACATTAATTTTTCAGGAGTAGGTAGATATAGGAGTGGTCTGTGACCTTATTCACATATTCTGGCCTTAGTTACATGGATGATGAAAAACAGCTTTGCACTGGGCTTTCCCCACATGATGGAGAAATCAGTTTGTTGCCATTTCCACTTCTCTCAAACATTGGCAACACATACATGTTTCTAAAGCACATTGCACTTCCTTTTTTTTTTTTTTTTCTTTATTCTGACAATGAAGGTTTCTTTAATGGTTGATTTTCTCTAAAATTCATTAATTTCTAGTGGTCCCAGGTGTTTTATATCTTTCTGTTGGCTGGATTGTACTGGATAGCATTGATGATGTTGCCACATCTCAGAGTACAGCATGAGGGACCAGGTGCAGTTTCTCATAATATGATGGATTGTAGATTAGGAAAGTGGGTGAAAATCTCTGTATTTTTACCTCCCTAACCCTTCTAAATAGAAGGGAATGAGATGGATGCAACGTACTCCTGTTGTTTATGACAACGGTACCTTCTCCTCCTCCTGAACATGCTTGCAATAATAATAAATGGTTCCGTTGCTCTGACAAAGCCCCTTTGGCATTTTTCTTTCTCACAGCAGCAGTTCCAAGTTTTATGGATTTGGATGGGTCTCATTACTATGGTTTAGGCCTTAATAAATACTGATAAAATATTCATTGGCTTTTGAAATTTTATTTTTTTTAGGGTTTTTGAAATTATGCGCCTGTGTGGGTAAGTAAAGGTATCCTGCCATAAAGGTCCATAAAAAACAGTCAACAAATGAAAGCATCAATAAAATTGTCTTTACAGTTACTTCCAAACTGCATTTTCTGCTGACCTGGGCTTTACTTCTTTAAATATTAATTGTTGATTTGAAAACACATCCTGGAGCTCCCTTAGGCACATAGATATCCTTTTTTTTTATTATTATTTAACTCTCCTCCTCTCCATCCTCTCCTTCACTTCCATTTTCCTGTCTTGATTCTTCCCTCACAAGAAGCAGGGTTAATGAAACACATTTGTGAGTGATGATAGTGCTGTACATCAATGAAATCAGTGGTAGATATTATAAAGTTACTGGAAGCTGTGTTCATACATAGTGTGCCACTTTTTTGCAAAAGATACTGAGGAAAATATTTGACAAATCTGTAAGACCCAAGAGGTCAAGAGCAAGAAATAGAACAGAGCTCTTTATACAGTTTTTGCTTTTGACTGAATATTATTCAGTCAAATACTTTCCTCAGTCCCAGCTTATAGAAATAAAACTACAAAACCTTCTCAAGACCTGAAAATGAACATTACAGTTCCCCAGTTCCTCTTTCTCCTCTTCTATTAAAAAAAAAAAAAAATTAAGTGGGAATTCATTGAACTGCAACAACTTAAGTACGATGGGTAGTAGCTTAGTCATTTTCTCAGCCCATTCTTCTGGACCTGAGGATGTATCTTATCCGGTCCCATGGACTTAGGCACCTTCAGGCTCCTTAGATGGTCTTGGACCTGATTTTCTCCCATAGCAGGCAGTTCTACTTTTTGCTACTTGTAACTTGCTATCTGCAACTTGAGCTGTGTGGCTGGAACACTTTCTGGTAAAGAGCAACCCAAAGAAAATCCGTAAGTGCCTCATCTTCTACACAGCCTGGGCAAATTTTCACAAAAATAAAAAAGCTAAAAATATAATGGAAAAAGTCAGAATTAATCTGTTGAAAGAATGGTAACTGTTTCAATCTTCAAAACATTAATTACTATGTTACTGTGTTTTGTCTGGATTCTAATGATTTTAATTGTAAGAGGAAGGCAAAGAAAACCTTTTTAAACTTGCTACTTAAAATGCCTTTGCAGGCTGTGCAAAAAATTTCTTCATCCTAGTGGACCTCAAGACATATTATTATTTTGATTTAAATATACTGGATTTACTGAAGTTTAAAATTGAGACAGATTTATACTTCCTCAGTCCAGGGATGATCTTCAAAAATATTCTAAGATTTTCAAGATAAAAATATATGTCTATCCTAAGTTCAGATGCTTCCTTTTAAATCAAAGTAAGTTTCTTCACTCCTACAGGGCCCAGACTCCTTTCTCTGACTTTTATTGTGTCTGTCATTTGGAAACCAAGCAGATTTCTCTAATTAGAAAATTCTCCCATGCAGTGCCTGGTCTTTGTGTGACTGTGTTTTGTATGTTGTAGTATGGGATCTGAATTGGGATTTTTATTATTCGAAGGCAACAGCTCTGCTTGGTGAGGCAAACAAAGCTTATCTGGAGCCAGAGGGAACTAAGGAACGTCTCTGGAGCTGAATCTGCCCTTTCTTCCATTTGGGGCATTGAGTACACTTGTAGCCCTGTGGATATTATAGAAAAGGATATTAAAGAACTTCCCTAAGTGACACTGCAGCCTCTAAAGTGCCCATGTCTTTCTGAAAATGCAGATATAATTTCTGGCTCCTAAAAGTATTTCCCTATGAAGCTGCTTCTGAATGCAGTTTGGTTGTGATTAAAAGCAAGCCTTGAGGCCGTAGCCTCACTTTTGTGAAGTGGGAGGGATAGTTTCAATTATCTTAAGTATTCTTTCACCACTTTGTAAGGGGAAATACTGATGCCAAATTCTCCTCTAGAAGAGACTAGAACTATTTAAAAATGCTACATACACATCCAAAGTAATAAAATATATGTTTTTCTAAAACAAGTGTCATTGCTCTGTAGGACCTTCTATCTCTCCAAACAGCCCACAGATAGAACTTGCTTGTTTTATTCTTATTGTATTGGTGCTGGTTTTCTGGTACACTCATTTTCATACATTTCATGATTTTGGCATTTTTTCTGTGCATGAGAATTTCTTTCCCAACCCAGCCAGAACCCTTTTGAGCAGAGTGGTAATTTTGGTTCTTTGTCCCTAGAGGAATTGTTTGAACAGCAAAAAGGAGAGAACTCCTCACCAAAAGCTGGTTAATTCTTTCTCAGCTATCAGATATGTGGCATATTTTGAAACACAGAAATTATACCATCTTTATGGAATAAAGATTACAAATCAGTAATTTTGTCATAACTCTTTATGATGAGTTTCTGTAGTAGTTAGGACTAAATTGTGTATGCACAATATAGATTTATTTCTGCTGTCTTTCCTTTGGGAATCATGCAATTATGTGAGAATCCAGCCTGTGCAGTCACAAAGACAAGCTTGAAAATACATTAGGAGGGCTACTGATGTAGTGGAATGTTCTAAACCCACAGGGAATGTTAGACAACACAGCTAAGAACACCCAGCAGTCAGTGGAATAGTTCCAATGGAAATTGTGTTTCTAAACGTGTTATTTTTTGGACTCAGTAACAATACTACATCAGAAGAATTTTTTTATATTGAAAGTGTCAAAATCTGCAGTAAATTCTAGTCATCAAAAAAACAAACAAACAAACAAACAAACCTGTCCAGGTACATTCCTGCCCATGACAAAGAAAATGACTCTGCAGCAGAAGTGTCTCTGCCCCTCTGCAAGCAGCATCCACTAGGAGAAAGGCCGTTGCCATTGGGCTCAGGAGTCTGATTTTTTTTTTTTTTTCTGGTGTGGTAGCTGAATTGCATTATTCTTCTCCAGGAAGGATGGCAGATAGTTCTTCTTATAGTGTCACTGTGTCAGTGAGTGCACAAGGAGAGGGCAGGATGTACAGCAAAAGGAGGAGGGGAGAATTCCTTGCTGAATTCCTTTTAAAAGGGAAGATTTTACGACTTTTTCCATCTGTTATTGTCATNGAAGTTGTTGGGAATACTTTGTGGAAAAACTTTACTTAAGCTCTAAATATTATTTACACAGAAATTCTTTAGATTGCTGCTTCTGGTAAAAGTAGTAGTGTGAGCTTCCATTTGCTGTAAAAGGATTGACTGAAAAAGTAATTTATGTTATAAATAAGAGCAATGTGTCTTTTGAAGACATTTCTATTTACCTGCAGTAGTTAATGAGTTTAGGATAAATGTATTCTCAATTTCCAAATTAAAAATCAAAATTCTGGAATTCCGAATCAAAAATATTTCCTTGTACATTAAAAAAAAAAAAAAGTTAATATCAGTATAACTTTCTTAAATGCAATCTATTTACAGCTTTGGAGCACATACCATGAAGGGTATATGCTGTACAGTAATTTAAGCAAGAATTATTTAAAGTGCTAATGATTCATTTAGATGGGGAAGATAAGAAGTTGCTTGATGTCTGATGATCTGTGAAAAGAACAAGAGGACATTTTATATTGAGTGGGATATATTTTAATTGTTTTTTTAAGATGCAGAAATCCTAATCAGAACATTAGAAATTGAATTGAACTTGATCAGCCTTGGGTAGCTTTGGGAGAAGATGAGTAAGTGTACCTGTACATAAATTTATTTGGACAAAATACACATACATATGCTCACACTTAAATATAAGCATATATATATATATATATCCAGCATTTAAAATATTTATGCCTACCTTAGAGATGTCTAATGAAGCATAAGATAATTATGAAATCTTNCTGAATTGCATTATTCTTCTCCAGGAAGGATGGCAGATAGTTCTTCTTATAGTGTCACTGTGTCAGTGAGTGCACAAGGAGAGGGCAGGATGTACAGCAAAAGGAGGAGGGGAGAATTCCTTGCTGAATTCCTTTTAAAAGGGAAGATTTTACGACTTTTTCCATCTGTTATTGTCATATTGAACCAGTCTGATGATCTGTGAAAAGTTAAAGATAAAAAGGGCGAGGGGAAGAAAAAGCATTCTACCATTCTGTTGCTCATACAATATTAGTGGATAACTAAATAAATGGAAGGGCCTTGATCTATTGTCCATTATACAGCAAAAGGGCTCAACATATATCTGAATACCTAGATAAAATTAAAATTATTATTCTTCAGGCAGACACAGATTCCTAGAGGACTCTGCTTGAATTTACTCATTCATTAGGGAGGAAATAGTAACCATTAGGGAGGAATAGACCAAGACATAAGTGATCTTTACAAAGAGAATTTCAAAGAATTCTGATAGATGGGGGTTTGTTTGGTTGTAGTATTATTATTATTATTATNGTATAACTTTCTTAAATGCAATCTATTTACAGCTTTGGAGCACATACCATGAAGGGTATATGCTGTACAGTAATTTAAGCAAGAATTATTTAAAGTGCTAATGATTCATTTAGATGGGGAAGATAAGAAGTTGCTTGATGTCTGATGATCTGTGAAAAGAACAAGAGGACATTTTATATTGAGTGGGATATATTTTAATTGTTTTTTTAAGATGCAGAAATCCTAATCAGAACATTAGAAATTGAATTGAACTTGATCAGCCTTGGGTAGCTTTGGGAGAAGATGAGTAAGTGTACCTGTACATAAATTTATTTGGACAAAATACACATACATATGCTCACACTTAAATATAAGCATATATATATATATATCCAGCATTTAAAATATTTATGCCTACCTTAGAGATGTCTAATGAAGCATAAGATAATTATGAAATCTTTTAAGTAAGTTATATATAATGCACTACTTTGTATTAATACTTAAAGGCTCTGTCATGATGTATATTGTCAAAACTGTTAAAAACTATTTCTTACCAAAACTTTTGATATAGACTCTTCATTATTACTGAACATGATGAATTAATTTAGCTCTAGTTAAGGTCTGCCATGCATTGCTATTTTTTAAAAAATAACATTTTCCATACCCTCAAAATACAGCTCACATAGCTAACACAAGACTTTTAAAGTCTAAGGGCAATCTGCATATCGTTTTTCTACACATATGTAAGTCTGAGTCAAGAAGGGAGATATCATATGCAGACACAGAACTGAACATAGAGCACTGCTGTTTCAACTTTGGTATTTATTTGGTGACTTAAGACTCAAAATAAGAATGTTTAGGAAGAAATTTCAAGTCAAATTAAAAGGCTAAATATTCAAAAATATTCAAATTGTAATTTTATTAAAGATTAAATCTTCAATTCTGAAGCTTCTTTTCCAAAAGCTTTTCAGATTTTTAGCAGCATCTTTAATATTCACTAAGGTCCCATATTACCTGAGGCACTACACCAGCACTTTCTAAAAGGCTGTTCAGGGAAGTTTGAGGATGGAAGGCAGATATATTCCTCCGATGATGCAACAAGAAATTCTGCTATGGTCCTCGAGATTGCACTGGCAGGAGAGCTGAAAATAAAATACCCCTTAACCACTTTTATTTGAATTGAACTAAGAACTGTGATACTGTTTGGAGTTTAAAGCCTTCATTGTTACTACCGTGTAGCAGTTTAATTTACGGGCAAATATGCTTCTTATACTATATTTATAGTTTTTAGCTTTAATTTGCTTGTATTACGTGGTTGCAGATGTTAGTAAGTTCTGGGCTTGTTCCAAGTACTATATGAATATATAATAAGAGGCCAAAAAGGCTTTTAATCTCAATAGTCAGAACAGAAAAAAATGTGAGGCACTTTTTTTACCGCAGTGAATTCAGATGGCAAAATCTGTTGTGATTGAACAAAGAAAGACTCACACTTTGGAAGATTCAAAGAGGATAAGGGAAGACCACAGCCAGTGGAAAACTTCGAAGGAAGTTGAGTGCCTGTCCAGCTCTACTCACAATGTGTGCCAGCATTCACCATTGGGAATAAATAAAGTGCATTGCTGACTGTGCACCAAATTTTGAGTTGCCTGAGATAACTGGAAAAATTTACATCTTCTATCTAAGGGTTAATTTTCCATCTGGAAGATAGTTCTGACCCTGAGTCTCCAAAGCCTGCAAGAAGGTTTGTCCATGGCAGGTGCCCAGCAACGCAGCTTCATCTGCTGGACATGCTGCACTTATCTGTTTGCTCTTTTTTCTCTTTAAGAGACAAGTTCTATACATCTTTGGGAAATATCACAAAAAATATCTTTTTTTTTTCTTCTTTTTTTTTCGTTTCCATTTCTAATCAGAAACTATCTATATATTTTAAAATATCCTAAGAACAGAGGAGAAACACATTAATGTGAACATTTAAAAGTGGGGAGAGTTGTGGTCTGAGTAATAAATTTTCATGAACTCAAAATAATTACAATGTTGATGCTGATCTGCAGTAGGTAATGTCCACTACTGTCTACAACTGAAAATTCTAAGACAAGGTTCATCTGCTGCAGGGAAAACTGAAAGTTGAAAACAATGATACAGCAATTCTGAATGATCTTGACAAAGTTTCCTTCATTTTACTTTTCAAAGATAGAGGTAATTTAATAATTTAATCTCTTGAATAGGTAAAAATATTCAGTTAAGCATAATTTGCAACTATAACTCTATTTCAATAAGTTAGCAACATTTTGAAATTTCACTTGGGAAAAGAAGTTTTATAAGCATTGCTAATATTATTTATTCTAATTTTATTGTACAGAACATAAATAATTATTGTTATAATTTTCTAAACAAGCTACAAATGTCTACTACTACTATTATTACCTTAAAATATGGTGCAAGGATTTCTAAACTTGCACATCAGTTTATCTCACATTCCAGAGAAAAAGTAGCCCATGGAGATTTAAACATAATGCAGTTTTCTAAAAGTGTTAATCAACCACACAAGACAACAAAAAAACCCCAAGAAAAGCATAATTAGATGTGCTATGTCTTTAAGAGTAAATAGCTATAAGGATTAAAATGACAACAGTGAAATCCCTGGGGAGATTGATTTTCATTACAAAGGGGTAATTTTAAACTTTTAAAAAGATATTTTCCTTTAATCTATCTGTATGCATTAACAGAAGATATTAGATCTCTGTTCTATAATAAAACACAGGCTGTTAATATCCCTGAAAATCTAGGTAGTCAAAATATTTCAAAGACTATGGATAAACTTTGTACTGCCTTTTTAGCCTGCAAACATAATATATTATTTCCAAGAAACTGGATCTAAGTTACCCATGAAAAAGATGGTAGGAAACTGCTGTGTCAGGATCCAGCAAGGTGATTCAGGAGCTTATTGTCCTCTTATGTCATTCAGGAAAAAGTTTGCATATTTTGCATGTAACTGTATCATGCACCTCTACAAACATATCATTCTTAGGTAAAAGAGATTTCATGAAATGGCTGAGAAAATGTCATGTCAGTGGCTCTGTTTCCATAAACTAAATTTTATTTTGTACCCAGAATCTTCAGTAAATAAACAGAGAAATAAATTATCATTTATTAATAATTATTATTATTTATTAATAATGTAGTAGAAACAGGAGGGTTTTTTAGTGCCTTTAAAAAGTCCTATTGGTTCTGAACATATTTTATAAATATTTCAAAAATAGTTCACCCAGCATAATGTCAGAATGTTGCTGAGATCAATTTCCATTTCATGTCCCAGTTATGTTACTGCCACTTTTATGATCCAGAGCTGCCTGTACACCTAAAATCCTCACATCTATCCCTTGATTTTGCTAGCTGTCACATGTATTTGGACAGGCTGTGCTTATTTCCATATTAATTGTGTAACAGAGAAGAAATAGCTGAAAAATACTACTTTGATAGTTTTTTTTTAATTTTACTGCATGAAGCATGAGGACAACAATATTGTAATGTAAATGGACATGGACATTTTTTACATTTTGCAACTGGCAAGTGATTCCAGAATTTTATGTTTTCTCCCTACTGCCTTGCTGCTTGCTACTGAGCCTGTAGCAAGTCTCCCTTTAATTTGGCCAGTGCTGACCTCTGTAATGTGTTTGAAGAAACCCCAAAAGCATATAAAAATAAGTGCAGTAAGAGATACATTTTGTTTGTCAGCATTGCTTGGTACAAAATGCAGATTATCCACTTTATTTTATTCAGAGAATTACTGACAGAATATATTCATGGCTTCATAGCTTTTGGGGATATAGTGTCAGAACAAATACCTTTGCTTGGGGCAAGACTACTTTTTGAACCTCTGGCTTCATTAGAGTTGTGAGTTACAGGAAACTCTCAGAGATACAATTATACATAATAAAGTCCCCAGTGGATTTACTGAAACCCATCATGTTGGTAATTAAATTAATGAGGCTGTCAGTTTATGAATTTTTTACTAATGTAAAGTTGACTGATGGAGAATTAAGCTTTGCTAGACACAGATACATCCATGATGTTACCATATGATAGGTGATCCTGATAACCTTATCAGCCAACTTGTCAGTGACTCCTTGTTCACCTGTTGCAGGTACATCCCCCTGTAGTACTCACCAAGAGCTGAACCATCTTTCAAGTCACATATATTTAAGTACATAGTTTTTTTCACAAACATGTGAATACAGAAATGTCATTATATAAATTTTTAAGTGAACTTGGAAATACATCTTTTCACATCTATAAGTGATGACAAAGCATAACAGGAGGAAGTATAGCATTTTGTAACACTTAGTTAAGATTTATTAATTTATGAAGCCCATGATAACTGGATTTCAAAGACAGAATTAATTCTTTAGCCTCAAACACTGTCTCTAATTTTAGCTTTTAGCTAGGTGACAGCCTTGTTTTCTAATTTGTCTATAGTTTGATCTCACTACTCTTTTTTTTTATTCTTGGGACCACTAAATGCATTTGTGGGAGACATGCATTTGTGGTTATAATGTTATATGCATATAAAATATGCAAAATAGGGTATGTCATTTTTCCACACTTCTATGATAAATTTGTTTAAATTATGTGAAAAGCAAAGTAACACTTGTCTCAGAACCTTTATAATAAAGCTAGTAATTTTTAAGAAGAAAGAAACTGCTATTGGCATCGAAGATGTTATAGCTAAGGTATAAAAAAATCACACTTCTGCTTTAGACATGGATCTTAAAACTTGTGCAGGTGCAGAATGCAACTGCTTCTGTTTTCTCCAACCTCATTAATGGATCCTTGGGCACTCTTTCTTAGGTAACAGCAATTAAAATAAAAAATAGACAAATTTCTGCATATATTTATTCTGTAATCATTATCATTACACTTAAAAGATTTTCATTAGTTAAAATGGAGAAGCATTGTACATAGAAATATGGTAAGAATTTGTTGAGGACTTGTGTCTCAGCATGTTTGTTTTCTGTATTTACATCTCTAATAGCCTGAAGAGGAAATTGTATTTCTTTTGAGATGCATGTCAGCTGAATGCATGAAAGTAAAAACAGAGAAAGAAATCAGAAAGCCAGTAAACAGTCTGATTAGTAAAACCTGGTGCCTTTACCACAGATCATGAGGGGATAGGTAACTGATTTTCAATATCATCCACATAATTGAGCACCTTGAATGCCCAGAGAAGGCAACAAAGCTGGTTGATGGGTCTGGAACACAAGCCTTATGAGGAGCAGCTGAGGGAGCTGGGGGTGTTTAGCCTGGAGAAAAGGAGGCTCAGGGGAGACTTTATCACTCTCTACAGCTGCCTGAAAGGAGGGTGCAGCCAGGTGGGGGTCAGTCTCTTCTCCCAGGCAACCAGTGACAGGACAGGAGGACACAGGCTTAAGCTGTACCAGAAGGTTGAACATTAGGAAAAAGTTCTTCACTGAAAGAGTGATAGGGTACTGGAATGGGCTGCCCAGGGAGGTGGTGGAGTCACTGACCACCAACCAACTGGAGATGTTTAAAAAAGAGACTGGATGTGGCACTTAGTGCTGTGGTTTAGTTGATAAAATGGTGTTTGGTCATAGGTTGGACTTGATGATCTCAAAGGTGGTTTTTAACCTAGTTAATTTGAAGTTTGGTGATTCTGTAATTTTCAGTCACCATTTTACAATCTACTTTGATCACAAATGTTGGGGTTGGAATCTGCTTACATGCTGTCACATTTTTTCTTAAAAATAAATGTCAGACTACCAGAAAAAAAAAATTTTAAAAATATGAAGTGCATATATTTATGTATTGTATTTAATTTTACTATTAGTATTGTATTAAATGACAGTAATTTCACAGTATGTCACTTAATCTTTTTGGCAATATATTCTACCATATCACACATGTGTATGCATTTGTGAGTGTAATTAGGACTCTAATAATTCACTAGTACAAATCAGGTGCCTGGATGCTATAAACATTTAGGAAGAAATTAAACTTACATTTGCAGTATTTACAACTTTGAAATGAAACTATTAGAAAATTCTTTGGTTTATGCATTACTTATCCTTTACAATCTATGTTGTTAATGGTATCTTCTATGATCACACAGTCAAACATAAACTTTTCTAATTTATATAAACTTTTCTAATTTACATAAACTTTTCTAATTTATCAATGGGTATTTAAAGGTCCTGAAAGGCTAAATTGATGTAAATTACTTTCTCTTTGATATTGAGGGTCAGTATCTGTTTTCTAGATGTCATATTTGTAGATCATCCTCCATAAAACATGACTCTGTCAGTGTTGGTGCTACATCTGCAAAACTTTAAAAAGTACATATTTGTTCCAAGGTTTTGAAGTTTGTGTGATTACAAACCTAGTGTGGACATAAGATATTTGGTACACAGAAAATTTTCACCTTAAAGGGTCACCTTCTTCATGACCTTTGGGAGGAACAAGCAGAATTGAAACAGAATTTGGTTCAAAGGCTCAATGAAACACTAAGATCTTTATGGCAACTGAGAAGATATTCTCAGAACTATATTGTAACTGAAAAAAAAGTATCAGATATTTGATGAGAAGTATTTCTCTTCCCTATATTACCTTTCTTAGTAACTGGCCTCTGGTGAAACAAAGACCTTAGAATGAATTTTTTATAACTCTCTACTCAGTTCATATTTCTAAGCACGATTCCTTTCTGGAAAGGAAGATTGAACACAGTGAACTGAAAACCAGAAGTATCATATTTTGCATGTGGAAATAGCATTTAACTGGGATGAAAGTTCTGTTATTACTCTTTACTTTGGTAAAGCCCCAACAAGTATTAAAGACATATTTGTTACTAAAGCAACTTCAACTAGTAAGGGGAAAGAATTGTATAACGTGTAGTTGGAGCATTCTGGACTGATTTGGCTTTGTACTTCAGTGCAGAAGCTGTGACAAAGAACTTGTATTTAACTTTTTCTTATGTCCAAAGTAAATAATAAAAACACTCACATGTCATTGTAAGTCACTGAGCTATTGGTTTGTCTCATGCTTGTTTCCTTTGCTCCAAGGGAAAAGTTCTCATTACTACTTTTTACATTCTAAGACACATATATATTTGTGTGCATAAATATACATCTATGCAGACATAAATATGTGACTGCTCCTGACTGCACCTTTGCCAAAAGAACTGTAAAATTAAAAGCTGGCAGTAGAGCAGAGCAGGGCTCTGTAATATTTCTCAGCCCATCCTCAGGAAACGAAAGGTAGATGTTTCTCCTTGGAGTGAAACTAGACCAAATGATGTTCATTTATTTATAAAAATTCATTCTTCCTAATGTCCCTTCCAATTATTCACCAGAATGAAATTTTCAGTGAAGTAATAGCTATTGAAAAAAGATAAAATATGCTAAATAGTTAAGTTTTTGTTGGCAAGACATGTTTAAAACTCTAAAGGGATTTTTTTCAAGCTATATTCATAAGGGATTTCAGGAGTCACTTAGAAGCCCAAAACCAAGGAAACCATAGTATTGCTCCATTATTCCATTTTGCCCAGTGGTCACCTGGGCTGTGGACAAGACAGTTACGAATTGTTATTCTGAATGAGCAGCTCAGCTATGGATTAAACATAGCTTTTCAATCAGTTGCTGTAAAAAGTATGGTCAAGGAAAATAAAAGTAGGAATAATGTGACAGAAAGAAAGCAAGGAATGGCATTTTTTAAGGTGTCACAGTGCAGCTAGAGCAAGGATGTGGGAACCCTCAGTTCCTGGAGTGGGAAGAAACCTCGTACCATAGCAGGCAGGCTACAGCTTTTGCTTTGCTGTATCTGTTTTGAGCTCTTGAGAAATTCAGGTGAACTTGCAACAGCAGCACAGCATGCCCCTGGTACTGCAGCCTGTGTGCACTCTCAGTCATCACAACATCAATGCCAAGTACCAGTGTTTGGCTGCTTGTGGATACTGGAAGCTTTAATGGCAGAATGAATACCATAAACTGACAGAGGACACTTAGTGGTCAAAATATCATTTCTAATTCTTTTCTGAAGTGCACTGTCATCTTGCTGAAAGATCATTACTCTCCCACAATTAAAAGGAACAAAAAAAAAAAAAAATCCTTATTTATAATGAACTACTTTCCTGACTGCATAGGGTCTAACTGGAGAACTTTTTTGAAATCTCAAAACAAAAAGAAGCGAAATGATGGCATCTTTTGCCTTGGCATTTTTAATAGTTTTTTGGTACCTAAATGCCCTCATAAAATTTATCTGTCACTGAAATTTGCTTATAAGCAGAACAAGCATAGCAAGTTAGCAAACATCTTTAAAATTGTCACAAATTCTTTAAAGTTGGATTTTTTTTTAGTTTCCAGTCCTTATCTCCTTGTCCTTCTCTGCATTAAATTAAAATCTAATGATGAGGCAAACATTAAGATAATTTTCATGGTAAATATAGTTTCCTTCTATTTTTGACTCAAACTGGACTCCAGAAGGGGGTCACAATAGGAACTAATTCATATCTGAATCTGTGAGTAGTCCAACATTCATTACACAAAGATGACCAAGTCTAAAAACAAGTACTTTTATCTTACCAGTCCATGTTTTTGTGGTTTTTAAGGACTTTTTTATGGTTTTAGGGTTTGGTGGGAGTTTTTTGGGGTATTTTTTTTTCTTTCAGGTTGGCCTTATTTGTTTGTTTTTAATTTGTTTATTTTCTTATTAGCTGAAGTTTCTGGTCATCCATACTACACATTTACACTACTTGAGTGTAAATGTCATAAAAAATGTCCACTATTTGTTTCGGTCTTGATAGCCAGAGAAGTCTCTGAAGTTTCATCCACGCCCCACACATGTAACTTTTCCTAATTAGAGGAAAGAACAGTGGGGCTTTACATTTTCCATTCCAAGGGAGGCTCTGCCTTTCCCTGGCAGACCTCTTTCTAAACCAAGACATCAGTTTAATACCTTCGGTAAACTCAAGTAATGTACATTAGATTCCTGTGTCTAGATCACTTATAAAAGCATGCTCCCCAGGGAAGTGGTCACAGCACCAGCCTGACTGAGCTAAAGAGCATTTGAGCAATGCTCTTGGGCACATGGTGTGACTCATGTGCTGTGCAGAGCTGGGAGCTGGACTCCAATGATCCTTGTGAGTCCCTTCCAACTTAGCTAATTCTCCAATTCTATGATTTAAGAGCATTGACCCTAAAATTGAGCCCTGGGGAACTGGCACAAGCCTGATGTAACATTGTGTGCTACTGTTTATAAAGGAATACTTTATAAAAACAGACAAAAACCAACCAAGCAAACTAAAAAAAAAAAAAATCACAACAAAACACAACAAAACCACAACCTCTCTCCTCCCTCCCACCACTACTGCTTACTTTTGATTATTTAGTAGTAAAATACATGCTTGAAACATGGTCAACCTTGCAGGTCTTGCTAGTATGTAAAAGATATCAGGCAGGACCAGTTGTATTCTGAAGCTGATTTTCTGTAATGCATATAACTTAGAAGGTCTGACTCCTGCCAGAAATTTCAGTAGAAATTGTACAAAAGTTGATTGTAAAATTCCATTTGTTTTGCTGTCTTTTCTGTTGTATTTCCAAAATGTGTGTTTTGCCACTTGAGGCATCTTTTGCAAAGAAAAGAGTTGCAGTCCTCTTTATCCACAAGCCCTCTCTGAGCACTTCTCTGTGTAACAAAATCCTGCTATTTCAGATTCTCAGTGTTTTCACTAAGTGGAAGTTTTATATACATATAAGTATATTTGAAAATTTTATGAGTATAACTCTAATGGAACAGGTTTTTTTAATGCAACAGTATTTTTTGTTTGTTCACTTCAATTTATCTTTTGCAACTGGAAGATGAGGGATTCCAAGGATGGTTCTTATACCATCTACATGTGAAACTATTTTGCTTGTGTAAGCTCCTCTAGAACAACTTATACTTTTAGATGACTCATCCAAACTACTGAAGTCATCAGGATTTTATGTCCATGCATTCATATTTTAAAAGGGAAAAGTCAATACAATGATGTTTTATGATTTTCGTAGCACTCCCTAAAATTATCTGCTGCTGTTCTTTTATCTCTCTTATTGACAGTGTAACTTCAACTTGACAATACATTTTCCCTTTGCACTGTACTTTTTTTTTCTGGATGCATTTTTAATGTTAAGATTTCTTTGAATCCAAAAGGTTCATTTTCTTCTTACTAGACAGCATTTTCCTACTAGGTGTTTGAAAAAAGATTCAGACTAATGATTAATCTCTTCTACATTTCATTTCAACGTTCTAAATTTTTAAATTTTAATTAAATAAAAATCTATGTGTTTAACCATGGAACAACCAATTAATGACACTAAATTAAGCACATAAAATGAATGAATCATAGATCAGGTTGCTCAAGGCCTTACAAAATGACCTTAGACAGCAAGTGAATAACATTGTCTGCTGCATATTTGCCATATATAAGAAAAAACTTTTAAATACTTTTCTATAAATAGCCTCCTTAATCAGTTTTTTAAATTAAATTAGAATAAAATCTTAAGAATCCTAAATGAAAAATTTCCTCTCTTCCTAAAACAAATTCAGAAAAAAAAAAAGATTGGAAAAACCAGTAAAAATACATGGTTGCAGAAAATTTCTGATAAGATGTTTGATGTGAAATAAATATACAAAATATAGAATACAAATAATAAAATATAAATTTTTGAAGTGACTTTAATATAAACAAAGTTAGGCTATTTGTCACTTGATTGTTATTTAAAGTTAATTTCAAAACCTACACTTTGTGACCAGAAATACAGACTGCTGTTTTTTAAGTGTTTTAGAAAAGAGCAGTGGAAAAATTTCCTGCACATAATTTCATCAAAGCCAAGTTTCACAGCTCAAAACAATCACCATTTAGTACAATAACATAATTCTGTACTATTTCCATGTACACCATTGATATTCATGAATTAATCTATGTATGAAATAACTTTATTTTAGAACATATACTGTGGTGTAGTACACCCTTTGCTCCTATGTATTCTCTATATCCTGGAGAACCCAAGAGCAGAGGCCCTTTTTGTCATCCAATAAACATTTTATGTGACTGACAAATCAGAAAATGTTAAACCATAAGACAGCTATAAAAATGTTTTTAATCTCCAGTAACAACAGGATACTAACAGAAGAGGTAAGAATACCAGGAAAAAAAAAAAAAAGGCACAGCAAAAAAAAAGTGAAAAAGCCCCATTGATTTGTTGACAGAGGCCAAGCAGCTGTCACAGTAAACCATGGTTCTCTTGCACTTAATCAATGCCACCCTCCAAACAAATCACTCTGCAGCCCAGATGAAAAGCAATCAAGGGGAACACCTTCATAAGCATGAAGCTTGCTAGATGGAGTTCAATGAAGTGTGTCTTTAAGCTTAGGCACTCCAAATGTGATCTATGACCCAAAAGCTAATGACAAACTCTTAACCCTTTTGAAGAAGGCAACAAATATCTGCCCCTTTTACAAACAGATTACATGGTTCCACCTTCATTAATAATTTTTGGAAAATATCATGTGCCCCTTTGGTGTGCAGACTTTTTTTCCTCTATGATAGGGTCCCCAGTAATAATGGTTTGTCTCTCCCAGTGAGCAACTACTTTAAATGTATTTTATTTTTGTGGAAGACAGCACAGGAAAAAACTACTAATTTTAAGCCTTGCACAATGCTTACAGAGAATTTCTAAAGAAATAAAATATGTTTTTCTGTTCTTTTTATTAGAACTTAAAAGTGCAATGTGTTGAAGACTTAAAAAAACCCCAGTTACAGCATTATTTCCAAGAGGAAGTCTAAATAGTCTGCTTGCCCAGCAGTAGATTGCTTGACAGCCTGCCTCTAGCTTATATTTAATTTTCATTATTTTTTTAAATTGACCAACCAGAGGCTAAAATAGACTCTAGAATTATGCTGTCAATTTCATTCACATGAGACAGTAACTCAGACAGGGGCTTTATTTTACAGTTCACTGAAGGAAATGACTTCACCAGCAGTCCTCACGGCATGACACCAACAGAGTGCACTGCCGTGTGCTAATACTTGTACCAATTAGGTCTTTTTCAATACTGTTGTTATGGTACTCATATTATAAACATGCTAGGAGCTCTTTCCATGTTAAATTAATACTGCATTTTAGAAACAATTTATCATTTTTTACTGATATCCTTAGAAAATAGACTGTGCAACATGTTATTTCTGATGCAAATGTTGGAATGGAGATAAGCTCTTCTTTATTAGTCTTGTCTCTTGCTAAGTATTTCTGCTGATATGTACTCTGAAGTCCCTTGCTGCTTGACTAGGGGCTTACACTATCCCAATTGCTCACGTCAGCAGCCAGTAAATATGCCACTATTGATGTGCACTTGGATCCCTTCAGAATGATACAACTGACCTTTTTATTTAATTTATAGTCTATTGGACAGCACATATTTTCTGCCTAAGGGTCTAGCTTATCTCTCATGTAGTCAGTGGAAATTGACATTTCAGTACTTTGCAGGTTAACCTAATGTTAATTAAAGCACGAGGGTGCACTCATCCTTAGTATGTTCATGGATATCATGCTATTCTAAAATCAGGCTATTTCAAAATATAAATACATATTTGAATTCAAAGGTCAAACTACTGAATATGAATGCAAATAAGAGGGTACATATACAGCTAAGTTGTCATGGTTTAGGAATTGTACTCCCTAAATTAGTGCCCCCCTCACTGACACTCCAAAACCACATGGCACTCATATGCCTGTGCTCACCCTCCTCTTCCCCCTGCAGGTGGCTGGAGGGGAGAATTGGAGACACCAAAGGCAAAGGCCACCGGCTGAGATAAGAACAAGTTACTGGAAACAGCAATGAGATAAGAAAACAAACAGTAACAGCAACAATATTACTAACAAAAGGTGTAAGGCAAAGAAATGGTTTGCACAGAAAAACCATGATAAAAGATGACTATCCCATCACATGGCACTTTCTCCCATCTGGAATCTTCTCCTCTTCATCTGGAATCTTCTCAGAATGAGAGGGAGTCCCCTTCTCCTGCTCTGGCAATGATATAAAATGGTATTGAAATATGAATGAGCCATACTCATGCATCTCCAGGCACCAGTCCCTCCCAGCTACTGTGAAAAGTCAACCGTGTTGTCTGAAACCAGGACATTATTCTCTCTTTATTCTATGCCATCTACATCACTCCCAGATCCTACACCTTCCAGTGTATCTATATATATACACAAGCACAGGTACCATTTTCATAGTCAGTGGCTCTTCTTCCAAGTTGTCTATTGAGTTCATTTAGTCCATGTCTGTGGGTTCTATCTGCCTTGGATGTCTTCCAGGGCAGGAGAGCTGGTGAGCTGTCAGATGTTGCAGTCGGCATCACCAGCTCACAACTGGTGCATCTGGAGCAGTCCATATTCGTTGTCCATGGTAGTTCTGGTGTCATTCAGCAAACCATATTATAGAATTCAACATTACAGACCATTCTCACCCTAAAATCAAATTCCCTTGAGGGGCCCAAATTCCCTTTGTGTCACCCACCAAGTACACCCAGCACCTTGTGCCAAAACTATCCCACAGATGGGCATCCCTTTGCTTGAGGCAGGACTATTTCTCATATGCACCATGGGACTTTATCCCCTTCTACAGGACAAGGAGGTTTTGGTTGAGCAGGGCCAGATCAATTAGTACAGCCTCAGGTGTTTATCCCTGTGGCTAGAAGTGGACTGTCACATGGAGCACTGTTCCTACTCCTTCTTTCACTGACATCAGTGCCAATAAGTAGGTACATGATAATAGTGTGCTCCATATAAACTCTGCCTGAGGCTGCCCTGGGCTGATGGTATAGAATAACAGTAGGATCTTGGCTAGGCCCATGCAACTCCAGGCTGTGCTCCCCCGTGGCTACTGCAGAAAATTAGCACTGTCCTTGGCCGAAACTAGGATATGTGTATATTGTGATTTAAGAGGTCTATAAAGTAGTTCTTGCAAAGTTGTCAGCTAGCCAATAATATTTAAAACGTGCCCTTTATGCTATCTATGCTATGCCTTAAATGCAGTAGGATAAGCCCATGATTCCATACCACTAGAAAGATAGTAAGGAAGCATTTAAATTGGAGATGCAACTTTGTTAGCTCAAAGTAATTTGTTGATGTCCACTGTTTGGAACCACATTTTCTGAGTGGTAATCAAATCTAGCCTGAGAATTTTATAGAGATCTTTTTTGTTGACACTCTCCATGTAGAAACAGCTCTGTTATAACAAGGCTAAATGCAGGATAGTATTTTTGAGAAGCATAACTGTGCGCTTCATCTGACTTGTCCTCAGCTGTCACCTAAGGATTCTGTACTGATCACTTCCAGAATCACAAACCATTTTGCATGGCACTTTTGTCTGAACAGGAGGCAGATATTCCAGCCAAAACATTCAAATATGATGGAAAAGACAATTCCTTCTCTAAAGAGCAAACAGTTTTAGTATAATATCAGATTACACAAAGGCATTAACCTGAAATCTGTGTCATTAAGGGAGACTTTTAAACATGAATGTCTATGTAGCAATGGGGAACAAACAGACATGGATCCCCTTATGCATCTGAAAGAGATCACTTTATTGTAGAAGTCACCCACCTGTAATACCTTTAATCTCAACAAGACATAACCAAAACTTAGCAGAAGAAGGGCACCCATTGATTGGATCAGCTGCAGTGCTGCTGTCCACAAGTCTTAAGTCTTAACCATCTCTCATGCCGACCTCCAACCATCCAGCCTGAAGCTCTGCCTTCCCACAGGGCCCTCTGGTGAGCATAAGCCTTAACCACTTCAACAATTATAGCCCCACATCCCACATGTCTACTGTATGTATCATAAGTTAGGGACACATTTAGCCAAAGCTCTGCTGAATTCTCCTCCTTGAAAATGATCTAATACCCAAATAATTGTCAGAGAAAACAAAGGGATATGAGTGAGGCTCACACTGCAGTGTTGGTGCTAGCTAACTACTCTGTCTGGAGCTAGCCCTCAGAATGGTCTTCAAGTGGGGGACCCTTGTTCAGGGCTGCAAAGATTTCCTGACGCTGTTGTAGTATGGACAAATACTAGGTCAGGAAGCAGCTGCAATGCCAGAAGATCTCCCTTTACAGTTTAAATATTTTTTTTCTGTCATATTCATGACTGATTCAAATTCGGTACAATTGAAGCTGATGAAAGGTAGTCAGCTGGTGTCAGATTTGTTGCCAAGTTCAGCCAAACCTGTGAAGGTCAAAATTCTGGTAAGTCTAGATAAAAAAAAAAAAAAAACAAAACAAGACAAACAAACAAAAAAACCCCAATGAAACAAAAAAAACCCACTACCAACCAACTTTGGGAGATAAGGACAGCGAAAAAATATTTCTGATTTTTTCTCATTCTGAATCAGAATCCCTTCCTGAATAAGTTTTACTCAGCTGAGAACTCAAATGATACTGGGGGGAAATAAAGATGCTTCCAGTAATACACTCTAAAATAATTTTGTAACTTCATTTCATGACATGAAGCTATACAGCACATCATAAATTTATTTCCCAAAGTCTAGGATTTATGTCTGCTTCACATCCACATCACATCATAATACTATGCAGCTTGACACACCATAATTTGTTTTTAATAATACATTATTTCAGGAGCTGGAAAAGCGTCAAGCCTTTGTGGGATTTATTTATTTATTTTCTGTGCAAAATTAGTGACTGCTCTGATATTGCTGCAACTCCAAATTAATCCAGTTATTCTGTGATTTGATAGCATAGGGGGAAGTGTGTTTAGAATTTCCTGATCTAAAAAAAAGAAATTGCAAGAAAGACAGTGCTATTCATCACTGCATGCTTTGTACTTACATTCTGTTTAGTGCAAATATTTCATCAGAACAGCACATGCCACATGGTTGACTGAATAAGAGGAAGAAGGAAAGGCTTAGAGGTTCTTTGAGTTCTTGCCTGCAAATGTGCCTCAGAAAACAGAAATAGAAACTTGCAAAACAAAGTATAATTGTATCCTCTCTAACCATTATTCTTAGTTTCCTGTATGCCTAATATTTCATCTAGTGTATGATTGTACCACTCCCTTTTTCTAGCTGTCCTTTTAATTTTTTAATGGTATACCACAACAGTAACTTTTATGTTGTTGAGGAGCTCAAAGTATAAATGAATAGCATTCCATATCAAGTTTTACTGTCTAAAAACTATCATAGGTATTTATATAAAAATGTAAATATGCTTTAGTATTTGTGGCTTTTTGCCTTTTCTCTCATTCAGTCCTTGATTCAACTATTTCTTATTTTTCTCATTAGAGGCCTCATTTTGTTTTATTTCTAATTAATGATGACTATTACACCTACCATTTCTTCATTTGCTACTACTAGCAACAGCATGAGTATTTTAAAACATTGCAATTAATTGTTTTCTTTAAAGAAAGAAAAGCCTAGCTATATTTTTCTCTGAGGAAAAGAAAGAGGCCTGAAAACCTATCTAGCTCCTTTATAAGGATAATCTGAAAGAAAAAAAAATCTTTGTTTGATTATGCTTTTTTAAATTAGAGTAAATTAATCATTGTTGTTTTTCTGGAGAACTAAAAGTGATTTCATTGTTTTACCTTTCTCTGAAACATTCTTTTGTCAGGTAAGACATTTTAAAGCCTTTCTTTTAATCTTCTATTTCTCATGGCTTTACATTTCTTTAGATTTAACAGATGATGCTTGATACTTCATACATCTGTGACATACAGTGCACTTCAAGTAATATGGCTTTCATTGCCCAGGAAACCACAAGCAAAAGATTGGAACATGGTATAGGTAACATCTCTGAGTTATGTTCTTGCCCAGCAATATCTTTGCTTCAAAGCTTAGTCAGGAATCAGGCCTGGACTCTCCTGAAGGACAATGGGCTGTTATCTCAGAGAAAGATGAACTAAAAAAAACCAAAAACATTACTAACTTGTGGTAGCTTTACCTGTTTCAGGGAAGAGTGAAATATATGAAAATGGCAAACTTTCATAAAGTGAATTTGAAATTTCCAGAGTAGGTGCAAGGTAAAAGAACTGGAAAATCCATGGCAGGGAGGTCAAACCTGATTCCCATATTCTCATACAACGTATGCTTTGAGTTCATGATTCCTAAACTGTAGTTTGACAGAGTGTTTAGTAATATAGGCAGTGAACATGGAACTAGTAATGTAGCATTTCTAAAAAGTTTGGTTTTGTAATATAAATATAAATCCCCTTGTTTCTCTTCTTCACTTTTGTTATATGTTGTACTTACCTTTATTTACACTAAAATTACAGGAAAAATAGGACATAAATTCCATTTTCAAAAATTTTTCAGGAACTGAATTCTAATAGAGAATAATTGGATTTAATTGCTCAGATAATTTTAAATTTAATATTCAGGCTATTAGGGAAGAAAGAGTCCTATTGAAAATTTGGACTCAAACTTCACTCTCTTGTTCCATCTCGTCAGTAACAATTTTATACTTTTTTTTTCAGTAGTTCTAAATGATTATATGCCTAAATAAATATAAAATATTAATGCAAAATTATATATTGATAAAAAGCATAATATCCAATTATGGTGTTTATTAAAAGGGAATCTGAGTAAGCGCAAGACAACAGAATGAAGAATTTCAAAACAGACTCTCCTTTGTTTCATGGGTTAATGTTGTCTTGCTAAAATAGTCAGGTAGTGTAGAGATTTTACTTCAGTAGTTCTTGCTACTGGAGTTGACAGAAGCAGCAGTGTTGGTGTTTTGGAGGTGCACAGAGAGAGTTTAAGCTAGTGGGAGAAACATTTGTAAATGTTTCAGAGAGTGCAAAGCACCAAAACACTTCAAAATGCCATTTTGTGGGGAAAAGATTTATCCAGGCTCAGAGGATAACAGGAGTTCCCAGGAATTAAAACCAAGTAGAACCTCTGTTTGGCTAAGACACTCAACTCCTCTCATGAAGGCTATACATGCATTTAGAAAGTTGCCTTAGATGATTCTGCTCTCACTGATCACATTTAGTAAGAGGCATCTTGCAAGCACTAGACCCATTGAGAACCATAGGCAACATGCTACATGCCATAAAAACAAACATAGAACCACTGAAAACTGAGGATTGCATGGGAGCTGGAGATTCAGGTATGTTTGACAGATAACCCTTTCTGAAATATTCTTAGTTATCTAATTGCTACAGGCTTGTACTTGATTTCTTTTGTCCAGATCTTAACATGCTGTCTTCTATATCATATTTTAAAAGAATTTTTAGAAATATCTACCAAAATAATACTTTTGGTGATAGATTGTTCTGAATCAACTCATCAGGAAAGTGACATGTCAGGCTCTAATAGAGCTCAGTGATTAGACAACTTTCTACATCACAGACTAAAAGAAAATACTTTTTTACTCTCCCTCCATCAGATGTTTACAATATAGTAAAGAAAGTTTGAAAAAAGTCTCCTTTGTCTGGCCTTTTTCAAACAGAAGTTTTGTGAAGAATTGTCTTTGATTGTGGCAGTTGTCTTGACTTTTATGTTTTTTTAAATAAACACAGGTTTCTGTATACACTATTTTTGACTCTGTTTTCAATGAGCTCTACATATCTCTTAAATAGAAAGCAATGTCACTCACTGTGAATGAATTTGTCCATTAACTCTTCCAAAGAAATACAATTACATATATGTTTACATAATATATAAAATTACCATTGAACAAACCCACAACTGACTCACACCCCAAGGAAATTGTTCATTTTTCTCAGAAAATGGTGGAAAAGCTGAATGGGAAGATCTTGCCCAAAGATAAAACCCATTTTCAATAGAGTGTGAACTTCAACAGACAAAAAGAATGATCTGGCAAGATGAGTTTTGAATATGTTTAAAGATCTGTACCTATATTTTATTGTTGGATCTAAAGTGTGCTTCTATAGAATGATCAACTTAATGAAACCCATGTTTTCACTCAGGGAACCAGCTATCCCATCACTCTATTTGAGACCGTGTCTGCACTACTGATTTTGACAGAAGGATTACAGGCAACATGCAAAGATCTTGTTCTCAAATCTATTCATCAATTTACATATTCCACTCTCTGCTTCACAGCTAATAAGGCACATTGGAATCTCCAAATACAATGGCTTATTGGGAAGTAACAAAACTCATAGGTTTGATGTGTAATTTCACAGTCAAATCTCATGCACTCTTCCACTTTAAGAAGACAAAAAGAGTTATCTTTGTTGTCTCACCAGATTTGCTTTTGAAATATTTCTGTATATTTTGACCAAATTTCCATTTTCAAATGATGCTACAAGAAGATATTTTAGAAGTATTTCCTAAATTTTGAAAGTTTGAAATTTCCTAAAATTTTGAAGTTTCATCAATGCAAGTATCTATCAAGCTCCCTTAGGAAAGTATCTCATGTTCTGATAAATAAAAAGGATTTATAGATAGAATAAATAAATTACTTTTTTAAAATGTGCTATTCTCACATTAAATATTTTAGTTTAGTTTGAATGATGAGAAAAAAACAAACATAGGGAAAAAATACAGCAAACTGAAGCAGTAAATTTTAAATTATTTTCAATATGTCACAGCTCTCTGAATTAATTTTAGCATGTAGATAAGGAAAATAGAAAGAAAGTCAGGAGAACAAGTGGAAGGAGGCAGGTATTCAGCAGTATCTTGCTCCTTTTTTACAATAGTGAGTGTAGCTCTGAAGCATGACATTCCTTTTCCTTAAATTTTTTTTTCATAACTCTTCACTTAAGAATATATTAATCAGAAAAATATATATATTCATTATAGCTTTACAAGGCTGTAGTATCCTGTTTAAATTTTGAGAGTACAATTGGTCAGTACTTTTGATAGGCAATGGATTTTTTAAAGTAATTGGGGATTTAGGGGGTCTGAGGGAGAATGTTCCAAGTGTGAGGAGCAAAAGGATACATGCAAGTAGCTAAGATATGGAGAAATAAGTGTAAAAAGAAGAAATTAAAGACATTACTGAATATTTTATATGAAGTCACAGGGATTAAGTTGCAATGACAAACATTTTACTTTAATAGGTTGATCTGAATTTCCTACTGATATGCCTAATAGTGTATATGACCCTGGGTAAATTTCCACCAAATAAAAATTTTGAAATATACAAAAGAATTCTGCAAATTATAAGGCCACATTTCAGCTGGAGTCACTTAGGATATACATAGGTATCTGGAAAACTGTATGGCTGGGAGTAAAGAGGGAGACAGAGCAGGGAAATGAGAGGTTCTTACAAGAATGGACAACTTTACACACTGTCTTCACTGTACATTTGTGAGGAACACAACCAAGAAGGATGCCCTGGTCAGAAATCTGGGGAGCTTTAACAAGCAAAATCAGCAGACTGACTTTCACCTAATAGCTAAACAGTCAAAGTTAGTTTGAAAGGAGAAAAGAGAAAGGAGAAAGGAGAAAGGAGAAAAAGAAGGGAAGGAAGCCTTAGTTTAAAATATATTGGGAAAGTGAAGAAAATATTAGTATTTCAAATTTTAATTTTTCTAACAACATTGCATTAAAATCATCTAGATGAGGTCAATATTAGTGTCAATATTTCCTCTCACATACATGCAGCATTAAATCAATGAAAGGGCATTGTCTTGCAGATTTTGCATCAAAAGAAAGGAACTTTAAATATTTTCTCTAATTTGAAGTTCTTGTATTGATGAATGTGACTTCTTTTTTCTTTGTGGTTGTTGTGACTGTTTTTTTAAACTGAGTTTTGGTTTTTAGGGTTTTTTTTATTTTAGTAATTTGACACAGTTCATAGTTCATAGTTCATAGTTCACAGTTCACAGTTCATCGTTCACAGTTCATAGTTTATGTTTGTATTGTGCTGAGAAAATCCTTAGAACAGTATTAAAAATATTGTCAAGTAATTTAATTAGGTAAGTCTTATGTGTGTCATCTTGCTTTCTTTGTTTCTTGATATCCATTTGGTTTATTCAAAACATGGAGTGGAAAAATGTATGTACTGACAGATATTTGTGATTAAGTCTTGAATTTTTAATGGACTATTTCAGACTTTTCCATTTATGACTTGATCAGTCTTGCCTATGGTGACCTGATCTGTTCCAAACTGGATACTACAGCCCCTGTTCTATAGTAGGAATAGCACTGTCTACCTTATTTAAATGAAAATTTTGAAACCATTGCTGCTTCCAGATGCATGATGTGCACAAGTCTTAGAGTGAGCTGACTTGTCCTTGTCTTCACTCATTCTTGTAACACTTTTAAAACATAGAGGCATTCTCCTGTATGCTTTGCCCAATTAGTACTTTGGAAAATGCTCACCATTTCTGCAGTGTACAAGACTGTCCTCCACTCCCAAACAGCAAGAAATTTGTGCCTCTTGATGTTTGTTCATGCCTGCTCCTGGACTTGGAGCTATCTCATAGAAAAACAAGCATTTAACAGAGGGAAACTTTCATTTTTATGCTTGGTATTTCCTATTGTGCAAAGTTACGTATTTTTGAATTTGCTGTTCGTATTGGGCATTTTAGTATCAGCTATCTAAAAGACTAGTCTAAGTATAACTAGCAAATACACCAGATAACTCAATGATGTAGTCAGGAAACTAAGTTAGAAATTACTTTAGCAACTGTTAAGGTTTGACTAAGATGTTCACAAAAATTATCTGGTACCTTCATGATTGAAAAAAAATATATTTTGTTGATTATTTTCCTTTGTTTTATTTTCATTATATAAAAAGTCTCTCAAAAATTCTTAAGTTTGGCATTCATTAACTTGAAATAAAATTTTAAAGTTACTTTCTTGCCTATGACATAGAAGAGTGAATAGTAAGAAATACTTCCTAGTGTTATGTATGCTGGCATTTTCTAAGTTATCCGTGGTAAATAATTTACCTCATAATATTAAAGCCAATACAGCTAGCAAGATTTTCTTGCTTTGGAGTTTAATAAGATCTTAAGTGCTCTGTCTCTGAAGCCAATGGCTACAATTACAGTAAAACAGAAAAGGAATTCATTATAAGCTGGGGAAGATCTTTTCCAGATGATGAATTGTTAAATTATGCCACTTTGAGGATAGAATCTTCAGGTATTCAGTGTAAGATACTGAGAGGAGCATGACACTAGACAAACCAGCTCATTAATTGTTAGGGATCTCCTGTGTTGTGTTGATTTGTTTGATATGTGCATGGTTCTGTTGTCAGTGTTGAGCCCCTTTGTATTTGGAGCTATTGCTTATATTTTTATCTGGTGTTCTTTCATAAAAAACTAGCTTGTAACCACTTTAATGTAGCATTTCAGGAAGAAGAGTGTGTTCTTTGTGGAATTCCTTTTAAAACCCCAAACATTTCCTTCCTTTCCCACAAGTAACAACTAGTTCTTATAAATTGTTGTTTCCCTAATTTTCTTGTATTAATGGTTCAGAAGGTGGTTTCAGTTTTGAAACTTGCTTTTTGCTGTGGTTCTTTTTTTTCTTTCTGTTTCTTTCTTAATCCAGAATTTTTCTAGTCACAGTTATTACGCTTGAGGACAATTGGAATAGATGAATATTATCCTTTTCTGTCCTTATTTTTAACACCTCTGCCATGTGAAAGCAGAGATTTTCTCAAATCATTTGTGTTTCATTAGTCTGTCAGTGCCACAAAAAAGCTGAGACCCTTGTGCCCAACCCTTGTGCTTTTATGGGGAGTCTTGCTGGATTGGAGGGTGGTTCAGCTGACTTTTTCAGATTACATGCAAACAGAAAGACCCTCTCCTGGGTTACCACACTTAAAATTGATCTGTCAGCAAAAGGAAGGTTTCAGGGAACCATGCCAACAGCATGAGAGAGGCTCCCCTCCGGGTCTCTATAGGCAAGTGGAGTGTTACTGCTGCCCACAACTGTTAAAACCCTTGAAGGGCTCACAATTAACACTTTATGGAGTAATACTCTTTATTAATATAATAGAAAATTCTGACAGGTTAAGGTTTTTAAGAATGCCAGTGATAGCATCTGGTTGCAATAACATATTTAAAACAATATATGGATAAGCTCTGATGAAAACTAGGTTGGGATAATCAATCAGCACGTAGAGTGCAGTTCTTACCCTATAGCCATCCCTATGGGAGAAAAGACAGGTTCAGACTGTTAAATTATCCCAGGAATTACTATGGATTCTTCTCTAACTTCTCTCATTGTTCAACTAATTTTTATGTTTAGATGGAGCTTGAGTGAATCCAGCCATACATCATCCTCAGGGGTGGGTGGTCACAGCTTGGAGGTGGGTAACATCAGTATTACACCTGAGATAACCTTTGAGATGCAGGTGGGCATCTGTAATCTTGCACAGTTGCTGGTTCAACAGCAAGAAATCTTTCTTCTTTGATTGAACAGCTGCTATGTGCCTTATCTGCTACAAGGTACCTCTGAGTTCCCTCCTCTGGAAAGGGTTTTGACAGAGAGTGGTCATGGTGCCTCCATTCTGTCCCCACTGTTTTGTCCCCCTAAGGACATGCAAAGTATTCAGATATGCAAAGTATTCAGCTGTTCATTAAAGTAAGCAGGTAGGTGAACACTTCCACTTTTAAAAGATAATTACTATACCATTTATCCACAGAACATTTTGTCAGAGGAAAATAACATCTAGAACCAAAGGAGCTCTCTCGCTTCAGGTACAGAATCCAGAAAGAGGCAAGTAAAAACGGGCTGCAGAAGAGAGAATAACTAACAGCCTCATCTAACAACCATTCTAATAATGAGAGTTAAAATCACGGAAATCAAGGCAAAAGAAGAGCATGAGACTGCTTCTACATTGACTGGATGAATTTTAAATGCATTCATTTGTACTGCAGAGCTACAGAATGGCTGAGGTCAGAAGATACCTCTGAAGGTCATCTGGTCCAACTCACACAGGGCTGCTGAGGGCTACTGTGTAGTTTGAGTTCCTGTTAAATGAGTAAAATTATTGAAGGCTAAAACATAATTCACCAGGCAGAACTAAAATTAAACTGTGGTTTCTTGAAGTTTTAGAAAATGTTATTTTTATGCAGAGTTTTATTGTTTTGAATAATTAAATGATTGTCTTGTGGTATTGTTTGAAACAATATTTTGTTAAAGAGTCATACAGTGAGCCAGATGCAGAACTCTGGCTATTTTTCTGTTCAATTGAGAGAGCTTGGGATCTGCAGCCTTTTAGCAGAACTTTTAAATAGGCAAAGCAAGGCTGTCATATATTTCTAGACAGCATACATTAAGTGAAGTTAATGTACACTCATAGTTATAGTAAATAATGGGAATTGTTTTCCCTAGAATAGATAATAGGTTTTTTACATTACAGAAATGGAACTACCTTGGAATACTGAAACCATGTATTTTGACATGTAACATATGTGAATATACAACATAAAAATAAAACATAAACACATTTGTTACAGAGAAATCTGTATTTCAAATTCCATATATATTTTAATGAAAATGCCTAAGAATTCCAGAAGCCAGCATTTGGTTACTGCCAGGTAGATTAGAAAAAATTCAGATGGGTCACAGTTAATTAACCACATAATATAGCTGTAATACAGTTTCAATTAGAGCATTATCTTCTGGACGTGGTTTGACTACACTGTCTCAGTTGGTTTCCTCTGGAAGGTCTTCTTGAATTACATTGTCTTGTTTTAAGGCTTTAATTGTGATTAAATAAACTAACCAAGCAAGAGCCAGTCCTTAACTAGACTGAGACAGAGAAACACCAGCCACCAATAACAATACTAAATGTTAAAATATCTTCTTTCAAAGGGGAGATATGTGCTGCTAGGACCTTCTTACAGTAGATAACTTACTGCTCTGTGCTGACTGGTGGGGATACAGAGAGAAGAGCAGCAGACCTGGGACTGAAACTTGCTCTGCAGAGAAGAAAGAATACTCACAGGTCATCTTCTGAACTTGTAAAGAAACATCAGTTTATCAAATTACTAGCAGTGCACTACTAGGATCTCTCACACTGAAAAAACATGTTTTTAAAGCTTATTTTGTGAAAAGCTAAGACATCAATTACCTTTGAAGTTGAATGCTGTACAGTATGGACTTTCATTGGGGCTGTCTTGGCAGTTCCAGGATTTGGTCTTTAAGAAGCTTGTGGGCTCTTTCAACTCAGGAAGTTTTATGATTCTTTGATTTACAGGGTTGCGTTTTCTTTATTTCTATAACTCATGCCATGGACAGGATAAATGATATTAAATTAGAAATCAATCTATATTTTCCATTTTCCTTCCTCATTGATTCAATGGGTAGTCCTTGGCCATCCTATTTAATTCCCTGCCAACTCTATATCAAAGAAATATTTACTTATTTACATATAGGCTTTCTATTGACATTTGCCTTAGAGTATTTTTCTCAAATTAACTTTTCCTTGAAAACCCTACCCAGTTTACAGGAGTTTGCTATCATGTTTTAAATATGGAGGAGAATAATAAGAGAGCTTAAAGCCAAAAGTATCTACACTGATCTCATAATCTCTTTGGCATAAAAAACTTTTCTACTTTGTTAGTTTTCGGCTGGTCTTTTCTAAAGTGATTATTACTAGAGTGTTTTTTGAAAATTCAAGCACAGTTTCTGTTGACTTCATCTGCCCCATGGACCAAATTTATAAAAGGAGATAAAGTCTTGAATCAGACACTGATAAATGAAGAACTGACGTGGGGTAACTGAGATTCTGAACTATTAGTGTTCAATAAGAGGCAGGCATCAGTAGTGCAGTGACAGAAGCCAATCCTTAAGTTCTCCATTTAGTTGTTTTCATCATGAACATCATATTTCTTATCAAGAAATCCATCACTGTACAGAAAAGAGGTCGTTAGAACAAGTTATCCAACATTCTAGACAAGTCCTAAACTTTGCTCAAAGAGTTATTATCTGAGAAATTATAGCTAATTTTAACAAGACAATTGATATGTTTTTAAAAGGGATTTGGATCATGATTACCGGTGATACCAAAAAATTACTTAATATTCCAATATGTCTTCAGCTTTGTCTTCAGTCCAACTTACAGACAATATCACATGTCCTAAAGAATTAAATACATTAATAAAACTGTTTTTGTGATCCATTAAAATTATTAATAGTATAATTTTTTACTATTTATATTTCTGATGTGATTTCTTTTCTCTTTATATATGTATGCAAAGTAGATAGAGCATGACTTGCTTAAATGTTGTTTCAAATTGACAGATTTTACAAATGGTATTAAGAAAATGTGAAACTAACTGTAACTATAACACTTTTCACTAATAAGATCCTGAAAGAACGAATAAATGAAACTATTGATATTTTCTTTTCATGTCTATGTTGAGAAACATATTTCTAATATAAAAATGTTATATAAATAATCAGTGCACTGTATTTCCTTCATGTTTAATTGCTTGCAAATCTTTGGCATCACTGAAGTATTAAAACAGCAAGGTTTCCCCTAATGTTGCAAATGTTCCCTAATGCAAATGTTGAATTCTTCGCAACCACTGAAACAACATTCTTTGATCTGAAAGTGTGTAATATGGTTGTGTTTAGGAATCCTTCAACCTTTTGCCAGTATTCAACTATTACTTGAAAAAATTTCATCTGAAATGCATCATCTGCTTTTGGTATTGATTTTCTTGTCATCATCCCATGCAATGCCTGCAGTCTTTTGCATTCTGTACCATCACAGTTCCCTAAACTATTTCCATGCCTTGGATGGTCTCTTAAGAGACTGTGCCAAGGTCATCTTTTGGACTACATTTTACTTTAAAATGATATTATATCAAACAAATATGAATGAAGAATTTGTTACTTTGCAATATTTAGTCAAAAAGCAGTCACAAATTTAAATTCAGCCATGTGTAACAGGAAATGAGACAAAGTTCAGGTAAAGTGAGTGATCGTTTCTGGATGATGAAATACCAAGCAAGGATAAGCCTAATGTTGAATTCTCTTTCACTCATCATTAATGAACAGCAGGGACTAAAATTTAATCTGAAGGTCTGTGAAGTAAAGCTTTAGTAATCAGAAAGATTTAGCAGTTATTTTCTCAGTTGTTCTTCCTAGTGCCTTGCCAGTGTTTTACTGATGTACCCATCACAACACCTTTAATATTCCATTTTGAACAGTTATATGAAATACCAGCCTCAGGAGTGTCTTCTTTGCCTTTTCATCTAAACAGTAATCAAAAGCCATTTTTAATGTGGACATTCTTTTTTTTTTTTTTTTTTTTTTTCATTANTTGTGAACTTTATTATTTCTCAGGCAAGAAACAGAAAGAAAAGGAACTTCAAAATGTTGACATTTGTTGGCATGAAACACAAAAGTGCACGTTGTGCATCAGAGATGCTTTACATAGGTAAATATCTGCAGACTTTATTATTTCTAATGTTATTTCCATTTGTCAGTGCTTTGAATACTCTTCACAGTGTGAAACACAAGCAAAATAAGCTCACCATTCTTGCCTACTGTTCTTCCATGTATATCCTTCTTTCCTCCCTAAAGCATGCAGCGTACTTGGTATTGAGTTTGTAGCAAACAGAGCTTGTAGCAAATATGCATGCCATGCAAGTTCCTAAGTTTTGCCTTATTTAATAAGAACACTGGAAAAACAAAGATTAAGCCTGACCCATCACTAACTTAAAATATTTTTAAGTTGAAGAAACTGTAGCAAGCCCACTTTTTTTTTTTTTATGCTTGTGACCTGGTAACCAAAAAATTGTTTGCATTCCCTGTGGTTTTATAAAAATTGTCAGAACACTAGTTTTAAGAGTTCAAAAACTGAACTGTCTGAAAACTGAAGAGGAAGTAGCAATTGTGTAATGCTAAGTGATATATTAGAAGCATATGAGAGGTTTTAAAGTGGCTTTGTGCAGCAAATAATGAGCTACAGAACTGTGTATGGCAGTGTATGGCTAAAATTCTGAGGTTCCAACACTCATTTTATGAAAAGTTCTAATTCTAAATCAGTAATGAACTCTTTGTCTTCTTTAATTTTTTTTTTATTTTTTCAATATGTTGCACTATAATTTCTGGTAATATGCTCTAATAGCTCAACAGAGCTTGCATGCCTCTGCAAGGAACCATGCCTTCTCATTCAGAAAAGGTGGTCAAAGGGGGTACTTTCTATGGGTTTTGGGAATTCTTCAGAAATTCTGCTGCCCTGAAGAAATTATTGTGGGTTTTTTCCCCCCAGTTAAGAGAAATAATGAATGGTTTTTTTGTGTCATATCTTTGGCTGATGTAAATTTTTTAAATGTCAGGTATGACAGGAGGTATGACAATTCTAAGCAGAAAATCAATGCATATAAATAAATTTGCTCACCTGTGTCCCAAGTTAACAGATTTTTGAAAATCTGAAAATAGCATTTCTTGGATATAGATGATATTAATGAAGTCTATGAATTAACTTATATGCCTGGATTAAAACACCATAGAAAATTCTGTGATGTTCTGAATACTGTCTTTCTATTATTTTGCCTTTTTTAAATCTGCTAACCCAAAAATTGGATATTTTCAATATCAAAGCCATAACAGCATTATGTAATGTTAAAAGGCCCACATCAACAGAGTGCTTAGTTCTTGCTTATGTTAAAATTCCAGAAATATTTTTCATATATGTCAATTCCTCTGAGAAAAAAAATAAGCACATGAATGAATGTTTTATTGAACATGGCAGGCTCAATGGAGCTTAATTGTTCAATGGTCATTTCATATTTAAGTTATATAGCATTCTATCTGACCACCAGATTCAGTGGAGCTTTCCCAGGTCCTATTTTTTGAGGTTTTACAACTGATTTTATTGACCAGCTTTTAATTTTTCTTATTTCACCAACTATACTCCTACCAAGGCACAATGTATCAACTACAATTCCACGGCTATTGAAACTAACTGGCAATCAGTGCACGCAAGCAGAGCTGTTTACAATCTTCAACATGAGGATAACAAATGAACAGATTTCTATCAGAGAAAATCTAAATTTTGCAGGAATATTTCAAGTTTTAAAAAAAGATACTTTTTCACTCAAGCCAGGTCACCTTCACTATATGAGGGTGAATAAAGTAAAGATTAGCCATCTCATCGTGACAATAATTTAGTACAACACAGTGTATGGAAGATCCACTAGAAGTACAAGATAAGAAGAACATGAGCTTCTCAACTTTTCAGTGAACTGACTAAAGACTTTAATAGTGTCTCTTGTTTTTCAAAGTCCTTTTTGGTTTATCTGACGAGGCAGTACATACTCTTTACATTTCACTACTGGTTTGAAAAAAATGTGGGGGTTTTCCTTTAATTTTGAAAGAAATTAACCCATGAATGTTTTTCAGGTTATGGTTATCTTTTCTTTTTTTGTTAAGTAGGGGTTAGCATAATGGAGACAACTTTAATATTTTTTTTTGTGCCACGTCATTCTAAAGTTAGTGGTCATAAACCTCTCTCCTTTGTATGTTGCAGTCCTAGACATATGATTAGTTTGGTTGTATGGACTAAGGAAATACAACAAGTCTTATGTTAATGTCATTTGGCTGATTAATTTTCTTAAGCTCACTTCATTTTTTGTTTTTTTTGTAGCTATTCTGAAGAAGCTATTTGAAACTATTCTGAAATAAGATTTGTGTCTGACAAGTAATATGCAGTGGAAATGTACTTTTGCATTCATCAATAAGTGAATTACTCACTGTCAATTCAAACATGGAGGATTCAGTTTCAAGAGCTGGAAACGATAGTGTTTAAGGCACAAATTCTCTTTAGATATTCCATTTCTGCATACAGATCTTTGCTCTACATTCATCATAACTACTCTTTCCCCCAATGGTTTAAAAAAATTTAAATTTGAAAAAATTTGTGTTCTTTCTGCTGAAATTCCTTTCCCTTATTGTATGCACCTATCAGCTATTGTAATTTCCTTGATGACATGCTGTACAACAAAACTTTGCTTATACTTGAGACATCACATTCCTCTTTTTTGCTTGTTTTATTACTTCTACACCTTTTCACTAGTCATAAATTTATGTATTTACCTTTACCTTTTCTTTTCATTGCCAAATATGGTGATTGGAAAAGTACCTGAGGGATATCCAGCTTCATTAGGACTTTGCTTAGCTGTGATGGCTGCACAGAACTTGATTGTAAAGCACTTACAAATCTGATTGGGTTAAACTTTGAGTTTTCAGTATCTGAATATAAGAAATACCCAAGTTAACAGGATAAATGTCATTACTTCCAATCATATTTTATGTCTGTAGTGGAGCAACACTTCTGAAAACTGGAGCATATATTAATGATATGACAACACTGATCATATGACTGGTGATGGGTGAAAGAAAAGACAACCTAGGTTAGATTGTAAGATATTAAATTTTATTTGCCTGACAGGCTGAATTTTACATCTTTTTTTCCAGATCCATGAAATCTAAATGATTGTAGTACAATGAAGTATCTATGTATAGGCGTTAGGAACCCTTGCTGTTCTTTCTTGTGATCCTATGTGTACCATTGTACATCCTTGTTTTGCCTTTTGTTTCTCTCCTGTCCACATTTATCTCCAGTTCACATTGTGTAAATAAATGATTTTAGCTTTCCTTTTTTGACTTTTAACTTTTTAAACTTTGCCAGTGGGTCCTCATTTTCCCTTATTTTTGGTATTAGTCTTACTTTTTTATTTTTCCACTCTTATGAGACAAATTTTTCTCCGAAAAGTTTACATTTGCTTTTTATTTGGGGGATTAAAAAAAAAAAAAATTCCATGGAGTTCTCTCTCTTTTATTTCTTCCATTTCCTCTGTTCTTTTTATTTGTTTGTTTTATCTTTGTTTTTTAATTTTAGCTGAATGACCTATAAGTATTCAGTTTTATGCCTCGTGCAACAGACATACTATGCCTTATGCTGTTTGATTATATAACTTAATGATCAATGAGAAATTAGAAGAGAGTGGATTATTTACAAGTTAGTGGCTGTTTTAATAATAATAATAATAATAATAATAATAATGGTAATTTTTATTAACCACAATTAAATAATTTCTCTTACACTTTTTTACTTATATGAGGAAAAAAAAAATCTTTTTTGTTTTCCATAGTACAGATGACCTTGAAACAAAGATAATAAGTCAATATGGATGTCACTGAAAGTCAGAAATAATTAAAAAGGCATTTCATTTCTACATTCTGCGCAAATTAAAAATCCGTGAAGAGAAACGGAAACATCTTAATAGTTTAGAAATGTTTAGTCTTCCTTCTACACCGCAGTCACCTCAAACTCCTTATAAATATTAACAATCATATGTTTTCTGTCTCTTCTTATTTAAAAGTTCTGCCCCTTATTAAAACTGGATTTAAAACCCTAGACCTAAAAAAGAAAAGAAAAATTAAAATTTCTGAGTTTTAGAGTGCCTTGCTGTGGCTGATAACACACAGAGCTTACTGCTGGGAAAGACTGATGCTCAAAAGACAGAGGAAAATAGCACCTGCTTTCTCACGCTGGTTTATGTTTGCAGTCTTGATAAAAATGCAGGACAGCATATGCAGAAACTGTGTGGAAACACTATTCACATGCTAATTCCTTTGTATCTGAATAATTTCTTTTCAGGTGCCAGACTAGTGGGAGGATTCGAACATCCCTTCCCTCCAGTTAAGAAGTTCCACATATATAATCTGACTAATGTCTTAGATCAAAGACCACCACTTTTGGTACTCAAAAATTAAACGTAGACTCACTGATTGAAATCAAACCCAAGTTAAAGTAAAACATTTATCTTTAGATAAGAAAAGCTCAAACTAAATTTACCAAAACCTTAATTTCTCTAGATGAAAGGCAAAGGCATTGTAAAGTTTTCCTAATGTTATTTCCACTCATGTCTAGTGACAAAACACAGAACTTGCCTGACACTTGCTAAATCTCAGTGAGATAAAAAACACTATTTTAAAATGTTTATGTCACAGGCCAATGCAAAATAACCCTAGATCAAAGGTAACATTCATGATATGAGAAAAATAAGTGTAATCAAACTGGTAACATGAGTCAGGACAGATGGATCAGAACTGACACTGTACTTCCCTGAACTGTCACAGCATCTTAATCTTCAGTCATGTTAGGAAAATGCTTAACTAAGTTCAAGCATTCTGTACCCAGGGCTTCTGCTTCACATTTGATGTGTTGGAAAATTAAGGCAAGTAATACTCCTATGTGAGCATATCCAGTCTCATTTTGACAAGTTTCTTAAGACTGGCCAGTAATAACTGATTAGATAATACTCTGAGTGGAATGAAGTAGCTGGTCAAAAAATCTTCAGCTTCTCATATGCTGAAAGGCTGGCTGAATGTCATCAGTTTTAGTTCCAATATGTAGGTGTACTGGTGTGCCACCTAAAATCTAGTTGCAGCATAAATTAGGCTAAAGAATTGCACCATTGCAAGGTAAAGATGCACAAAGTAGCAAATGCTCATTAGTCTGCATGTCACTGAAGTCTGAGTCCTCATCTTTCTATTTAACCTCTCAAGCATCTTCTGTTCAGATTGGAAACAGGATATAGTTTAGGGCAGAAGTAAGGTGCACTTCCTTTGCAGTCTGTCATCTCTATTTCTTCCTGCTTGTGTATTCTTTTACTGTGTTTTCATTATACTTCTGCTGACCCAGACAACAAAAGCCATTAATCAGTGTCTTGATTGCTTCATTTCAACCCAAAAAGCTAGCTCAGATTTCAGTTTTCCTACATGTGGACAGATAACAAATCTGTCCATGTCCACTAAAAGCTTTTTAAATATTATTAACAAACCATGCCTAAGTATACTCATAGTTTTGTCAAACTCTTTGGCATCCATAGCTGTCATTTTCTGAGCAAAACAATAAACTGGGCTCAGATTTATATCCTTTAAGTTTTGCTTAAGGAAAGCTTTTGATTTTCTAACTGTTGACACTCAGTATCCCAATAAGTTAGATAATTTTTCTAGGACTAAAGAAGAGTATTAGTTCTACATAAGGACTAAAATATTTGGAATTTTGCCCATGTTCCTGAAAGGAATGGCTCAACTTTCCTTTTAGATATACAACATATATATAAAGGGTAAGAAAAAGAAATGCTTTCAGTTTTGCTTTTTGCTTACTTAAGGAAAAATATAACTTCCAAAATAACTCAAAAGTAAAACAGGAAGTTTGCTCAGGGAAGTCTGGGAATCTATGTGCCACAAAATAAGTTTGGATAATTCAGTTACAAACAAGAGCAAACACACAAATATGCACGTGGGCAAACTTTTCTGGTTGCTAAAGGTGTTGAATGTGCCTGACACAGGTTGTGAGAAGTGTGCCTTATATTGTGAGAAAAGCTACAGAAGTCTGCTCTTGCACTGAGTTCGGTGTGTAAAGGGCTCACTATTGTTCAGGGCTGCCTGCTGGAAGGCAGAGGCCCACAGAACCTCCGACTCTGTGGCATGACTGAGAGTGCAAATGACCCTGTTCTCATCCACCAAACTGTGAGGATGGTGAATTAATGTTATTGACAGCCATAACACAATAATAAACAAGAATAAAGTAGATGGTGAGATGCCTGTACTTTCTTTCTAGGTAAATCAACAGAACTTTCCAGTAGAGAGATACAGAAGGTAGTGTCAACTGGAAGTGGAGAATTCTTTGTATATAAGAGGAAATAACTCTTTTCTGCAATCTCAAGAGTAAAATGTGAGGAAAGATAATAGTCTCCTGCCTTTTACAATCCAGTGCTAAAAAGCCATTCCTGAAACGCATTATTTTCTAACTCAATTTGAGAGCCAGTAAGCTCAATTTTCACAGTAATGAAGAAACTGATTGGCAGAAAGACAACATGCATTAAAGACATGGAAAAAACCCAAACAAATCTCCCCCTTTTTCCTAATCACGTGAATTAGTCATCTCAGCTTCAAGGAAATCAGGGACTTTTAGTGATGCAGACAAACTTGCCTTGATTGCATGAAGGAAAAGGACATAATATGAGGAAAATATTGTTTGAGAGGCAATATTGCCAAGGAAGACTATGGCATTTGAAACACCATTTTAATGACCAGTATAGTCTGAGACTGGAATAGAGAAAAAAACCTCTCTCCACTGAATTTTTACATCCTTTAATGCTTTTTCATCTTTTCTTTGAAGGGGGATTTGTTCTACATTTACATTAAATCTGGGATTTTATTATTATTATTTATATATGTCTCTGTATGTTTGGAATTTTTCTCAAACAATCTTTTAGTTGTGGAATAACAATGTTATGGCCTCTGTAATTAGATCTTCCACATTGTGAAGGGCTTGTTGGATATCGTGTCAGTCAGTAAGCATATATTAACTAAGATGAATTATAGATGAGGATATGGGTTTGTGACTGTTGAGGTAGGCTGTTGGGAAGCTGTTCTGGCTCTCTCTGTTTGTAAATGTGAAGGGAAGGGATTAAATGCAAATGCCACAGCCACTGCATTATTTGTAGGTTAGGGTTTTATGTTTTTCATTTCAGCTGTTCTCAAAATCCCACTGACTTATATTTACCAGGTAAAGCCAGAAAAAACTAAAACCAAACCTTAACTATTGCCCTAATGGTGATGGGACAGGTTTTGTGAACTAAAAATGAGGAAAAACATATTAACTGTAATAAATAGATCTTATAAAACTTTTAAATCCTACTATAGCTAATCAGTTTGAACAAGACTTTTAAGCTGTAAATAGCTTTTAAAAGTAAACAGAGCTTTGTACTAAATGACAGCTATTATTACATTTTCTGCTTCTGAGTGTGAGAAAATTAATGTACCAAGAAAGTGCCTACTATTTAAAGACATCTTGCTCCAGACATTTTTAACAACTGAAGTGCCTTGTCACTAAATTATGCACTGTACATTAGAAACATATGTACCACTGGAAAACTTACATGACAGCACAGTCTTCAAGAACTGCCAATTTAGGATGCTGCTAAAACAGAAAGCACAACATGAGTTACAGATTAGCTGGCCTACCTAAGAAAAAAGAAGAGAAATGGAGCAAAGATTTTCTATTCTGCAATACAGAAAATAATTGTATATTAGACAATAACTTGTGGATTAAGATTTAATCTGAGGAATTTAAAGGTCTGAATTTCGAGAAAAATTTTAACAGAGATATTAATATAACATGAGGTAATAAAGTCATATTGGGCCATTATGTATAAATTTACATAACATTGGTTTTGTGCGGAGTCATTCAAGTCCTGTAACAATTAAAGACCAAAATACTATAAACTAGTTCCTTTATTTATCTGGCATTGTTAGAATGTGCAATTTTATTTTTTATTATTATTTTAGTTAGTTAAAGAGAAATTATGTCAATCAAAATTATTTTTATTTCATCTCGCAGAAACTTTTCTGTCTCCAAAATGCAGAATATTTACATTATACAAATATTAATTTCTATCTTAAGCAACCTACCTTGTGCAACCTTATACTTCATGTTGCTTCTCTATGAGAGATGAGGCTAAAATGCCTTACTTCCCTGTTGTAAAAAAAACAGTGAAATCAACAGTTGGTTTAGAGGAGGATTAAAAGGCTAACAAGAAAGCTAGTGTAGGTGTGCCTAAGGTGCCTGATTCAATTGCTGGCAGTGTTTATGTTCAGTAGGCTTAGGAAGATGGATTGCAAATAGGCTTTATACAAGAAGAGTTTAACTCAAATTTTTTCATTTTTTGAATATTTGTTCTGACACATATTACAAAAATTTATGCTCTTCAAAAGGTTGGGTTCATGATCTTTGAGCATGAGAAGGAGTACATGTTTCCTGAAGTGATGACGCTGCTCAGCACTGAATATTGTCTGGAGTTTGTCAATTCTATCAAAGAAAATTGGTTTTGTGAGTGAAGATGTGTAAATCTTGCATCCAAATTTGTGATCTTAATATAAATTATGTTTTTTGCCTCCCTCCCTTTAATCTCTGGGCCACTTCCTTTTGGTGAGGGTGATGAAAAACAACCAGGACTTTGAATCCCTCCTCCCTCCCACCAAACACCTGCCCTCTCTCCCATCCAGCTGTCTTAGATAAGTAGTATAAGTTATCCTAAGATAAAGAAGACCAGGTCAGTATTGCAGGAGGAGATGTTTGGATGGTCACATAATTAATGCATTCCAGAAATGGGGAACAGAGACACCAGCAGCTGACTGTAGGTGCACATGCAGGCGTGCAAAAGGATACAAAAGACTGTTGGAGACTGGATCAGCTGGGCAAACTGATTCAAGGTTGCAGGCAGCTTCTGGGTGCATATCCTCCTTGTCGCCTCCCTATCCCTTGCTCACAGGGATGCCTGCATCCTAACTACTGGAGACTGGGAACACTTTCTTGGGTGGCTGAGTGAAAGAGCTAAGATCCAGTCAAATATGGAGATAATATCTTAAAGTAACGATGCAAGTAATTCGTTGCTTCACATTTATGAATTCTGTAAGGCAAAAAAATGTAAACCTGTGCACTACTAGCCCAACCTATTTACAGTTCTTTAGACATACACCATTGACCAAATCTGAGATTAATGGGACCTAGCTGCATCTACCCTTCTCCAAGTCTAGAAAGCAAGGAAGTGTCACTGAAACTCATGATTAAATAGTCTCATAATCAAGATCTGGTTATACTATAATCCACAGAAATGATGGAGTTGTTAATCATAATCTGCATTGGTAATATTTAGACACTCTGTTAGTAACAAATCTAATCATCCATCATTATCACATGTTTCTCATGTCTGGTCAAGAAACTTCTCTCAACTATTTTGCTTCACCTTCCTTTACTTTATTCTGCTCTTACCTCAATTTTAAGCAAGTCCATCAAAAGACATATGGTTAGGTGGTCATTTGGCCACTGCCAGACCAGGCTGTGGCTGCAGGGGTGGGTGTGGAGCACAGCTTCTGGCATGCCAAGGATTACTGCCACTGCAGGGCTGGGACCTGCCCTTGCCCCTCACACACATACCAAATGTTTCCAGACACCCATCCTTACAGTCTCTCACTACACCCCACTTCTGAATGTGTACATTTCCCCCTGTACCTGCACACCCTCCCTAAGGGAGATGGATATTTCAGCATTTGTTTCATCTGCACTACACCCTACACCATGCTGACCCATGTTTATTTTCCCTGAGATTTTTGACAATGGCAGCTGTGTTAACTAATATTTGTCTAAACAATGGTTCCATATTCTAAGTGTATTTCTTTTGTAAAATGCATACATCAAAAAATACCAATTTTAAGAGGAAAAAACCTGAAAGAAACAATGGAACACACTGTGTCCTGTAAGAAGCAGATTTTATTTTAGTAAAGCCTAGTAGAAAAAGCTAGTAACTAGAACTAGGTTCTTCTTCTTTTGTTGGTAGATTTAAATATTTTTTTGACATAAACTATGATTTCTTTCTGAATAGATCATTGGAGTTGGGTTTTAACTATTCTAGGAGGCCCAATTATGTCTAATTTGAAACAAAGTTTGATACAATCATTAGCCCATTATCAGCACCTGCCCTCACACAGGTGCATTGTCAGCATTGGTGCTTGGCATCACTGGATGATGGACCAAATTGACTGACTACACTATAGGATAGTATAACCTATCCTACTAAAATAGGATAACAGTAGAACCTTCATCCTATCCCCCTGATTGACTGCCACCAAGATGGTAGCAAGCATCAGTCCTACAGCACAACTTTCTCTCTGTGAGATCTGTTTAGAGGAAAACAAGAGATAAGGGGGAAAAGAGACCACAAGCAGTGTATTAATACAACACTTGTGGCTTTCCTCTCTGTTTCTTCCTCTAACTGGATGGTACCTTGAAGCTGCCAGAGACATGATGACACATCCCTAGAGTAGTAAGAAGTAAGAGACTGAAATCTTGACTTTTTCTGACTTGAAAACATAATCAAAATGTAGGCTTTACTGGACTGCTTCAACAGAAGACATTGGCTGAGTATCTGCTGTTTATGTTATAGTCAACTTTATATTTTGTTTTCATTGAACAAGGAAGAATAATGATGATGCTTTATGGAAACAGTTATGACTTAAGTGGAAAAGTTGTGAGAAAAAAAAAGAATGTGCTAGAAAGCAAAAAGGAGGAAGTGACTAGTGACTCAGAAACTGACATAGGGATAGAAGATAAACAGATAAACCATCTTTGTGGTGGAGGGCTGAAGGAGGAAGTACTGATTTTCAGCAATATTAGGATATTGTTGCCAGTTTGAACATCAGTCAAGAAAGGATAAGATGTCCCCTTTCTCTGCAAGCCTGATAACAACGAAGCTAAATTTTAACTTGTGTTTTCAGGGGCTGACTTTCTAGTCTTGAAGAAAGTTGTATGTGTGAACATGTGTGTCAAGTAGGCTGTTAATTGTTAGATGCTTGAGATATGAGAAGGCTCTGCTTTCTTATATTATGACCAGAGAAAAGAAGGCTTTACTATGAAAAAGTCATATGTTTACCATTACTAAGGTGTTTCAGTTGCACTACTTGGCTTCAGCCTCAGCCATGGACAGACCTTTTACTACTTAGTAATCTGAGATAGAAGGATTATCACAGAATCAATTAATTGGGTAAAGACCCCTGAGATCACCAAGTCCAACTTATGACTGAACACATTCTTGTCAACTAGATCATGGCACTGAGTGCCACATCCAGTCTTTTCTTAAACACCTCCAGGCACAGTGAATTCACCACCCTCCTGGGCAGCCCATTCCAATGCCCAGTCACCCTCCCTGTGAAGATCTTCTTCCTAATGTCCAACTTATGTAGAATTTATTAAACCAAAGAAACCGTGTCTTTTATTTTATTAAAGGATTTATTCCTAGTGAATGATCTTTCCCCAGCACCTTTGCATCCAGATGGGCTACAGAGAACCCACTGATAACAGAGTAACATGCCCTTTGGTCTAGTATGTATTATGAATGGTCTAGTATGTATTATGAATGTGTGGTTTCAGAACTATAACTAGGCTCTATACAAGGCTTTCTTGTACAACAAAATACAACAGATGAAGGAGGATGTGATAAGGATAGAGCTGGGGGACTCTCTACTGCATTCCTCTTTATTCTATAGCCACTACCTATCACACATCCATACTTGTTTTTTACACCACTGAGCTTTTTGTCATCAGCTGTCTCATGTGCTGTCTTACAGGAGACTATTCCCTGGGATGATGCATAACAAAATTTAAAGCCCATAACTATTTTGTCCATAACACCCAAGTATAATTTGGAGTTTTTAATTCATAGAACCCATGTAAACATGTTTGTTTATCTTGAAATAGCTGATCATTAAATTTTCTGTGACATAATGGTGTCTTCTGTGTCATTGCCAAACCATTAAGTTTCTGAATCATATTACTAATATTTAAATTTCTACTGGAATTTGGAACAAAAAAAAAAAACCAAACCAACTTTCGAAATGTTTTCTTTCTAAATAGATTTTTTTGGGATTCTTTATTCTTACAAATTGATACTGATGTAGAACTTAATTATTTTTCTGAGAAGTTTTAATTGCTGAAATTTTGACTATTTCCTTGACAGTGAAACACTTCTAGTAACTTGAGCAAACCTAATGTCACCAAATTTTGCCCTCCCCTGACCTGTACTTTTTCTGAGCTTGGCTGTGCTTTTGCTAGAGAATGCTGAGATCTGGATTTCATTGTCAAGGAATGCCTTGGAAACAAAATTTTTCCACATGACAGAGGTTAAGTGTTTGGCTTTCAAGGCCTCTCTATTATAATTCTTAAACTTTTATTTTCAGATGGGGAACTGAATGAGTAACAAAAATGTGTAAAATGTATGTTCTGAGGGAGAGGTGAGTAGGTAATGCATCTCAAATTTTCATGTGCGTACAGTTACAAGGTAACCAAATTTTGGAAAAACTGACACAGTTTGCTTGTTGATGTTTTCTTTTTACTTTAATCCCTCCCTCACACTTCTACAAAAGAAACACATATTGTAATGCAGATCAGAGAGAGATGATGGACTGAGGGTTTTTTATTAGTAGGGTCTGAACTTATTCACTCCTGGGTCAGTCACAGGGACAGTCAGTAATGGCAGCCACCTGAAGTCACTTCTCTCTAGTGAATGCTAGAGAATGCTAGATAGGGCAAATGAGTGAACTAAGAAATTTTTTATTCTTAAGGAGGAAGCCCACTGCTTATTTTCCAGCTTTCCTGACAGATGCAACAGAGGCCAAGATTGGTGACTGACAAAAGTGTATAAGAAACTGTAAGTCCTTGTATCTTGGGTGAATTCCTTGGATCTTGGGTGATGTAGCATCCCTCTTTGAGGCATTTTAATGGAGAGATAAGTGTAAAACAATAGCTGAGCAATTGACATATTTGTCACGCTGATGAAAAACTAAGACAATTGCAACTGATCCATAAGTACTAGTAGGCCTCATGAAGATTTCCTGAGGTCTCTAAGAGGAAACAGAGTAGTTTTCTAAATGTGATATTCCAGTGGGCATCACAACGGACATAACACTTTCAGTATCCTGAAGAGGGGGCTGAGATACACTAGCCCGAATGAGCTGGTGCACTAAATGAGTTGCACAACTCCCATCTCAGTTAAGCCTATATGGGATGTCCTGCTCAAGGACTCATGTTTAGTCATTTTGCTTACTTCTAGATGACAAAAGATAGTTTAGACCTCAAAAGAGAAAGCAATACCCAGAAGCTAATTCTCTTTTCCTATTTACTTATTCCCTATCCCACACAGGGTATTTTTATTAAAATAGTGTACAACACAAATAAAACAGACCTTGGAGGTAGAAAAAAAATGACCAAAGATTATCAAAAGACCCCTAAAACCATATGAGAGTTTTCTTGAACAAGGAAGTAAGGCTACATTATCTAGAGATTCATAACTGTAGCAGAATTGTCTATATTTTTCATGATAAAATAATTAGTTGTACTCCTTTAAAAAAAAAGTCATTATTTTGAACAGATCTTTACTTAAAGATTTTTAGGATGTCTAAGCTATTTTATGTGAATAGTTGTTAGAAATCTGTGTGAAATCAGAACACACAGATGAGAATTTAAATTCAAACCATAATGTTTGGAAGACTGCAGTCAGAATCAAAGCTTTAAATCAATATAAATATGTAATAGCACTGAAAATTCTTCTTTCAAAAGTGTATCCAACTTTCTGCTATAAAAAAATACATGGGTTTTGCTACACTTGTTAAATTCTACCAGCTCTGTTCAGACAAAGTGCTAGGATTAATTTTTTCCTCTACCATTGCTTCATTTCAAAACTTTTTCAAAGATTGTGTTTTGCTTTTCCTGTTATTTTAAATTTAATAGACCACTTGCCCATCTCAAAAATAAAAGGGAAACATTACACCTTAGCTCCACAATGATTTTGGACATAAACATTTGGCATTTGCTTGAATACGACTGTCCTTTGTGACCTTCACAAAGGTGAGGTGATTTTGAAAGCAGATAGGTTAAACTCTTCTGATTTTAGAAGGAAAGAAACTACATAATTTCCTCTTCGTAACTATTAGGTTATGGAAGTGTTTTGCTGAAGTATTTGTCTTCATTGCATAAAGACCAACAAAGTCTCATCAAGTCCAACTGCCTGCCCCTTTCTAAAGACAACAAACTAAAACTAAATCATAGAGCAGCACCCTGACAACCTTCTCAGACTTCTCCAAGCTGAACAAGCCAAGTAAGCTCAGTTGCTATGTAGAATTCCTTGTCTTGAGGCCTTTCAGCATCTTCATCACTGTCCTCTGGACATGTTCTAATACTATGATATCCTTCTTATGTTGCAACACTCCAAACTGCACACAGAACTCACAGTAAGGGAGATACAGCACAGAACAGAGAGGGACAATCCCCCTCCTCAACAGTCCAGCAATGCTGTGCCTGATGCACTCCAGGACATGACTGACCCTCCCCTGGCTGCCAGGGCACTGCTGACTGAGATTCAACTTCCTGTCTACCCAAACCCCAGAAGTTTTTCTTTGGGGCTGCTCTCCAGGTTCTTGTTTCCCAATTTGTGGAAGTAACCAAGATTACCCCATTCCAGGTAGAAAATCCTCCCCCAGTTAAAATGCATACAGTTCAGGATTGCTGAGCTCTCCAGTCTATCCAAATCTCTCTGCAAGGCTTCTGCATCTTTGTATCAACAACTTTCTTCATGTATATTTCATTCCTGCATCCATGTAATTTGTAAAACCATTAAAGAATACTGACACTGAAACTGAGTCTTCTATTTGAGTCTCTCAAATGATTTGTCATCAAACAGTAGGCACTTTTAGGCATTTACATATACAGCAGCAAGCCCAACCATACAGGTAAGTCTAAGGTGCATACAAGATACATAGGGATTGAATATTTGTGTGGATAATGAAATCAGCTTTTTCAAGATATGAAAAATAGTATGTTGAATTAGTTCTTTAAATATACCTTCTTTTTCAGTAAATCTAATAAGGGATAATGCCCCCCAAATCTTTTAAATCTGGATAAGTTAGCACCAGAAACAGTAACATTAGTTTGTACATTGCAACAGAATGTAAGAAAAAAAGATAAACAAGTTTGTAAAAGAGCACTAAAAAGCAATAGTAATTCTAATGTTTTAGGTTTGCTCTCTTTTACATGCTGTGGCTAGTTTATGTCATCAACTGCAATGCATTATCAAGTAAAGGAGGTTTTAAATTTGTCCTTCTTTTGTGAATAATTTGCTTATTTGCCACTTGTTTTTCTTTCAAAAAGTCTGTTAATTTCCAGTTTTTGCCACTATCAATATCAATACCAGGATTGTATTTCTTTTGAGAAAACAAGCATTTATAAGTTCCTTTTTCACTGACTTTTACTCTTATCATTGAAGTTTAGACATCCTAAACCTTTTTAAAACTGTGGTGAATTCTGATTCCCTTTGTTCTTTTACTGTTTCTTCCTGTAATTCAGCCATTACTTTTCTGAGTGTCTCTTCATTAAATCATTAGTTATACCTATTCTGTAAAGAGTTCCTAAAAAAAGTGTGTGTAGTGCATCTGATGTAAACTTTCTGTGTGGCAAGTTTTCAGTAGATATGGTGGATGCTATGCACTTAACCTTTATTGTGAAAGCATGACATATTTTATCTATTTATTGTGCTCACTCAGCATTCCCAGAATTCATACAAAAAAAAAAAAAAAGTGGCCAATATTTTTTTTTTCATTGGAACAAGACTTTTCCATTAAGAACTGTAAAAATGATCTTGTTTCATTGCTCTTGGTCTAGGGATTTTCAGTACCTGATGGAATCAGTGTGAACCTAGAAATTTAGAGTTAAATCACTCATATTGAGAACTTGATGTTTGTACTGCACCATTTCATAGTCTTTTTAATTCAGACAATTGGAATTCATCCTCTGGGCTTCTCTCATCCATATCTTCCAGGAATGTTCTGTGATATGAACCAAAATATAAATGGAAACAAGTGGAATATTTGTTTCAAAATCATACTCCCAATACAAACAAAACACTAAAGTAGATGCATCCATGAACTGTAGGTTCTGTTTATCTGTTTTCCTCTTCCTTGCAAATATTTTCCAAATCACCATTCTCCTTTGAATATTTGCAAGAAGTTTCTCCTTCTATAATTATTGATTATAGAATGAATATATGAATGTTTTCGGCGATGGTGCATCCATCGCCTCTCTGGGCAACTTCTGTCATTGTCTCACCTCACACATTGTATAGATGTTCTTTGTTACAGCTAATTTAAATTGACTCCCTTTCAGTGTCAATTTCCCCCTGTCCTATCACTTCATCCTCTTGTAGAAAGTCTGTCTGCCACTCTGTATACCCCTTCTAGGTACTGAAATCCTGCTATAAATTATCCCTGGACCCTTCTCATCACTGGGCTGAACAGTTCCAGCTCTCTCAACCTGTCTTAATAGGAGAGGTATTCCAGCCCTCTGATCATCCTCATGGCTTCCTCTGGACTCTCTCCAGAAACTTGATGTCCTTCTTGTGTTTAGAGCTCCACAGCTGGATAAAGCACTCCAGCTAAAGTCTCACCAGAGCAGAGTAGAGCAGAGCAGAGCGACAGAATCTTCTCCCTCACCTTGCATGCAGCCCAGGGTGTGTTTGATTTTCTGGACTACAAATGCATGTTGTCAGGTCATGTCAAGTTTTTGTCCACCAGCACCCCAAGTCCTTCTCGGCAGGACTTGTTGTAACCCCTTCATCCCACAGCCTGCATTGATACCAGAGGGCACCCTGACCCATGTGCAGCACCTTGCAATTTGCTTTGTTAAATCTCATGAGATTCCCATGGGCCCAGTTCTCAAGCTTGTCCAGGTCCCTCTGAATGGCATCGTGTCCTTCAGGAGTGTCAACAGCACCACTCAGCTCAGTGTCATCAGCAAGTTTGCTGAGGGTGTACTTGATCCCCTGGCTTATGTCAATGATGAAGTCTTCAAACTGTACTGGTCCCAGTATGGACTACTGAGGGACATCCTTTGTCAACAAAGTCCTTTGAGTCTGAGTCATTGACCTCTACACTCTAAGATAAGATCCTCTAAACCACTGTACTGGTTTGAAAGCANGACAGAATCTTCTCCCTCACCTTGCATGCAGCCCAGGGTGTGTTTGATTTTCTGGACTACAAATGCATGTTGTCAGGTCATGTCAAGTTTTTGTCCACCAGCACCCCAAGTCCTTCTCGGCAGGACTTGTTGTAACCCCTTCATCCCACAGCCTGCATTGATACCAGAGGGCACCCTGACCCATGTGCAGCACCTTGCAATTTGCTTTGTTAAATCTCATGAGATTCCCATGGGCCCAGTTCTCAAGCTTGTCCAGGTCCCTCTGAATGGCATCGTGTCCTTCAGGAGTGTCAACAGCACCACTCAGCTCAGTGTCATCAGCAAGTTTGCTGAGGGTGTACTTGATCCCCTGGCTTATGTCAATGATGAAGTCTTCAAACTGTACTGGTCCCAGTATGGACTACTGAGGGACATCCTTTGTCAACAAAGTCCTTTGAGTCTGAGTCATTGACCTCTACACTCTAANAGGGGGCAGGGAAAACACTGCCCCAGCCAGTTTCAACAACCCATGAAGATGGTGATAGAATACATACTTTGGGCACATCTTACATTGCAATCTAGGACAACCACATATTCATTGAATGGTCCATCCAACAAACCCATCTCCTTCCAATTTAGACAACAGGATGTTCTGGGACGATGTCAATGATTTTATAGAAGTCCAGATAAATGAAATCTGTAACTCTTCCATGTAAATGACATCAGTAACTGTCCACAGATATCGTCAATCCATCATAGACCACTGGGTTGGTCAGACAGGACTTACCCTTGGTGGAACCACATTGACTATCTCTGATCACCCCCCTGTCCTCCCTGTGCCTTAGCACAGCTTCTGGGAGGATCTGTTCTTCCATGTAAATGACATCAGTAACTGTCCACAGATATCGTCAATCCATCATAGACCACTGGGTTGGTCAGACAGGACTTACCCTTGGTGGAACCACATTGACTATCTCTGATCACCCCCCTGTCCTCCCTGTGCCTTAGCACAGCTTCTGGGAGGATCTGTTTCGTGATTTCCCAGACACAGAGGGGAGGCTGACAGGGTGGTTGTTCCCAAGGTCCTCCTTTCTATTCCTTTTAAAGATGGGTTTACCCTTTTCCAGTTCCCTGGGAGTTCACCTGACTGCCATGACTTGTCAACTATCATGGAAAATGACATGGAAACTACATCACTGGTTTCCCTCAGGACTCTGAGATTAATTCCATCAGTTTTCATGGACTCATGAATATTGAGATTTCTCAGGTAGACGTGGACCTGATCTTTACTTACTTTGCTCCTCTGGTTCTTGTCTTGTATTACATCCAGTTGATAAGTGTGGGAATATGGGTTGCCATGGAAAACTAAGGCAAAATTTGTTTAGTATCCTTTTTGTTCTTGGAATAATGTTATTTTTCTCTTTAAAATATATTACAGCAGATGGCTTTAGGAGCAATAAGATGGAATGGTGATTTCTTTTTGATTTTATATCAGAAGAACTGACAGTTTTTGCCCGAATGTCAAGGAACAAGCAACTTGGACAGTCAGATATTACTTCTTTGTATAAGTGACAGGAAATAAAATAGGGTTGCCAGCAGAAACTGAGCAGAAAAAAAATGAACTAAAAGGTAAAATCTGAAACTTAACAACGGGTAAAAAAGTCACAGAATACATGGTGTTCAGTCAGTAGCTTCCAAGAAATTTCATGTTTCTGGAATCCCTGTGTCTCTGAAAAGAGTAAAAGCAAAAATGTCATCGCGAAAGTGTTGACAGATGGCTTTTATGAACTGTAGAGTAAGTTTGACACATAATGCTTTTGAAGAACACTGCATGGAATAAACAAGGCTGCAATATTTTTTAGATTAATTATTGTGACTGTGATCTTCCACTATGGTTATAAACATTCTTTATATAATTTGGGGTTGTGTGTTTTCCTTTTGAACTTTCCCTTTGACAATAACACTTTATTCTTAGCATGCAATTTAGACAGCTTATGCTTAATAAAATGTGACACACTTTTTCTGGATCTGACATGTTTTGTATTGTGTGGTCTGTTTCTTGTGTTTCAAGATGTCTGGAAAAATAAAAAGTAAGAAAAAGGGCTTGCAATTTTTTTTTTTTATTTCCTTTAAACCATAATCTCATCCATTGCTGAAAATGTAATTTTAAAAGCATACTGTAATCTGTCACCTCAGTTTCCTTTTTCATTAATTGAGACTAAAATATGTTTTCAAACACTGATTTTGACATGATCCATACCCTTGTCCATAATATTCTTAGAAAATAAAAAGATAAAGATGCTTTAGACATGTTGTGTCTCTTTAAGCTGCTGTTATCCACTGATCACAGTTTGTGCAGGGTAGAATAGAACACCAACATTTTAAAAGAAACTTTAGTCATATTTCAGATGTTGTGGGAATAGTTTTTCTTTCTTGCTCCTAATGTGTACAACTTCTCTGCTAACACTGAAACATGATGGAATACATGCCACCTAGAATTTCATAAACACAAACTAAAAAACTTCAAATGAAAAAGCCTGAAAATTTTGCAAAATCAAACCCCAAAGTGTTCATTCTGTATTGATTCCATGATTTTATTAAACTTATCACAGGATATAAGTTTAAGGGAGCTTGAAATAATTACTGTTAGAGATTCAAATTAATATCAGATAGATATTATTCCTTGTTTGCCTGCTTAACTGGGATCAGATTTTTCAGCATTTCACCTTTTTCCAAGAGCTATCTTTATGCTAGTATGGAAATAACCCCTTTGGTGTGTATGTGTTTCATTTTGGTATGCATCTTCACATTGTTTAGTGAAACGAATAAATGAAAGGGCTCTATTTTTTACATACTGGTATATGTGGTTTCTACTTTGTATGCTTTTAATTTAATAGGGCAGTACTTTCCATTAAAAGATGTCTCTCATTACAAGGAATGCTGTTATGGAACTGTGTGCATTAAGCTTTATTCTCTCTCAATTTAAAAGAAATACTTTGGAAACAAATACATCAAAGCACAGGAAAACGGTTAGCAGGCATTCTGTTTTTTAAGCAGATGAGCAAATTCATGTGATGAGTGGGGCCTTTGGGTCAAATAAAGCACCCAAATAATCTTAAATGGGTTGGTAGAATTTGTGTAAATGACCCTACTTATCTATACGTAGCTTTCTTGCTTTTCTTTAATAACTACTTGTCCTTTCCCTGCTACTGAAGAAATGATGAGCTTTTTAAAATTATATTTTTTTTCTAAAGCTGACCCTTTACATGGACAAACTGTTTCATTCTTCCTCTGTAAAATTCACTAATTAGCTAGTGATATTCTTATTGTCCAATTAAAATCCTATGTATGTCTTCTATTGCCAAAACCTTGCTTACACTGGTTTCAGCTTTAGGAATGAAGTTTGATGATCTCAGTCTGATTCCTGGTGAGTAGCTGCACATATTGCAAGAAAACTTCTTAACAGATACTACTGATTTTCAGATATGTAGAAAAACATTTGCAAAGATAAAACAAGCTGAAAGGACAAAAATACAGAGCTATTCACGCATTCTTCAAAGTTACATCTGCCAAGAAAAATGCAGTAAGTTTCTTATAATTTCAATGTGATTTTTTGCTAATGTTTCAATTACCTTGTCAAGTTACATTTCTATTATAAGAAAATTGTTATTAATTATATTACAAATTTAGCATTCTCCTAAGTTCAATATGCACGTAGAAAGTAAGAAAAAACACAGTTATTACTTTCTCTAAAATCCCTGGGAGAAAAGATCTGAATTTCTAATCATTCTACTTATCTTTCTTTGAATACTTCCACATCTTTATCTGGAGCAAATCATCACTTCCAGGCTTAGTCCCTGATTTTACAACTAATTCAAATAATCAGCGCCCTGGACCCATGAGGAAATAATTCCACTCCAACTGAAGTTTTAAGTGAACCCAACTAAAACAATACAGAACTCATGCCTGTGTGGATAATGTTGTTCAGCCCTCTAGTCTAAACTTCTTTTAAAAGATTAATCTTGTTTGTTTTTTATATCTCCTGAAAATGTGTGTGGGGGTGTGTTTGTTTGCTTCTTTTGGCTATTTTTATTTACATAAAGAGATATTTCAGGATTTTAATTAGTTCATATTTTATGGTTACAAGGAAATATTTTGTTTCTTATAAATTTTCTCATGCTGCTTTGAAATTTAAAGCTCTCATATAATGGCATATTGCTTATGGTAGTAAGAAGTAGGTTTATTTTTTGCTTTGTTTTATTTTTTTAATCAAGAAATAAATATTAAATTTAGATTAATAAATCTAAAATGAAAAATAGTCTTTTGGAGTCTAGGAGGAGCATAAATTCTCAAGTATGATGTAGATTTAGGGTGGTTTAAAAATAAACTATTTACTCAGCAGTTCATAAGGGTATTCATTAATCAAACCTAAGGTGTTGCTGCTGAATATCATAATTTTAAGAGTTAAATACACCTTCAAACCCTATTATTCTCATTCCTAGTTAAATATCTGTTTCTGGGTCAAGAGGTTTGTTATTAGATCCTGCAGAATTACAAATTTTATAGGTTACATAATTTCTGACCCCATAGTATCAAGACATCAATCTTTGGGTTACTGACATTTTAAACTTGGTGACAGTTTTTGACTTTTGTCTGTTTTGCCAAACTCAGTCATTATAGTTTGAGCCAGCTGGACAGAAAAAAAAACAGGTCTGTCTGGCTGTTCTGGCAGGCATTTCTTCCCAGCTGGCCTGTCTATAGCGGGTTTCTGCTAGATCTCCAAGTAATTAGCAATTTGGCCTTAGTGAAAGGCTTTTACAGCCTTTAATGTGTGAGAGGTGAGCCTTTTATCTGAGAGGAGGTGTTCTAACCAGTCAGCAAATCACTGGTCCTTTCCCACTGTGGGGCCTAATAAGTATAATATGGTAGATGGCACATGCTTGTTCCCTGACTGCTTAATGTTCTGCTTTTTTTCTCCTCTGATTCCTATGGGACATGTTTTTTAGAGAGCTGACCAATGTCCTGATAGAACTTAATGGCACAAATTACACAGTAGATATTTAGTCTTTAAATAAAGAATACAAATAAATAGATAAATAAATAAATAAGGAAAACATCAAATGCCAAACAAAACAAAACAAAACAACCAAAAAAAACCCTTCAAACTAAAACCAATATTTCTCCCCAGGGCTCCACATTAACAACCCCCAAAAAACAATTATTTTTTTTCCTGTCCATGGATATTGAGTAGATGCACAAAGGAAATATGATATGCATAGCTGTTCATGTAATCCCTACCTAAAGTTAAAAGTTTAGCTTTCCTATCCAAATAGTGGATGGAGCAAACAAACAGTGTCTCTGACACTTTAAGACAATGATAATTAATCTCCCTCATCTCCCACTGCACAAATATATTTTTCAGTAGAGAAGCAGATTTCATAACCTGTGAATGGTGCTTTCCTAAAGCCACCTTTTGAGAATGGTTAAAAACACTTTATGAATGCTCAGGCATCTGTGGATTATAATGTGAACATTTTTTAAGTGTGATAAAAGGCGAGGTTTGTAGGGAGACTTGATAGCATTTATGTGATTACATCTTTATATTGATGGAAAAATACCATCCTATGAGCATGCTAAGCTCATCTTCAGGGAAAAATTAGGCTCAAAAATAGGATTTGCAAAAGTAAATTTGGTATGAGCAAGTCAGTGGAAATCTGGAGGAAAATTATATGTTTAAAGGAATTCAGGTGCGCAGAAATTTTTTCCATCCACAAAGTCACAAAGATAAAATCTGTAATTTTCAGGTTTTGTTACATTGAAATTTCATTTTATGGCATGTGGTTTACATCTAATATAAATATAGTAGCATACAGGTGAAAATATCTTGTAAGAACACAGAAATGAGTCATTTGAAAAGGTGACAATTGCACTGGGATGTGAGCCTTTCGCGCCCTGAGTTCTAAATCAGTCTGAATTTCAGTGCAGTGTAGCTGACAGAATGGGCCATATTTTTTTCCATTAAATAGCTAATGCTAGAAAGCCTTTTGACTTCAATGAAAGTTTTGTATATGCCTTTGAAGGGATAATTTGTCCTGCTGTTGTTTTTCTATTTTATTGTGCATTTTCCAACAGTGCTAAAGAGCAGCGTCTGTCTTTCAAAGTACAACTTTGCCACCCAGGTTTCATAGGTTGTGGCTGTGTTGTTAGTCAGTGTGGAGCTTGGGAGAGAGAAGAAAAGGTTCACATGTGCATAGTAGAGTTCCATTTTTCCTATTAAAAATTGCCATTCACACACTGGAGGTGAGGTGAGGAGGAGTGACAGGATTTGCCAATCCAGTGGTTCAGAATCTTTTTCACATAAGCATATATCACCACATCACAAGTCTATGATAAATTATGGTCTATCATACCATACTACTTGAAGTGAAAGAATGATGGCAAATATATTGACCTTATACTGGCCAACAGAAAAGTTACTTTACAGAGACTGTGGCCTGCAGATCCATTAAAACTTATTTGTTTGAGTGTAAAGTCATTGTTTTAAAATGTCCTGCTTTACAGTCTGTCAAGATGTAAAGCATGTGTACTGAATATAATTACCTCTTCCAGTCTCATTTCACATACCAGAGTTTGAAAGGCATTCAAATTTATAGTTTTGTTTAATTAAAGTGTTATAATTAGCTTACTAATATAGTCATTCACTCATCTTGTAACTGAATTCCAAGATGCTTTACATGCACATTTCTAATCAATTATGTTGTATGTTTTTGTAAATCTTATCTCTTTTTCTTAATGGATATAGGAAAATGTTTATTTTTGTCATTTATGTTCTCCTCCTATGATCTGAGTACAGAACAGTATGTTGGACTAACTGAAGCCTTTAGAAAAGGGTATGAGGTCAGAAGAAAAATTTCTTTTCTTCTTACAAAGGTAAAGTTAGAAGTCTACATCATATTTTGATCAGTGTATTGGAACAAAAAAAAAGGTATAATTAAAGCAATTAATGACAGAATATGTACTTGAGCTAAGAAAAAATATAGTGTTTATCACGTTTTCAGTAAAATTACAGATGTTAGAAAGCTGATGATGCATTTTGTTTTGTTTGTGGAGTATAAGAGGTTTAAGCCATGAAGTTGTGGAAGACTCCCCTTTCTTCTTCTTCCACTGATGGTTGTTTCCACACTTACGTCTCCTTATTCCTTTCATTTAGATCTGTATATATCATTAGGAGCACATATCTCCTGGTTTTCCTCACCAATGACTAGGAGATGACTAGAAGTGTGAGTGGTCACATAGTCATGAGTTCTGGTCATGAAAATGTTGAAATGTTTGAAATATGATGATATGCTTGAAATACTTCCTTATTCTTTTGTTGGTTTGTTCTTTCTTTGTTTTTTTTTGGATTGGTTTCTTTGGTAGCTTGTTGTTTTGTTTAGTTATTTGGGGTTTTTTTACCGATTCCAGTAAATTTGTGATTGTACTCATAAATAAATATTTATGCATTATCATGAGTGCAAAGGAAGTTACTTGGCCATGTGATTCTGAACAAATTGCAGTAACAAAAGGAGGGCAGGCTTATGACTTACTAAAATATTAGGCTAAAGTTCCTTTTGACTTTTATTACAGTTTGAATCATGTTTGAATACTTAAAGATTATGTAAATATCATTTACATGCTTTAAATGCAAATGGGATTTAATTTCTATTTATAGCAGAATCTTATCTGATACCCTTTTTTTATCCCTACAAGGTTTTGGATTATGCTTAGGAGTATGACCCAGTCAAATGTTGGATTGTGGATGTCCGCTCCACAGACAACTCTTTGTGAACACATACTGTGTCATACAGTATTTTCAGTATATGGAGTTTGTTTTGATTAAAACTCAGAGTGAAAGAATGGCTGGTTAGCTTGATATACAGAAAAGTTATGTGAACGGTATGGTGAACATAACCAGGGAATGCTTGCATGTTGTTACTTGTAAAAGAAGTAGGAAAAATCCTACCAAAATTAACAGGAATCAGTTTTTAAATCAAAGTAATTTTCTATGGCACATGGAACTGAACTGTGTAAATTAGTAGCGCAAGATTTCCTGCAGGTCAGAAACACAAATAAATTCAAATAGTGAATAGGTAAGCCATGGAATAAAACTCTGACATGAAGGCTATTAATCCAAATATTTCTAAATAACCATTATCTCAGATAGTCAGAAAATAAACCAGCGACAGTATTCATGGCATTCCTTCTTGTTTCATAAAATCTTTTCTTAAACATACACTCGTGGCTAGTGTTAGAACCACCATTTTTGAATTAGACTGCATTTTGATCTCACATGTTGCTGGACATATATGAACTGCAGAGGGTTGCCCTTAAGCCTGGAGCACTGCTTAAGTTAGCAGCCATCACACGTGCTTCATTTTTAATTGCACTGGAAACTTTCAGAAAACAGTGACAAATTTAAGGGTGTTTGCAAGCAACACAATGGTAAAAGAAGGCTGTGTTATGAGAATAAAATCAGAAAGAACATATCTAGTTCATCCACTAAATTAATATAAAATTACTGGTGGGATTCTCTCAGCTTTGAGACAAGCAGTGGAGAAACAACTCCAGAGAGCACGTTGAGTTTTTGTCTTACTGAAGCCATATGTAATTAACATGCACATCCTCCCCTGTTTGTGCCCTTGTTTGCTCTGTGTAAACAACTTGATATAGCTGGTTTCCCCTTGTGTTCAAACAAGCAAAAACCTTTGATACTATGAAGAAAATTAGTAACAGGTGAAAGACCATGTTTAACAATGCTGGGACAAAACAGCCGTTTGCTTTAAAATATTTGTCCTCTAATCTTCTTTAATTCCTAACAGATAATAGCTGTTGTCTGTCAGCAGAACTCACATATATCAATTCCTCTAAAGCCCCATGCAGTAAGAGTACACAAGAAAATAAACACTTTAGTAATTTTCATCATAACCACTAAAGAAGTGTGAGGGAACATATGAAATTACTGAGATTTATATAGGCACATTTGGCTTCCTTTTCATATTTACTTGAACTGCATAAGAATAATTGAATTGGATTATCTCACTCTAAGTGCAAACTATAATCAGAATACATATGTGCTGTGATCAAATGCAGTTAGTGTTTGTGGTGTAGAAGAGATTGTAATTTACAACGCTCTTTGTAGATTTCAATTTTGGATTATTCAATTTGTGTCTTTCTATGTGCTTTGTCACCATTGCCTGTGTCTTTTTGATGTTTGTTTTCTCATACACAAAGAAGGTGGAGGGTTTGAGGGTTTTTTGAGGTATTTTAAAAAAGCTATCTATTCCAAAAAAGTCATCTAAAAGGCAAATATTCTCTTCAGATTTAAATTTCCCTTAAGAGCTACATTTGCCTTCTTTTGTATTCTCAATCTAAAATATTCACTCAATTTTCCCCCAAAGAACACCTTGATTTTTCTATTGTTAAAGTAAGAGAGGCCTGATAAAACAGATTATATGATTCATAGCCAATTTAAGTTGGAAATCTCACTCACCATTGTGACACCATTATGTTTGTTTTCAGAAACAGAGGTTTCTACTGAATATTGTTCGCAAGGGATGTTCCTAGCTGTTGAGCTCTGCCAAAATTAGGAAGTCCAAACACATCACCATGCATTCCAAAAAGACCTTTAAAGACTAGTATTGCAGCCTAATTCATTGCACTAGGAAATGACACAGAAACTCAATAAAAAATAAGCTTTAAGATGGCCTTTCATTTTAAGATACCATTTCATTTTCATTTTCAGACACCATTTCATAGATGTTGTTTGGTAAAAATCAAGGAAGGGGAAGGAGAACTTCTTTTAAAAAAAGGGGGGGGAAAAAGGGGAAAAAAGCACTTTCTTGTCAACTTATTTTGAATAACTCTACAGAAAATAATTAAGTGCAAAATACCTGCTTTGCAGATAGTATTCTGGAGATTTTCTGAGCTGCTTGTTGAAAACTTTGACACCAAACTATCCCTTCAGTTGGACTACAGAACTGAAGCTTCTAGTAGAAATAAAAAATTGATTTTCAGTAACTTAACCACAGTTCAGTGAGTGGCTGTGAGTGGCATTGTGACTTTAACAAATTCAGCATACTGTGCAAAAAATATGAGAACATTGAAATGCTAGTGAGTAGAAGTTTCCTATACACTCTTTTTTCTCACCAGTGTATAATCCCTCCCCCTAAAAAATATCCAAACAAACAAAAGAACAAACACCACTGCCACCCCAAAACCCATTCAACCAACCAACCAAGTAAGCAAGCAAGAAAACCCCAACCAAACAACAACAACAAAACACAATTTTTTTCCCCCTATTATTTACATGAAAAACATTGAAACCATTACTGAATTTTAATAAAAGTGTGTATGGTCAAAATTGACAGAAAAATGACTTAGTGAGAGCAGTCAGTCTGACAGAAAGAACAAGAAATGTTTATCTAATGTTTCTCCATCAGTAAACAAAGATACTTTCTACACAAAAATTGAATGCTATTCTGTGTGTAATAGCATGTGAGACAAGCATATGTTACAGTCTGAAAATGAGATGGCATATTGCTCTAGTGTGTAACATAGAACTTCATTTTGCCATGCGGAATGTTCAACTTTTCCTTACCAACACACTTCTGTGAAATATTTCATAAGGTTTAATTTAAATATATGTTTATTCATATAACACCTGCTATTTTCCAAAAATGTTACCTAAATTAAAAATGTACCACAAATGCACCTAGGATCAGAAATCTATAGTCCAGGTGTTGTGAAGAGGAATCAACTTTTATGGAGAAAAATGAACTTGTCCACTTGCTTGCTTAATTTAAAAAATAATACTCAACATTCTGACTGACAGACTCTGAGACCTAAATAAGAGGATTCTCAGCAAGGAAGCTGCTGTTTTTTTCTTCTTGTCTTTACATCTCTCTACCATGGGCACACTGCATGCCACATCAGAAACATGAGCAGACTGGGGTTTTAGCTTTGGAATTTTTTTAGCTTTGGATTTTTTTTAGCTTTTTGATGCAAGCTCATTTGGGGTAAATGTTTTATTTCCTGCTTTGCACTTGCATAAAAGCAGTTGAAGTCTTTCAAAAACTGGAGAAAAAAAGAATTTTTTTTTTTTTGTTAACTAAGATATTAAATTAAAAATGAAACAGTTTTCTGCATGAAACTGAGAATAGAAAACATTTTTTGATATTATCTTGATACAAAAAACCAACTCAAAAATCACTAGAGCTCTTTATCCTTTCATTTACTCGCTTTTCTTCTGTGCCTTCTTACCATCTCTCTTCCCCTCATCTTTCTCTCCTTTTCCTTCAGCTCCCCTTTTTGTTCCTGGAACATTCTGTTTCTCTTATGAGCTAACAAGTTTGCTGTGGCCTTGTGTCTCATTCCCTTCCAGGCTTGCAGCTGTTTTGGCAACAGAAGAAAAAATCCCCATAACAAATCAAATAAAAGCCCATTCTGTGAAGAGGAATTGAAAACAGCAGGCCTCAAAGAGGACTGCACATGAGATGCCTTGTTCTGGCTTTCAACACGACTCAAATCAGAAACACATTATCATAATCTGAAACAGCCCACTGCTAACACAAGACAGATGGTGGGTAATAACCCATGCATCATTAATAAATAAATTCCAGCATTAAAGGCTTTACAAAGTATGACAACATTATCTGGGCAAAATTACTGCCCCTTTTCCACCCCCAGCATTATTTCACTCTCTTGTGGGTCTCTTTCACTCCCTCTCTCTCCCTTTTAAAGTGATTGTTCTTTTGAAGGAAATTAAACATGGTGCAAGTTTTAATCACATGAAAGCTATCTTAGTGTATAAGTCTGAAACTCCATAAGGAAAAAATAAAATAGCTGCCAAAGTGTAATTGCTCCCATGTACTTCTATTGGATCTGCAAATGATGATTTATTGTGTTGCAATCCCCTAGCTGTCTTTGCCCTCTCTCATATTCTATTATTTTATTTCCCTACAAATTTTAGGCAAGAATTTTGCATTGTGCTTTCTACCAAATTGTAGGATATGTGTATCCATTTCTCAGCTTTCGTTCTACAGACTGTGCCATCTGTCTTCTCCCTTTTCTTTCTCACTTCAGAGATAATTTTGGGTAAAATATATATACATTTAACAAATGCTGGAGAGTATTTATACTATAATAAGATGGACCTACCACAACAATTTCTTGCCTGACCAACATAAGTATCACTTGAAAAGAGAAGAGGGAGCAGATAGGATGAAATTTTTACAGTTTGTTTCACGGTTGTAAGTACAGAGCTTGAATACCAGGTGAATGTTGAAATCTGTGTTTCCAGAGTTCATAGTGCTGCACTTACTATGGGGCTGCAGGTCTGTCAGAAAGAACAAAGAAAATCTGAAAGCCCATCTGTGTCTGTGTGTGGTGGGTTAATCTTTACTGGACAGCAGGTGGTCACCAAACCATTCCTATCACTTCACCTCTTTAAAGGGACAGAGGGAGAAAACTGTTAAAAGATCATGGGTTGGGACAAGGGAAGAAGATCACTCATGATTACATGGAATCACAGAATATTCTGAGTTGGAAAGGACCCACAAGGATCACCAAGACCAAATCATAAGTAAATGACCTATATGGTGATTGAACCAGCAAACTTACTGATATCAGCACCATGCTCTAACCAACTGAGATAATCTCAGGGTCATGGGCAAAACAGCTGTGGCTAGAGGAAATGAATTTAATTTATCACAAATTTACTTAGTAGAGGAGGAAGGTGATAAATAAGAACAAAAGTAAAAACATCTTTCCCTAGCCCCTCCCTTCTCACAGGCTCAGTTTCACTTCTAACTCCTCTACCCTTCACTGCCTACTTGAGTGTACCCAGAGGGATGGGAAACTGGGGCAGAAATCAGTTCACAGCCCTTCATCTCTGTCTCTTTTTCCTTCTCACTCTCTTTCTCTGCTCTAGCCCCAAGCTCCCAAGGGAGAAAACTCTTCATGAACTTTTCCTATGTGGGTCTTTTCTGGGAATTACAGTTCTTCAAGAATTGCGTCAGCATGAATTCTTTCCATAGGGTGCAGTTCTTCAGGAACACACTCCATCCACCTGGGTCCCCCGGGAGATCATTAATCCTAACAGCAGGCCTGAATCAAGAGGTGCTCCCCTACAAGGGCTGCAGCTCTGACCAGGCACCTGTCCCTGTGTGGGCTGCAGCTTTCTTCAGGACATAGCCTGCTGCATCAGGGACCTCCATCTGCTGCAGGAGAATTTCTACTGTGGTGCCTGCAGCATCTCCTTCCCCTCCTTTTCCACTCACCTTGGTGTCTAGAGGGCTGTTTCTCTGACATATTCTCACTCCTTCCTCCCAGCTGCTATTTCACAGCTGATTGTTTATACTTACTTAAATACACTTTCCCAGAGTGACTACAAACCTCATTGAGGGGTTCAGTTTTGGCCAACAGTGAGACAGTCTTGGAGCTGTCTGGCAGTGGCTCTGTGTAACCTGGGGGCAGCTGCTGGTGTCTTCTCACAGAAGCATCTCTTGCAGTCCCTTCCTGCTGCCAAAAGCAGCAAGCAAACTCAGTAAAATGTAAAAGCTACCATGACTATCTGTGAATGGAATATAATTTACTCCTGATTTCTGGATTTTTCTGTTGTGTGCTTTGACAATTCACCAATGAAAAAATGCCTGTGAACAGAGCTGAGCTAGCACCATAGCTGGGAGCAGCGGGTTGGCTAAGATTCTACCCAAGTAAGCTCCAGTATGAGCATTTAAATTCAGAATCCCATAAACAAAATCTCTAGAAATCTCTATATATTTATTATATTTTTAAATTCCTGATATAAATTGTCCTTTTACAGTAAGTGCAACTAAATTATTGTAAAAGGACAATTTATATCAAGAATTTAAATATGTCACATGACAAATCAGGTAGATGCAGATTTTTCTACATAATGAAATATCCAAAATGAATTTTTTTTCCCAGTTGATTTATGGAATTGTATAACTTTCTTCCAAAAGGACTTTTACAGGGTTCAAAAACATTTCTGCTTTGCATGTATGCTGCACCTATAGGATGGTGAGGGTCTTTGGTCATAACTTTGCTACCTTAGTTCCTACAAAGAAGACAGCATAGGTAGCTCTAAAATACCTACAGAAAACTTGTGCACAACACAATGTTATGCTTACTAATTTTCATGGGATTTAATGAACATTGCAGTCTTGAACTGAAGTTTACCAGACATTCTCACCTACAGCATGCATTTCTAACATCAGTAATGGAATCATATTTATTCCCAGGTTTTTGGGGCTTTTTATATAAAAGTTACTTTAACAGTTAGATATAGATCTAAGAAATCTTCCTTACACCGAAGTAATAAATAGAGTCTAGAGATCAGCAAGAGCAACCCCCAAATTCTAGGGGCTCTGATGAACAGGTCTCAGTTAAATATGTAGCTCACTGTTTACTTCTTGGCTCAGTTTTCTGGGTTTGTTCACTTTTAGGGCTGCTGCTGCATTAAAGTAAGCTGCAAAACCAGAGCTTTTCCTATATCTTTAATTAAGAAGAATTATTTAAAATAGTAATGATTTAAGATAGTAATGATATTATATATTGAATCTATATATCCATATATTATTAGAAAAATCAAAAAGTAAAAGTAGTCATATTCTTTTTAAAAGCTACTTGGAGAGGAAAGCAGGCAGGAAGGCGAGAAGGCAGGAAGGCAGGAAGGCAGGAAGAAAGGAAGGAAGGGAGGCTAGTTATGAGTTTTCCTGTGGCTAAAATATTGGAAAGGAAAAGAGCAGAAGGGGAACTGTGTGTAAATGAAATCAGTACATTTTACTCCATAGCTTTTTCAGTGGTGTTTTGCATGGGAATCGAACCAAATCTGGTTTCAGTTTTAATCACTACTAGTAGAACGACAGCTAATCAACAGAGAAAAACCACAAAAACTTTTCTAGAGAAAACTTTGGATGGGTTTTTAAAGGGTTTTCATCCAGATACTTGAATCTATATTGGATTTGTATAGTCAAGCTTTGCTAGCAGGAGGGACAACAGGGGTGGCTTCTGTAAGAAACTGACAGAAGCTTCCTCCATGGCAGAGCAAATCTTTGGCAGCCTCACAGGTAGATGTGCCACTGGTGAAGGCTGGGCCAATTAGAAATTATGAAAGTGCCTCTGTGATAACATATTTAAGAGGAAGAAAGAGCTAGTTAATGCACAGTTGTACTTGAGGCCAGAGAAGAGAAGGTGAGAACATGTGAGAAAAACAGCCCTGCAGACACCAAGGTTGGTGCAGAAGGAGGGGCAGGAGGTGCCAGGTGCCAGAGCTGAGATACCACTGCAGACCTTGGTGCAAACCATGGTGAGACAGCTGTGCCCCTGCAGCTCATGGAGGATCAGGGAGATGCAGAGATGCACCCACAGCCCATGGAGGAGACCCACACAGAGCAGGAAGATGCCTGAGAGGAGGCTGTGACCCCATGGGAGGCATGTGGAGAGGGGAGTCCGCACTATAGCAGCCTGTCCCTGAAGGACTGCGCTCTGCTACAGGGTAGCCCTCTGCAGCAGTCTGAGGAGCACTGCTAACCTGGGATAAGCTCACACAGGAGAATTCCATGGAGAACTGTGTCCCATGGGAAGGCCCCTACACTGGAGCAGGGGATGGGCTCCTCTCCCTGAGCAATGAGAGAAATAACATGTAATGAACTGACCGTAACCCCTATTCCCTGTCTCCCTGCACTGTTGGGGTGGAGGAGAAGATAGAGCTGGGAGGGAAGAAGGTGTTTTGAAGGTCTATTTATATTTCTCATTATCTTTCTCTGATTTTCTTAGTAACAAATTCAATTAGTATCTTTAATTCTAGTTTGTTTTGCCCATGACAGTATTTGGTGAGTGATCGCATCTGGTCATTATCTTAACTCATGAATCCTTCATTTTATTTTTGCTCCCCAGTACAGCTGCAGAGGGGAGTGATAGAGAGGCTTTGGTGAGTGCCTGGCATCCAGCCAGGGTCAGCCTTCTACAGAGTCTTAGGAAATTCAGAAAACAGAACAACATTCTTTCCTAAAAATATTTATGCCCCCTTAAAAAAAGGTCACTCTCCAAACCAAACAAAACTTAACAGTTCAAAACTTGAAACTCTTCAGCTCTGTGATAGTTATGTCATTACAGTAATACAGATATTACTTAAAATATTGCTTTCAAAGAACTCACTGAAAAAAATATTCACATTTATGTAAGTCAATGTTCTCTAAGTTTATTTAAAAGAATTTAATACCCTGCTAGATGACAGAAAATACATTTAGAACAGTTTTCAATATCTTTTAAGATATAGATGTTTTAAATGTAATGCTGCAAAGAACTAAAATAAAAGGAAACAATTTTTTTATGTCAGCAGGTATTGTATATACTAAAAATTTCTGCTTGAACTTCATGAAATCTTGAAGGTCTGACCACCTTCTGTGAGAAAGTACATTAACAACTCTTTTATCTCACAATATAGAATTTCACTATAAGAATATTTTTAGCCATAAAATCACTTGAAGACTGAGCTATCATTCAGTGGAACCTTGAAAGGCTGTAGAGCTGGGTAGAGAGAAATCTGATGAGATTCAGCAAGGGCAAGGGCCAGTGCCAGCTCCTGCACGTGGGGAGGAACAGCCCCAAGTGCCAGCACAGGCTGGGGCTGACCTCCTACAGAGCAGCTCTGTGGGAAGGGACCTGGCATTCCTGGTGGATCACAAGTTGTCCATGAGCCATCAGTGCCCCTGTGGCCAGGAGAGCCAATGGAATCCTGGGGTGCACTGGGCAGAGTGTGGCCAGCAGGCTGAGGGAGGTGATCCTGCCCCTCTNGCAGCCCTTGGTGCAAACCATGGTGAGACAGCTGTGCCCCTGCAGCTCATGGAGGATCAGGGAGATGCAGAGATGCACCCACAGCCCATGGAGGAGACCCACACAGAGCAGGAAGATGCCTGAGAGGAGGCTGTGACCCCATGGGAGGCATGTGGAGAGGGGAGTCCGCACTATAGCAGCCTGTCCCTGAAGGACTGCGCTCTGCTACAGGGTAGCCCTCTGCAGCAGTCTGAGGAGCACTGCTAACCTGGGATAAGCTCACACAGGAGAATTCCATGGAGAACTGTGTCCCATGGGAAGGCCCCTACACTGGAGCAGGGGATGGGCTCCTCTCCCTGAGCAATGAGAGAAATAACATGTAATGAACTGACCGTAACCCCTATTCCCTGTCTCCCTGCACTGTTGGGGTGGAGGAGAAGATAGAGCTGGGAGGGAAGAAGGTGTTTTGAAGGTCTATTTATATTTCTCATTATCTTTCTCTGATTTTCTTAGTAACAAATTCAATTAGTATCTTTAATTCTAGTTTGTTTTGCCCATGACAGTATTTGGTGAGTGATCGCATCTGGTCATTATCTTAACTCATGAATCCTTCATTTTATTTTTGCTCCCCAGTACAGCTGCAGAGGGGAGTGATAGAGAGGCTTTGGTGAGTGCCTGGCATCCAGCCAGGGTCAGCCTTCTACAGAGTCTTAGGAAATTCAGAAAACAGAACAACATTCTTTCCTAAAAATATTTATGCCCCCTTAAAAAAAGGTCACTCTCCAAACCAAACAAAACTTAACAGTTCAAAACTTGAAACTCTTCAGCTCTGTGATAGTTATGTCATTACAGTAATACAGATATTACTTAAAATATTGCTTTCAAAGAACTCACTGAAAAAAATATTCACATTTATGTAAGTCAATGTTCTCTAAGTTTATTTAAAAGAATTTAATACCCTGCTAGATGACAGAAAATACATTTAGAACAGTTTTCAATATCTTTTAAGATATAGATGTTTTAAATGTAATGCTGCAAAGAACTAAAATAAAAGGAAACAATTTTTTTATGTCAGCAGGTATTGTATATACTAAAAATTTCTGCTTGAACTTCATGAAATCTTGAAGGTCTGACCACCTTCTGTGAGAAAGTACATTAACAACTCTTTTATCTCACAATATAGAATTTCACTATAAGAATATTTTTAGCCATAAAATCACTTGAAGACTGAGCTATCATTCAGTGGAACCTTGAAAGGCTGTAGAGCTGGGTAGAGAGAAATCTGATGAGATTCAGCAAGGGCAAGGGCCAGTGCCAGCTCCTGCACGTGGGGAGGAACAGCCCCAAGTGCCAGCACAGGCTGGGGCTGACCTCCTACAGAGCAGCTCTGTGGGAAGGGACCTGGCATTCCTGGTGGATCACAAGTTGTCCATGAGCCATCAGTGCCCCTGTGGCCAGGAGAGCCAATGGAATCCTGGGGTGCACTGGGCAGAGTGTGGCCAGCAGGCTGAGGGAGGTGATCCTGCCCCTCTNGCAGAAGGGGAACTGTGTGTAAATGAAATCAGTACATTTTACTCCATAGCTTTTTCAGTGGTGTTTTGCATGGGAATCGAACCAAATCTGGTTTCAGTTTTAATCACTACTAGTAGAACGACAGCTAATCAACAGAGAAAAACCACAAAAACTTTTCTAGAGAAAACTTTGGATGGGTTTTTAAAGGGTTTTCATCCAGATACTTGAATCTATATTGGATTTGTATAGTCAAGCTTTGCTAGCAGGAGGGACAACAGGGGTGGCTTCTGTAAGAAACTGACAGAAGCTTCCTCCATGGCAGAGCAAATCTTTGGCAGCCTCACAGGTAGATGTGCCACTGGTGAAGGCTGGGCCAATTAGAAATTATGAAAGTGCCTCTGTGATAACATATTTAAGAGGAAGAAAGAGCTAGTTAATGCACAGTTGTACTTGAGGCCAGAGAAGAGAAGGTGAGAACATGTGAGAAAAACAGCCCTGCAGACACCAAGGTTGGTGCAGAAGGAGGGGCAGGAGGTGCCAGGTGCCAGAGCTGAGATACCCCTGCAGCCCTTGGTGCAAACCATGGTGAGACAGCTGTGCCCCTGCAGCTCATGGAGGATCAGGGAGATGCAGAGATGCACCCACAGCCCATGGAGGAGACCCACACAGAGCAGGAAGATGCCTGAGAGGAGGCTGTGACCCCATGGGAGGCATGTGGAGAGGGGAGTCCGCACTATAGCAGCCTGTCCCTGAAGGACTGCGCTCTGCTACAGGGTAGCCCTCTGCAGCAGTCTGAGGAGCACTGCTAACCTGGGATAAGCTCACACAGGAGAATTCCATGGAGAACTGTGTCCCATGGGAAGGCCCCTACACTGGAGCAGGGGATGGGCTCCTCTCCCTGAGCAATGAGAGAAATAACATGTAATGAACTGACCGTAACCCCTATTCCCTGTCTCCCTGCACTGTTGGGGTGGAGGAGAAGATAGAGCTGGGAGGGAAGAAGGTGTTTTGAAGGTCTATTTATATTTCTCATTATCTTTCTCTGATTTTCTTAGTAACAAATTCAATTAGTATCTTTAATTCTAGTTTGTTTTGCCCATGACAGTATTTGGTGAGTGATCGCATCTGGTCATTATCTTAACTCATGAATCCTTCATTTTATTTTTGCTCCCCAGTACAGCTGCAGAGGGGAGTGATAGAGAGGCTTTGGTGAGTGCCTGGCATCCAGCCAGGGTCAGCCTTCTACAGAGTCTTAGGAAATTCAGAAAACAGAACAACATTCTTTCCTAAAAATATTTATGCCCCCTTAAAAAAAGGTCACTCTCCAAACCAAACAAAACTTAACAGTTCAAAACTTGAAACTCTTCAGCTCTGTGATAGTTATGTCATTACAGTAATACAGATATTACTTAAAATATTGCTTTCAAAGAACTCACTGAAAAAAATATTCACATTTATGTAAGTCAATGTTCTCTAAGTTTATTTAAAAGAATTTAATACCCTGCTAGATGACAGAAAATACATTTAGAACAGTTTTCAATATCTTTTAAGATATAGATGTTTTAAATGTAATGCTGCAAAGAACTAAAATAAAAGGAAACAATTTTTTTATGTCAGCAGGTATTGTATATACTAAAAATTTCTGCTTGAACTTCATGAAATCTTGAAGGTCTGACCACCTTCTGTGAGAAAGTACATTAACAACTCTTTTATCTCACAATATAGAATTTCACTATAAGAATATTTTTAGCCATAAAATCACTTGAAGACTGAGCTATCATTCAGTGGAACCTTGAAAGGCTGTAGAGCTGGGTAGAGAGAAATCTGATGAGATTCAGCAAGGGCAAGGGCCAGTGCCAGCTCCTGCACGTGGGGAGGAACAGCCCCAAGTGCCAGCACAGGCTGGGGCTGACCTCCTACAGAGCAGCTCTGTGGGAAGGGACCTGGCATTCCTGGTGGATCACAAGTTGTCCATGAGCCATCAGTGCCCCTGTGGCCAGGAGAGCCAATGGAATCCTGGGGTGCACTGGGCAGAGTGTGGCCAGCAGGCTGAGGGAGGTGATCCTGCCCCTCTGCTCAGCCCTAGTGAGGCCACACCTGGAGTGCTGTGTCCAGTTCTGGGCTCCTCAGCACAAGAGAGACAAGGAGCTGCTGGAGAGGATCCAATGGAGAGCCTCAAGGATGGTCAGGGATCTGGAGCTTCTCTCTTATGAGGAGAGACTCTGGGAGCTGGGCCTGCTTGGTCTGGAGAAGACTGAGAGGCGATCTCATCAATCCATAAAAATATCTCAAAGTTGTGTGCCAGAAGTATGGTGCCAGTCTTTTAAAGGTAGGGCAAAGAGCAATGATTATAAATTAGAAAAAGAAAATTTTCATCTCAACATGAGGAAGAATTTCTTTACACTGAGAGATGCAGAGTACTGGCACAGGCTGCCAGGGAAAGTCATGGACTCTCCCTCTCTGGAGACATTCAAAACCCCTTGCACATATTCCTGTGTCACCTGCTCCAGGCAATCCTGCCTTGGAGTGGGGATTGGTCTGGATGATCTCCAGAGGTCTTTTCTGACCCAAAAAATTCTGCGATTTTTGGTAGTAGCTGGATAATCGCAACCAGGATTGTCAACCTGTATTGTAAATTTCTAGACATAAGAAGAAAATGATTGCTTTCAGAAATGTGGAGGTAAATGTTAGAATGTAAATGGACTCATCTATTAATGATTTGCCTATATTCATGTTCATGTAAAGTATTTTTAGGTCTCTCTAAGGCAGTAATCAACATAAAATAATCTACCTAAGCAAAAATATAATACAGTGGAAAAATGATTATAAAGTAAATCAAGATTTGCCTAAAAGTGGTCATTTTTATGGAAAAAAGATTTTTTTTTTCCCTTAGATATTTCAGCGCTTAATGCTGGCTTAGTGACTTAGTTCAACAAATATGTCAAGATCCTTTTATGGATGATATTGTCAGACTGTAGTGGGCCAGCTGAGGACCCTTCACACCAGTTTGTCCCTCTTCCAGTTTCACTTGCTTTTCTTGAGCGATACAGAGGATTCAGGGGGCCTTCTCTTGGGAGAGATTAAATGAGAGTGTGATATGTCTATCTGTGCCTAACTAACTAATGAGCATTTTCTGCAAGAATATCTAACATTGTTCATAACAAGTAGTACAATAAAGCTGTTCTTATGCTTTATAAACAGCCTTGTGAGATGCAAGCTATGGTTCAACAGATTGAATTTCCCTTAGTATGAGTGACTCTTATTTTCTAGGACAAATGATTTCCAGCAGACTTTGAAACTAGAGGCAGTACTTCTACACATGCTGATGTTCAGAAATTTTTTTTTAGTTTGTTAGGTTCTGTTTCATAAGTATGAAAGGCCAATGTCTCAAATTAAATACCTCTTCCTAGTATGAAATCCAGATTTTTTTTGTATTAAATATTGGAACACTCACACTTAGAATGTGAGACAAAACCAAATTATTTCCTAATAGTATCAAAATGTTACCAACCAACAAAATTCCATAGAAGTAGTGCCATTTTTCCATGAACAAGAAGAGCTACAAATTCAAATATTTGTATTCAAATATAAAAATTAAGTATTTTAGTTATATTTATAATATTATAATATTGAAATTGAAATTTTTTTCTTTTAACAATAAATTTCTATGCAAAGGGTGTGCATGAAATAAAGACATTTAAGTTGAATAGAAACAAGAATATTTTAAAAAGAAGCAGTTCAAAATGTAATTTTACATTTATACAAAAAGTTCAGAATATTATTAGCATATAAATTTTTTGCTGTTGAGCAACTTTTGCATTATATTCTTATCACTGGCTCTGTTTTCAGTACTTGAGTGCTTACAGATGCCTGTCAGCCATTTGCTGCTTATGGAAACAAACTGTTGTTGTTTTTTTGTTTCAAAAGCCGCAAATAAATTGAAGGTATAAAAGAAAAATAGGGGAAAACATAACTCCAATTATCAGCTGGTATGCTGAACAAATAAATGTTATTGTTAAAAAGAACAACATATCTTTTGTACTCTAAAAGTTAACCAAAATAATATGCATATTTTAACTAATTTCAAGAGTATGGGAACACAAGAATAATGGAAGCTTGGGCTAAATAATGGTTAAATTAGTTATATATATTGCAATTCACAGGGTTTGGGGAAATTTGCCTTTGAATGTTAAATGGCTAACTGAGGCAATCTATGGACCATTAGCAAATATCTCTAGAAAGCTGTGGATGATGCTGAGGTCTCAGAAGAGCAGGCAAGGTCAAATGCAGTGCCTATCATCAAAAAAAGGGAGAAGGAGCACCATGGGAGCTGTAAAATGTTCAGTCTGGCTTTAAGACTAGAAAGCTACTGAAACAAAATATTGAACAATCAATTTGTAAGTTCTTGGAGGATAATCAGGTGACAAGGTATGATCAGCAACAATTTGTGAAGAGCAAATGGTGTCAAAGCAATTTCCTTTTGTCTTCCTTCTGGGTACTGGCTTTGAGGTTAAGGAACAGTCAGCAGAAATACTGTTGCCTGTCTCTTTTTAATTTTCAAATGCATCACATCTTCTATAAGTAAACAAAACAATTATGGCTTAGATATTGCTACTTTTAGAGAGGTCACAGCTGGTTAAAATCTCAAAGGATTGTTGTTTGGTTTCAAACAAGGATTTTTCTTAATTTTATTTAGTACTTTCCTCAGTATTATTTTTTATTTATGCAAAACGTGATTGATGGAGTAATAATAAATCAGTGGATGTTTACCTATGACATTCAGAACTGTGAGATGGCAGGCCCTTTATAGTACTAAAACTGAAATAAATTGATTTTGATAAACAAATTAAAATAATATAAATTAATTTCAAAAGAGATAAGAATGATGTCCTAGATTTAGAAAGAAAAAAAAATTCACTTGAAAAATAACTGCTTATAAAGTACCACTGCAGAAAGAACATAGGCATTTTTTGCACAGTGCAAAAAGGCTGAATGTAGATTGACCACAAGATGATGTTAAAAGACAGGCTACTGGGTATCGATTTTTCATTACAGAAGTGCTAAGATGGAAGAGGTGGTGATTCTCCTCATGCTGACAGCTATGGTGTGTGTCCCCTGGTACAGTACACACAATATAGGCTACACAGATTCATACAGAGTTGATAAAATGAATATGCTCAGAGAAGATTGGCAAATAAAAGTGGTTTTTAAAAAGCATATATCAAAAATAAGTGAAAATTCAGAGGGATTACCTCCGGGGAAAAAAATAGTGTAGGTGGTGTCATGATCTTCAATTATGTAAAATTTTGTTTTGTTTTGTTTTAATTTTTGTTTTAAAGAGGATAATGAACAACTGGTCATCTAAATCTACTGACACAAGGAAAAAATAATAAACAAAGGAAAAAAAGGAAAGGACCATGTTAGTTGGGAGAGTAATTTACTTATCTTGGTACACATTAACATGCATTGGGATTTGTTGACCTTCCAGTAGTATTTTTATTTGCAAACACCTGGTAAAAAAGCTACTTGAGTGTTCTTTAAAGTTACACCTACATCAAAGTAATTAGTACACCATTTAAGTATAGTTTACACAAGAGAAAATCTCAAATAATTTAATTAAGGCCATCATTCTAGATAACATTTTCCCAAACAATATCTGTAGAGAAATATTTGCCAACTTTTTGGCTTAATTTTCAATTAATTTTTTCTGTACAGTTGTGAAGAACTTTTTAAGCCTCTGAACACCTCAGCTTAGGTCAGACATAAAGGATTTAAGGCTAAGCAGTAAAAACCATTCAAATTATATTTGTACAAGAAAAGTACAACCACAGGTTTAAAAAGAAGCAGAGAAAGAAAACTGTTTTCTCTTAGTACTGAGTTAAAAGTTAAGTGATCTTGGTGGCAAGTAGCTGGAAATTGCAGCTTGNAAAGGGAAAGGAAGAAGAAAAAAAAATGTCCTCAGGTGGTACCTCATACACAGTGACAGAAACATCATCTGTACAAAGGATTTTGGATTTTTTCCAAGTGTCTGAACTAGAAGATGCATATATACCTGCCATATATACATTTTTCAATATTTACTGATTTTTTTACGGTATTTTTTTCAGTATTTATAGATACATTAACATATGCAGTTACAGGATACATCTTTATTGTTGAACATTTCTTACATAAGTTTACTTTATTTTTCTAGAAGGACAATTTTAAAGACATTCAGAGGAAACATCAAAATGTTAAACAAATTAGAATTACTGTTAGTTTTGGACAGGCTTTTTCCCACTAATTAACACATATTTCAGGGTCCTTGCCTTTATTTAAGAATCAGATTTTATATTTGGAGTAACTGATCAACCAATCAGTGTTTTTGTAAGAAATGCTGAGTTTCTATTGAAACAGTACTTTCACAACTAAAGACCACAGCTCTACAATGGGAGATGAAACACCCTTTTTGATTCCTTGGAAGAAAGTCTAGTCTCTGTTTATAGGAAGGTATAATAAATAAGTTCTGCTTATATTTCCACACACGGTTTGATGAATATGTGAAATATATTAATAATGACTGATGATGGAATTAATTTAATGTTTTCTATTAAAAGATAGTCCATAAGAAACTGGTGGTTTGATGACAGCACTCGCTGTGTTTGTATTGTACTAATAAGAAATGGATTTTCTCTGAGTAGTAATTCCTTGAGTTTATTTGTCATAATCTCTCTGTACATGGATCATAAGACATGTGTATAATGTCTACTGTACTAGTCAAAATTTTGCCTGAAAGAAACACAAAATTTACCTGCAGGAAGAGGAAGCCAGATAAAGTAACCCCAGGGTTGGTTGGCAATACATTTCTGTTTAGTATTTGATGACTTTTCCAGGAATGTCCAACACATACAGATAGTTTATTCTAAAGAAAGTTGGTTTGTTATAGAGAAACTTACAATCAGAAGGCAGTATTAGTAAGCACAATGTAAGGAAGAAATTTGTTTTTTCAGAACACTTGGAAAAGAACTCATCTTTTTACCTCATGTGTTTATGGCCTTAGATACATACTTTGGAGAGAGATAATAGTGTATGTCCTGTGAGCTCTGAGCTCTAGAACATAAATAAGAGAGGAAGCATGGCTTAAGACCTCCTCTGATATTTTATGGTGAAATTCTAGTGGGATAGATTATTTCTTTTTAAGAATATGAATGGAAATATAAAGACATCATCCCTACTAACATATTCCTAATAAAGAGATGCAAACATAAGGGATAAATAGAGTTTTAAATTGCCATTTTTAAACTATATTTACAAGAAGCTGTATAATTATAGGACAGTAACTATACACAGTGAAAGAGTACAAGTCCAATGAGAACAAGGATGTCCTTATTTATAAGCTTTCAGGGAAGTCTGTTGGTCATGCCTAGTCCAAGTGCCACAGGAGTTTTAGGAATAGGCTCTAGATATAAATAAATAACATTTCCAAATCCTGCTGAATTCCGAGGGAATTCACTCGGAAAAAATGCCTTTCAAAATGATCTAGATTTCACTCAGGGTTGAGCTTTCTATGCAAGTGCTAATAAATAATGTGTCTTTTATATGTTGTCAAAATTGAAAGAGCAGCTGGGTGAAGGACCTCGTCTTTGTAGCATATATTGGGGGACTAAGGAGTACAGGACTGAAATAATTTACTGCTGCTTTTTTGACTTCCTTAACTGATCTGGACAGTTATATTTTGACTTCAAATAAAACTTTTGGTCTTTAACTCTTGTTAGGCATTGTAAGGTTTTCCTCATCTGTCTGTTTCTTCATTTAATAAAAGTGTATCCTGGTGCTGAAGAGTCTGGCTATCCTCCCACATTTTTGGTGGGCTCTGCCTCTCACTTTCTGTTTCTAATTTCCTGTCCAATACAGCACAAACCTGATTAGCATTGTTATTTTATAATTTAAACTACAAAGTCTAAGCCTCCTAAAGGACTAAATTATTGCCGTTTTCCCTCCTTTTTATTTTTCCTTTGAACAAATCTTTCTAAAATTGTACTGAGCATAATTCAGGGATACAAATGTCACTCTGGTGTATATAATCAATCCCATACTGACCGTGTGATCTCATTCTTTTATGTTAAGATATGAGAAGAACTTGGGGAAAAATGGTCAGTTCTGTCGATTAACTTATTAATTATTTAAATAAAAATATTTCTTTCTGTGTACTATAGCTGTTGCAAATATCAAACACGTAAAAGTTTTGATAGTGTGGGCTTCCTTAGACCCTTGAAAACCTTAAAAGATAAAGTATTTATTTAACAATAACTTATAGTATGGGATATAGAAAGTTTTCTTTTTGAAATCCAGTCCTGACCATCCACAGACAGACAGCTTCATGGGATGATCGGTTTAGACACAAAAGCAGATATTAAGTAAGTTCACTGAAAATTAAAAAGGAGATTGAGAATAAGTATTTCCATTATCATAACACTCACTCATAAATTCCCTGAAATTATGTATATTATTTATTATTCTAATGTCTGCATGGGACATATCTGTACTGTAAAGCATCAATTGTTAGGAAAAAAAGATGTGTTCAATTTGCTGACAATAAAATAATATTGAAAAGTAATGACATTGAAAATTAAGATTGCTATCATAGATCTAGTGCAACCTTCTACAGAACTGTGTTGCTACTTGCGGTTTTATACAGTATATGCTATTGGAAGGCAGCTGCTTATGGGTCACTTTAGAAATTATGAATTTTCATGTCCAAAAAGAATGTCAGTATAAGATCTGTACATCCTAAGGTTCTGTTCAGATGGTTTTGAATATGAGATTTGTTATGGAGAAAATTGTTTGTGACATGCACTGGTTTGCATTTGAAATAAAAGAAAATTTTTTATATTTTTTTTTAAGATATTAAAGAGAGAGCTGTAATGTCTGTGCTTGTGACTTTGAGACTTATTTTCTGGAGGTTAGTGGATCTATGAGATTTGACTTAAATAAAAATGTGACATCTCATAGATATTATATAATGCAATCTTTCTGTTCTTCTAACCAACCTATTCCTTTAGTTGCCTCACACCAAAACCTGACAAGTGTCTTCTCTCTAGTAATTATGTGGATCACTGACATGTCAGTCTATGACGCTTCAGTGTCTTCGTCAAATGCAAACCAAGTTTGAGTCTTTTCACAGCTTCTTAAAAATTGCCCACAGCAGCTTAATGAACATTTTAGGTTGTGTTTGAATTTCTCATAATTGTTTTATTCACTTGATTAGTGAATTGCACAGTAACTGCTCTGAAAATTTTAATACTGAGTACTTTAAATACATACCTAAATTCACATAACAGTGGCGCTTTTTTAATCTTAATGTGGAATATTACAGAGTCACAGTGCACTTAGAGTTGTAGTGAGTGTCAATTCAGCAGTGACATTTAACAACCAAATAAAACCCAACTTCACAAACATAGTTACTGAAGCTATAAATCTGTTGTTACAACTTGAAAAATTCTACCAGATTTTCTTCTGTGACAACATTAGACTAATTATTTTTAGAACTATGATTTTATGAACTAATAATCACCATTGTATTTAAATAAATAAGAATACAGTGCACTATCTTTTTTTCTCTTGCCCTTCTCTGGTTCTAGAAGTGGAAAATTAAACTATAAGTAAAATAATTTAATAAATTTCATTTCTGTAAGAAAAAAATCCCAAACACATTATCTGAGATTACAGTCAACTGCAAAACTTTATATCTTGTATGAACTCAGGAAGCAAAGACTGGAGAGCCTTAACTAAAGCTTTTAGAAACTTAGCACATTAGCTCTATTTTTGTACTATGAGCTTAACTTTTACATAAAAAACATGAATAACTGCAAGAACATATCTGAAAGACCAGATGGGCAATAAAGTTTTTTCCTAATTTGGTGGCCACGGGTGGGCTGAACAGGAATGTTTTATAATGTTTTCCTCTCACTGAATAAAAAATAAATCCCAAGCTAAAATCCCTAGTACTGTAAGTAATAATACAATGTCTTTGATCTTTGCTTTTAGGCTAGCACATGATTATCTAGTGACAGAATTTGGCCTTTTGCTAGCATATGAATAAGACTGCAATCTCCATGCTCTTTCTTTAACATCTTAAATGCATGATAGCAAAGCTAAAGAACAGAAGAAGGCTCACATGTATTTTGAACAAAGACACCACATCATTTGTAGTTTAATTTAAGTACAAAATAGGAAAAAGTTATATAGTTCATTTAAATCACCAACACTAGAGCTGAATATCCTCTTGAGCATTTGAGTGAAATTCAAGCAGATAAATGTCTTTTGATATATAGAGGGACATTTACAATGTAAACAAAACAATCATATAGTACAATTATTCACTGTGTCTGGTGCAGTCAGACACTGGTTTTTTGCTTAATGTGAAGCTACTCATTGCAGAACCAAATATGGTAGTGTGGCTTCAGGGAAACCTGTTTTCTGCTCTGCTTCATTGAACAAAGTGCTAGAAATTCTCTGCTACTGAGTGTTTGTAGTCTAGGTTGCTAACAAAATAGAGTCTGGAAATAATGGTAAGTAGATGACAACCAGTATTCTATCCACATCCACATATCTGGCTGTTTTATCACTAAATGAGTCAGGTTGGGCAAGTCTATTTTGCCCCTAGCTAATCTGTGCTGGCAATCCTAAATTTCCTTCTTCTCTCTTGTCAGCTACAAAATGTGACTTTCTCAGAGATGAAACTGAGGCCCCACAGTTCCACTGTTTTATTTTGGTTTTTTTGCCTATGTTTTGAAGACGGATGTAAAATCTGTCTTTCTCCAGTTGCCAAAGGCTTTCTTCAGTCTCCACAACATTTCAAATCTATCACAAAATGACCTAGAAGGGACACTGGCCTGTCACCTCAGTCCTCCTTGTACCATCCATCAGATCCCAGAGATTCATGAGGAATGATGTCTTGTGAGCAATTTCTGACTCAGCCCTCGCTCTTGTCTGGTATCTCCCCTCCTCCTTGAGCCCTGCCACTAAACTGCAAGGCCTGTCACAGCTTGTCAGGGAGGACTGGGGCAAAGAAGGCAGTGAATACCTCAATGCTCTCTCTCCACTGTCACTAAATCAACGGCCTCCATTCAGCATCATTGACATTTTGCCTTTGTTTAGCTTTTTGCTACTCACATAGTAATGGAGGAACTTGTTGCCTATGATATGCCTCCAACTTGAGCTGTGTTTGACTTTCCCGAAGCCATCTGTGCATCTGTGAAGGGCAAGGTTTTTAAAGTCTTCTTTGGTAACCTGTCCCTATTTCACCCTTTTATTTCACCTGTCTTTTTCCATTGGAGCTATGCTGCGAGTTTCCCACTTAGCCAAAACAGCTTTGATTCTCTGAGTATTGGGATAAACCGTTCTGGTTTGTCATTCAGAACAGTTTTCAGAAACTGGAATACCATGTTCAAGTTCCTGAATAAGCCAAAATTTGTTCTTGTGAAGCTCAGGTTCTGTGTGGCTCTTTCTCACTCCTTTCAGGAGCTCAAAGACCATTACTTCATGATCACTGTAGCTGAGGTTACCACTGATTACCACATGCCCATCCTGTGCCTCCTTGTTAGCAAGCAGCAGATCCAGCTGCGTCACCTATGTTTAGCCATCCAGTTTCTCTAATAAGTTCCCCGTAAAACTCTCCAGAAGTTTTGATTACTTATGTCCTGCTAAACTGTCCTTCTGGCCTGTGTCCTCTGCAGCAGACACCTTCTCACACAGTTTAAAGAAGACTTTGTCCACTTCCTCACCTGAACTGGCTGGTCTGTAACTCATTCCCACCATATTTTTAGCTTCATCAGTCTGACCCTTTTGTCAAAACAAAATAAATATTTTATATTTCTTGGAATAAATGTTTGGAAAGAATAAGATTTCATTATTATAATTTTCTTATTATTACTGGATGACAGAAGTTTCACAATCAAGATGAAACTGGTAGGTGCAAAAATATATATAAATATATATACAAAATATATATAAAGCTATAAGAAAGGAAACTCATTATATTTATCTCTTGATTTTTGATTAGTCATAGTTTGGGTTAGAGACACAGGAAGTTGTATCTGTTGCCAATTGTGTTAGCAGCAGCACAAAACAACCTATCAGGTGAGAATCCTGTGGTTTGGATAAGTATCATTCTTGGCTTTTGCAAACACTGAACTTGGGTTCAAGGCAGATGTAAATGGCTCTTGTTTCATAACATCTCACAGTAATTTTTAAGAGTGTAAGTGACTTCACAGTATACAAGTCTGTGGTACTATTTGCCTTAGGAATATTTGACTGTGTCTGATGGGCACACCCTAACATGCTGAGCAGTCCCATTCATGCTAATTGCATGGTCTTAACTGACATACAAGAAAGTGCAGACATTTTAATTTTCATGTAGCAATTTTTCCATGAATGATAATTTTTACTTTTCAATGTTTGTGAAAGTTTTGAAGCTTAATTTTTGGAAAACGTTTTCAGTTTTGAAGTTAATACTGTATGTGATAGGAAAAAAACCTGAAATTAAAATGATGGTTCCTCAAATACAACTTTATCTCAGCATAAAAATATTTTGTTCAGTCTAGGTTTTTTCCTGCTCTGGTGATTAATGAAAAAAGAAGAACCCAAAGATATGTTTGCAACACTAGTAATTATAAAGTATGCTTGTTCTTATTCAGCTGTGAATGTTATCACAGTAATATTTTTTTTTAAATGGCTTCCTGCATGTAAAGATTGTTCTATATATGAAAAAAAGCACATCACTTAATAGCATAAATTTAATTAATGCTTCCTATAGAGAAAGTAAGAATTTGACAGCCCCACTCTTTCAACTATGAAATATTCAGTAAATTTAAATTACTCTAAATAGTCGAAATGCATAAAATGTGCTAGAAGTAAGAAAATACAGTTGTATAGTTGTAGAAAGACTAATATATGTAAGTTTGCTTTAATTGACTGTAGATGTCCCATTCCTCAAAAGCAGGTAACTGGAACAGCCTGAAATTAATATAACTTAAAGAAAGATAGGTCTGTCCTGACTGTAGAAATGATCTCATTCAGATTTTATTGTGCTAGCTTGTCACTGTAACAGAAGCCAGAAGTAAAAGTGCGGAAATAAATAAATTTTAACAGAATTTTTGTGAGCAATAGATCTTTTCATAGATTACCAGACAAGTGGGGGAAATAAGCTTGACTCAGATAGACCCTTTACTAGGAACAAAATGGCTGGGTTGGAGGCTCATTGTGTTTTGCATCTGCCACCTAATAAAATTTTGTATCCCTCAGGGTTTTCATATGACCAGGATTCATCGCTTCTCATCATTTTCATTTTTGAATCCCTGGGCACCCAAGGAAGAACTCACAGTGTGACCTAAGTTCAACTGATAAGTTCCCTGAGGAATGAGGAGGGTGTTTTGTTTTAGTCAATCAATTTAAAACTCATTTATACCTTAAAGAGCATGGGAGGAGGTTTTAGGCTTAACTGGTTTTATTACAGAAGTCATCCTGAGCATTCTGAGCAATGCACTGACTGTTATAATCAGGGGAACAAAATCAGGTCAATGGGAAATTGAATAATATAATAGAATATCCAGTGAAGTCTTATGGGAAAGAAGCTCAAAAATGGTTACTTCAGTTCTTTTGCACATTCTTTTAGCATTTTCCTACATAAAATAAAATTTTTAAAAAGTTAAAAAATAAAATAAAATAAAATTAAAATAATGAACGTTCAACCAAACAAAAATCTTTAGCTTTATCTAATACTATGACACTTTCCAAAATGGACTTCAAAGTGCTACATGAGCAAACCATGTTATTTTTTAAATTAACCCCAGTGAAATACTGATATCCATGCTCTCTCATACCTCATTGTACATTTTCATCACTCAGAACATATCCTATAAATTTAGTAGCAATTAATTGAGGAAGGAGTTAATATAGTTTTAATTCTTTTCTTTAGAGATAAAATTGAGAATTCTCAATAATGCCTTGCATTCACAAAATGGTAAATTTTTTGCTCTGTAAAAAATATG